>OX031015.1:17330019-17648164 GCA_943736025.1 Tenthredo mesomela
TACTTACAATAATGACACACTTCAATTCAGATCCTTTTTATTAGAGCACATTCTCAATTATGATTTTAAAGATGCACATAATTAATGAATAGCTCAAGTTAGTGATTAGAGTGGTTAGATTTTTATAGTTATCATACATAGTGAAATAATCAGACTAGAAATTTTATACAGTATTATCTCAAGTATATACGCTATTCTGTACACATGTACAACAAAAATACCAAAATCTTAAATCATACTTATTGCACTTGTCATTCCGAGTATTGCCTTATAATGTTAAGTATAAGTATTAAAAAAAAAAAACAATTTTCATCGTTGGTAATGTAATTGAAATAAAAACTCATGATAGAATATAAGAAGTCACAGAAGAGGAACTGTATAGCTTTATTCATACATGAATAGAACTTACTTATTTCAATATTATTTTCATAAACAATATAAAAATTTGTCACCGATCTCTGATTATAGAACCAAACAATATTGTATACCGCACATATATATTATATTCTATACATCTGTGTATACAGGGTGGTCGCTTTTAATCGCCCCAGGCGATAAAAATTTGATTATATGGACATTACGTGGACATTCAGGATTTGACGATAAATATCCATTCAGGAATATCCAGTGGATATACCGTGTAAAGGTTTTCTCGATATTGATTTCGCAATATCCTATGGGTATTAATGGGATATCTACAATTGATATGGACGTTAGATGGACATAGAGTTATTCGCGGGATATCCAGGCAATATTATCTTCCGTGTGGGGGGGGGGGGGGAAATAGTATACCTCACACGGGAGTGAAAAAGGCCATCCCAAACTGCGTTTTTGTCACCCTCGCCTTCGGCTCGGGTGTCAATCTCACACGCAGTTTGGGTTAGCCTACTTTCCCTCCCTAGGTGAGTAATATACTATTTCGTTGCAGTGGGCGTAAAATGCGATTTTACAACTTGTTCTGCTGTGATAAAATCGAATTTTACGCCAACTGCATCGAAAAATATCGTTCGCAGCCCGGGCGTAATGCTTTACACCCAACTGATACGAAATATATACTATTGGAAGAACCGACAATGTCGGTTCAACATATGATTCGTTCGCGGATTATGAACGGAAAATTTAAATCAAAATGATGGATTGAAAATTACAACTATACGTGACGTGGAAAAAACAATGGAATCTTAGAGCATGTATGGGCGGTTCAACGTCAAATGGGCCGGTTGTTGAATTTTTTTTCTTCTCAGTTCTTTTTAATTATTTCAAACGCTTCTCAGCCGTTTCCGAAAAAGTAATGATTCGAAATTTCAGTGCGTTCATGTGAATTCTACGTTAGGATTAATCAACCGAGCGCGTGGCCCAGCGTCAAGAACCCCGCTTCGTGCGCACGGGATTACTGGATCCAATCCGCAGCCGGTCGCGGTTTTTTTCCTTTTGTTTTTGTGAATACTTCACATTTCTTAACAATTTGGATGTCTGGAATAATGTTTAGTTTGGAATCAATTGAAATAACTTTTTTTTCAGCGGGAAAAGGGATTCTGAAAAAATTGTAAAAAAATATATTATTATTATATTGTTTTCACGGAAAAAATAAACATTATTCAAGACAGTTAAATTTGTACGAAATGTGAAATAATGCAAAAAAAAAGTCAGAAAAAAAAGGTCGCCGGCGGGATTCGATCCAGCGATCCCGCACAGATATCCGCTTCAGTAGATATTGATTATGACCAAACAGATAGTATACTTGCCGAGGTTGATTCTGGCCCGGAAGTGATCAGGTTAGCGTGTTAAATCATATACCGAACACTCGCACTTCCGGGCCAGAATCAACCTCGGCATGTGTATTACTTGGTGAATATATTCACGTAATCTTGGTGATGATGGAAATATCTACTAGAATGAATTAAGAAATTATTTGATCCTTATAATAAAACAAAATAGATTGAGGGGCCGGAAACAAAAAGGCGTAACTGAAATCGGCCGGCTAAGTTTTGTCTACGGAACCTCGAAATCAAGAAATTCAAATCTCGATTTTTCCTTGTAAGTCATTCGGCACATTTTTTGTGTTGAAACTATATGAAAATTCTTTTTCATAATACCCACAGCTTTATTTTTCAGCTATAATACCCCAAGACCTTCAAAATCATAGGATATGTCCCGAATGTTTTGTTGCATAGCAACGAGAGGGGTCAGTCTTGCAAATTAAAATCGCGAGCGCACAGCGCTCAAAAATTCACAACCCCGCCGAAAATGATGCTGGACTAAATTTTTCTTTTCGTTCACGCGGAAAGCGTCATAGAATGGATAAAAAAATAGATACTCCTAAAAAAGTTTGTTAATCTATTGTTCATTCAACAATTATGTTTTCAAAGATTTCCAAAACAGTCAGTGACACTATCTAAAATTTTTGTTGAAATACTGACGTATACTTTGAACTATACTACAGCCTGTGAATTAATCTCGGAGACGTGTTATTTATCGTTTTCGAGTAAAAAAACACTAAAGTTGTCGGCGCGCGCCAATTCTGAATCGACACTGCGTCGAACGTAATGACGTGCGTCAGACAGCTATTTTTTTTTACAGATTTTTCAATCGTCTCCATCATAGTGAAAATGACTCTGGAATATTGCTGCTACGCGTCCGTCGAGTAGCGGCGAACAGCTGTCTGATGCACGCCACAACGTTCCACGCGGTGTAGACTCGGAATTGGCGCGCGCCGACAACTTCAGTGGTTGTAATAATACGTCTGCGAAGTTAATCCACAGACTGTAGTATAGTTAAAAGTATATGTCGGTATGCTAACAAAAATTTTAGATAGTGTCACTGAGTGTTTTAGAAATGTTTGAAAACTTAATTGTTAAATAAACAATGGATGAACAAGATCATTTCAAAGTAGTATATCGCGTGTCTAATGGCATAAGGACGTAAGCGCCATTATACGACTTTTTGCTTTTCGTAACAGCAAAAGTTCGTATATTTTTTTTACATCGTATTTAGGCTAAAAATACGAAGATTTGTCCACGAAATTTAATTATAGGTCCATTAAAAGCAGAAGGTCGTATGTACTGGTGGATACGACCTTTCAGTTCTAACTTCGGAAAAAAAAATGGTTTTCACTAATTGCATAAGGTCGTAACCACCAAAAATAAAAATTCAGGCCCGACTCAAAAAATTTCAAGTGATGGCAGAAAGTCGTATGTATACCTACTGGTAGATACGGCCTTTACATATTAAAAAAAAAAAATTGGTACTTACGACCTTCTGCTTATATCTTGGTATTTTTTTTCTATGAATTTTCGAAACGAGGTCGATTTCGATTTTTCTTCGCGTTTCACGAGTTTTTAGAGCTATTTGGAAAAAAAACGGAAAAAAAAATTGGTCGTTACGACCTTCTGCTTTTGTCACTAATTTTCGTTTTTCGTTAAAATGTTAATGAAAGCAAGACGTATCCGCCTAACTTACGACGATTTGCCGTTCAATTTTCAATCTTTTAATTTCGATTGATCTATACGTTTCGATCATTTTTAGAGCGATTGGTGTAAAAAAAAAAAAAAATTATACGCCCTTTTGCCACCAATATGTGATTTTTGGTTGTTACGACCTTATGTCATTAGACACGCGATATATTTGTTCATACATTTCATGACACTTTCCGCGTGAACGGAAAAAAAATTGAGTCCAGCATCATTTTTGGCGGAGTGATGTATTTAAAAAAAAAAAATTCTCGAATTTGTTCATACAAATAACTTGACGAATTTCGCATTAATTAAAAATTTCTTTGGCACAAAATTTAACTCCCCGCGAACAATCAACATGCAAAATTAAAAAAATATCCGAGAGTTGACTGATCCGTATCACGAATAGATATGATCTGTAGTCGATATCAATGTTTGCGTCTGCGTATTTGAATATAACCACTCGATGCCGTTCAAATTCAATTGTTCGCGCGCCTCCGTGAGCGCATAACACGGTCGTATATACCTATATATACAGGTCCGGAAACTCCAGTGGTGGGGGTGGGTCTCTTGTTGAAGCCAGGGTGCTTATTCACTAACTTTTGCGTTATCATAACTGCAGAATAAATGCAAAAAACAATGTCAATCCATGAAATCGGAACAGTTGATTGGCAGCCACCTATTGTTTTTTATGATTTCAGTGCTATTTTGACGTTATTTCCGCAGTTATGAGTTAGTGAATCAGCCCCCAGGTGCGCTTCAGAAAGCTACCATACTTGAGCGAGGCGCTGACAAAGAGTACTTAGAGTCCCTAGAATAAACATGAGTCTAGCAAACGCATGGTTCTTTTTGATTGGTCAGTTTGAACTCGCTCAAACATGGCTGCCGATCTAGTGACTTTTGTTTAGTAACAAGCTCGAACCTGGCATTCTAACCTCGACTTCCACAGTCCTCAACCTCATGTCGTGGGCCGTGTTCGGGGAGTGCGCTTAAAGCGCTGAAAATCTAGAGAGAGAGAGACGGAGCTTGGGGAAATCAAGAAGTGTGACAGAGACACAAGATTACTGACAGCGCTAAAAGCGACTCTCCGAACACGGCCGTGGAGTATGGATTCAGACTTGCTGTTAATGTAAATTTAATACAAGAAAATTCGGAATCAGTGGTTTCGTGTTCAATATTTATTTCTACAATACCCCATCCGCAATGCGCGCGAACATTCAAACTTCGCGCGTACAACTCGCTCAAACATGGCGTCGCATTTGCTAGACTCTGTTTATTCTAGGGACTCTAAAGGTGGAGACACAGGGCGCGTCTAGTTAGTGGTCGCAATGGTCGCGCGTGGTCGCGGAGTAGCTGAAAGTCGCGGAGAGTCGCGCGTGGTCGCGCTGCGAGCTAATGCGATGTTGCCGGCTCTCATTTAAATCTCACTTTTCGCGCGGGTTCCAGCGTCAGTTGACACCACGTGAAAAGCCAGCACCGAGTACTCAGAAAGAGGAAAGGTCTAAGACAAAATAACCAGAAAGTACGGATATTAGCTGTGTTCACGTTAGCTACACTTTCTACACTTTTCTTACACTTTTTACGCTCGTCCAATAAGAGGTGTGGATTTCTAGTGAAAAGTGTAAAATCTAGTAAAAGTGTAGAAAGTGTAGCTAACGCGAACACAGCTATTGACTACGTTTCCACCGGAGGGTCAGAGTCGGGTTAGGTTCAAATTTGAGCCAATGAGAAATAAGATTTAAAAAGAAATTACGGTAGTCTTTTCAAATCTTATTTCTCATTGGCTCGAATTTGAACCTAACCCGACTCTGACCCTCCGGTGGAAACGTAGTCTATGCTGGCTTTTCACGTGGGAACTGACGTTGGAACCCGCGCGAAAAGTGACATTTAAATGAGAGCTGGCAACATCGCATTAACACGCAGCGCGACCACGCGCGACTTTCAGCTACTCCGCGACCACGCGCGACCATTGCGACCACTAACTAGACGCGCCCACACAGAAGTCCATAAGCCATAAGCAGAATGCATAGCCATAGATATACAGCATGATTCCCAAGTCGCGGAAAAGATTTCACATGCAGATTCCTTGTCGAAATCTAACAATAAAGTTCCTTATCAAAAACTTCGAGGGAGCGGTCGTTCCTGAGTTATAGAAGGTTAAGTCCACCCAATAAGACAGCCGTAATGTGACGTGCTCAGTCTCGTAGCAATGCTGTCAAACTAATAGTGCCCGCGTCGTATGAACTCTGCCCGAAATTTGGGTTCATTATTTCGTAAGTTTTAGACTCTACGTCGTCCGGTCGGTCATTCTCGTGCCCTACGTCGTTCGCCCCGTAGTTGGCGTTGTCCAGGTGGTCAAACTGGTGACTTACATTCCCCAGGTCTGTTGCTTCGTAGCGTTCGTTATCCAGGTCGTCAGGCTAGTGATTTCCGTACTCCAGGACTTTCGCCCCCTGGTTGACCTTGTCCAGGTGGTCAAACTTGTGACTTACATTCCCCAGGTCTTTTGCTTCGTAGCGTTCGAGATCCAGGTCGTCAGGCTAGTGATTTCCGTGCTCCAGGACTTTAGCCACGTAGTTTGCGTTGTCCAGGTGGTCAAACTGATGACTTGCGTTACTCAGGTCGTCCGCTTCGTAGTTTTCACTCTCTTTGTCATCAGGTTGTTGATTTCCGTCCTCCAGGACTTTCGCCACGTAGTTTCCGTTGTCCAGGTAGTCAAACTGGTGACTTACATTCCCCAGGTCTTTTGCTCCGTAGCGTTCGTGATCCAAGTCGTCAGGCTAGTGTTTTCCGTACTCCAGGACTTTTACTGGTGACTTACGCTGCCCAGGTCTTCCGCTTCGTAGTTTTCACTCTTCGTTGTCTTCGAGTTGTTGATCTGCGTGCTCCAGGACTTTAGCCACGTAGTTTGCGTTGTCCAGGTGGTCAAACTGGTGACTTACGTTACTTAGGTCGTCCGCCTGGTAGTTTTCACTTCCGTTGTCATCGGGTTGTTGATTTCCGTCCTCCAGGACTTTCGCCACGTAGCTTACGTTGTCCAGGTAGTCAATCTAGTGATTCACATTCCCCAGGTCTTTTGCTTCGTTACTCAGGTCGTCCGCTTCGTAGTTTTCACTCCCGTTGTCATGGAGGACGGAAATCAACAACCCGATGACAACGATCGTGAAAACTACGAAGCGGACGACCTGAGTAACGAAGCAAAAGACCTAGGGAATGTAAATCACCAGTTTGACTACCTGGACAACGTAAACTACGTGGCGAAAGACCTGGGGGACGGAAATCAACAACCCGATGACAACGATAGCGAAAACTATGAAGCGGACGACATGAGTAATGTCAGTCACCAGATTGACTACCTGGACAACGTAAACTGCGTGGCGAAAGTCCTGGAGGACGGAAATCAACAACCCGATGACAACGCGAGTGAAAACTACGAAGCGGACGACCTGAGTAACGTCAGTCATCAGTTTGACCATCTGGACAACGTAAACTACGTAGCGAAAGTCCTGGAGGACGAAAATCAACAACCCGATGACAACGGGAGTGAAAACTACGAAGCGGACGACCTGAGTAACGAAGCAAAAGACCTAGGGAATGTAAATCACCAGATTGACTACCTGGACAACGTAAACTACGTGGCGAAAGACCTGGAGGACGGAAATCAACAACCCGATGGCAACGATAGTGAAAACTACGAGGCGGACGACCTGAGTAACGTAAGTCACAAGTTTGACCACCTGGACAAGGTCAACCATAGGGCAAAAGTCCTGGAGTACGGAAATCACTAGCTTGACGACCTGGATAACGAACGCTACGAAGCAAAAGACCTGGGGAATGTAAGCCACCAGTTTGGCCACCTGGACAACGTCAACTACGGGGCGAACGACGTAGGGCACGAGAATGACCGACCGGACAACGTAAATACCAAAAATTACGGAATAAGAAACCGAAATTTCAGGCAAAGTTCATACGACGCGGGCACTATCACTTTTACAGAATTGCTACGAGACTGAGCACGTCACTTTACGGCCGTGAGTCAGATCACGTCAAGTGGACCCCCCCCTTTTCCACTTGATCATGGAATACTTGCTAAAATATATTAATCGAAAGTAGTCATCACTAATAATCATCCCTCAAAACAGTTTTTGAAAATTTTGAAATTAACAACAATTTTTTTTACAATAAAAATTTTAAGTACTTTTAATTAAAAAATCAATTGTAAAAAAACTGTTGAAGATAACTTAACGAAATTTGCAGAGCTTATAGTGAAATATTTATAATTTCATAAAAAAATTTAAAAAAAAAATTTATTTGTTTATTATCATACTTTTTATTAACTTTTATATAAACAAATGAAAATTTTAATGACTTCTCAGTACGATAATCGAATTTTTTTTTTTTAGTTATACGCGTTATACATTCAAGCTCCATATTCCGAAAGAAAATTTCACTGCCCGGCATTAGTTCGAATAATATATATTTTTATATCACGTAGCGACGAGCGGTGTCAGTGCAGCGCGCTGCCAAGCTTGGCTGCTCAGGCTATAGATCGCTCCATAGGACACAATTTAATAAAAAAAATTTACTGTAAAAATTATTTCACAGAATTTTTTTTTTTTTTTAATTATATTTAAAAGAATATTTTTAACAAATAATCAAAATAATCACACATTTTTTTATTAAATAAAAACAGTCAAACGAAATAAACATTTTTTAATACAAATAAAATCAATAAATAAATTAACACTTTAAATTATTTTTTAAACTTTTTTTTGTTATTTTTTAAATGCAATGTTTGTTGTAATTTTTTGATCTTCAGAAAAAATTTTGCATTTTAAGGATTCTTTATTGATACCTTGGAAATGAAGAAACTGACGCGTATTTTTTATTGTTATGGCTTGTTCATACCGCGGTTTGTATTCAGCTTCATGGGAATTATGATCTTCTTGAGAACAAAAACCGAAATCAATATTTTTGAAAAAATGTTTAGCCCATTTAAATAGTGACTCTGCTGTAAAAAAAACCCGGAAGTGATGAAATCTTCAAAAGTTTCGTGGACCATCTTCACCAAAAACTTGATTTTCCCCCCAAATTTCGTTCGAATCGGTCGAGTCGTTTTCCCGCAGTTCAGGATACACGTAATAATTAATTGAATTGTGAAACACTTGAACCGGAAGTGATGAAATCTTCAAAAGTTTCGTGGATCATCTTCACCAAAAACTTGATTTTCCCCCCAAATTTCGTTCGAATCGGTCGAGTAAAAAAAAAAAAAGTTTAAAAAATAATTTAAAGTGTTAATTTATTTATTAATTTTATTTCCCAATAAACCATAACGTAGGAAAAATAGGGCTGATGTCCGGCTAAAACACGTGTATTAAACGTAATCACGTTTAATTTAGCCGGACATCAGCCCTATTTTTTCTACGTTATGGTTTATTGGGTTGTATTAAAAAATGTTTATTTCGTTTAACTTTTTTTATTTAATAAAAAATGTGTGATGATTTTGATTATTTGTTAAAAATATTCTTTTAAATATAATTAAAAAAATAAAAATCCTGTGAAATAATTTTTACAGTAAATTTTTTTATTAAATTGTGTCCTATGGAGCGATCTATAGCCTGAGCAGCCAAGCTCGGCAGCGCGCTGCACTGACACCGCTCGTCGCTACGTGATATAAAAATATATATTATTTAAACTAATGCCGGGCAGTGAAATTTTCTTTCGGAATATGGAGCTTGAATGTATAACGCGTATAACTAAAAAAAAAAAAATCGATTATCGTACTGAGAAGTCATTAAAAATTTCATTTGTTTATTTAAAAGTTAATAAAAAGTATGATAATAAACAAATAAATTTTTTTAAAAATTTTTTTATGAAATTATAAATATTTCACTATAAGCTCTGCAAATTTCGTTAAGTTATCTTCAACAGTTTTTTTACAATTGATTTTTAATTAAAAGTACCTAAAATTTTTATTGTAAAAAAAATTGTTGTTAATTTCAAAATTTTCAAAAACTGTTTTGAGGGATGATTATTAGTGATGACTACTTTCGATTAATATATTTTAGCAAGTATTCCATGATCAAGTGGAAAATGGGGGGTCCACTTGACGTGATCTGACTCCGTCTTATTGGGTAGACTAAACCTTCCATAACTCAGGAACGACCGCTCCCTCGAAGTTTTTGATAAGGAACTTTATTTTTAGATTTCGACAGGGAATCTGCATGTGAAATCTTTTCCGCGACTTGGGAATCACGCTGTAGATATAAGATCTGCAGTAAAAGCGAAGTGATGCGCATGCGCTATGGATTATGCTTTCTGCTTATGGCTTATGGACTCCTGTGTGCTCCACCTTAAGAGTACTCTTTGGGCGCAGCGATCAGTGCGATCTAGTAGTAGTTTCAAATATGGCGATCATCAAGTGTCAAAATAACCCATTTCCTTTTTTGTATTCTTTCACGTAGCAATCTCCAATTTCGTCGGTTAACAAATGGAATGAAATTTCGAGCAACGAACAGCATCCGAATAATATTTGGTATCATATGATCATGTAAAAAAAAATTGTAACAAGGCTGTTGTTATTACTACTACTACTCGATCACCGCGTAGCGGCATGAATTTGTTGGTTATGGTCGACGATGAAGCGTGATAATCATCATCGCAACGTAGGCGTGCATAACTTCCATAAGGTAATTAAACAATAACTGATCATAACCCGTGTTTGCATCGTTAAATGAGCCATCCAAGACGCTCGTGTGCTAATATCAGATAGTCGAGTCGTTCGAGGGGCTATTCACTTCCGAAATCAGCTGTACTCCCAGTTTGGGACAATTGAAATCAGACGAACGAAAAGTCGCTGAGAAATCACACAAAATCGCTTCAAAATCGCATGAAATAACTTAAAAATCCATTCGGATGAGCTGCAATCCCTTTGACATTACTAAAAATCAGCAGCAATTATCCAAAATGACACATAAAATCATACGAAAAGTCATGACTAAAATCATATGAAATCACGAAATCATTAAAAGTTTGAGTGCATAGCCCGCGGAATCATGTATGAAATTTGAGGTGAGGTCAACTGTGTAGAACGGAACCTTTTTTTGACATAATGCTTCACAAACAATCTCATATTCTACACGCGTAGCGAAGCAAAACTATACGTAATGTGTTTGAATTGAAAGCATTTGTTTCTTCTTTAATTGTCGATGTAGAGACGAAATGACTGTTAGACGAATGCCTGAGACGAATCTGCACGTCACATCCTTTCCGTATTTTGGCCAAAGGAAACGGCTTTACAAGTTGAGCTGATTCCGTAACACAGATACCTGATCTCATATCCTGGTAAAAATTGGATATCTCGACTTACCTGGGTGTTTGCAGAAGCAAATGGCTATCGGCGTCGTAGAAGGTCTGCTGGATTTCATTATTACAAGAAAGGTTGGAGGATATTCATAGTTTTGCTAGAAAAAAGATTCATGTAACCTCCGATCGAACTAAGGCTCGATATGCCATTAGATCTCGAAATCTTCAATTCGGACCTGGAGATTTAGTTAGGCTTTTTTAGCCAAAGAGAGAAAAAGGGCACTGTCCTAAACTTCAGTCTAGTTTTTAGGTTCGGCTTCTGATACCAAACTTAGCCTCGAAGGTTTATCAATCAAAGATCGAATGAATCGATTGACTATTTTAAATTGTTTCTGTCATCAGAGTTCACTCGGTCGACATAGGCTTCTGAGCACCATGTGTATCTTTTTCTTTTGTTTCAATTTCAGAAGAATGGGTGATGTCTCTCCTGGTTAACTGATTTCATTTTTCTTTCTTTCAATTATGAAAACAGTGCAGTTGAGAGATCCGAATGGGAGTTTTTGATTTAAATGTTAGTTTAAGCGACTCATACTTTACAAAATTTTCAGATTTTCCAGTGAACTGATCTAGCATTCTGAGGTTGGGAATTCGTACCAAAAATCCATCCATCCTGGACCCTTCGTTCCTGTTTTTCCCGTACCCGTCAGATAAGATCGTTCTAATTTTTTTAATTCACTTAATTTTAAATTTAATACAATTGTGATTAAGTATCGCCTTATATTTTACCCTTCCAAAAAGGATTCTGCATATTCTGCACACGAATCTCACATTTGTCTTCCCATTTAGGTCGTTCTATTAAACTGATCTTTTGAAGAGGTTTCGATCTGGGCAGATTTGAGATTAAGGATCGAACTACTTCTTCTGAGCTCCTCCCATACGCCATCCTATCGCCTCCGTTCTGCAGAACCTGGCCTTCCCACCGCTCACCTCCTGATCCTGCGTGCTTCTGAGTTCTTTTTACAAAAAAAGAATACCTCGGAGAACATTTTTATACTTATACTCACGCTTTGATCATTTTCAGCGCTTTTCCTTTTTCGAAAGGACACATGGTCAGGTAGATACATTAATTTCAACTCACATCATCCATTTCAATATAAGAAAAGTGTTGCCGTAGGGCTGTTTGATATAAGCATACTTCGTTCTCATCCCAAGTTCAGGACGAAAAATATAAAGCTTGTGCAAGACACATTAAAATCGAATGATTACCCTGTCCATCTTATATCCCAAATTTAAAAAAAAAAACCGCATACAAAGAGCCTACAACAGCATAAATTGGGATAGCCGTGACAATAGTAGGATGAAGGGTTCCATACCATTTGTATATGGTTTGTCTCAATCCATAAATAGAATCTTACAGAAGGCAAACATTCACGTTACATATAAGATCACAAACGCCATGGATAGACCGTTCACTAAATTGAATAGAAAAATGAATAGAATAGAATAGAATAGTCAATCGTGAGTTTATTTTGCTCACCAGATTATAAGCAAAAAAACGTATGTATGGTGCATATTGAAATAGCATAATTATATGCGTAATCACAAGAGTAATTAGAAGAATAATCATGAGCTAACCTCACTCCTGTATACGTGGGCAGCATAATTAATCCCAAGAAACCCTTTTCTATTAAATAGGTAATTGTTCTCTGTTTTGTTTTGGCTGGCTGGGCCCAGCCGAAATGTCAAACATAAATACACATTTTGTTTGAATTTTTCCGAAAAAAAAAAAAAAAAACGAAATTACTACGTTATCAACTTTGCGTCACGAATACACACTTATGTGGTTTTTTCCTTGGGAGAAAGGGCAAATACCGGATAGTTTATAGGGAAGTGTCAAATCTTTAAGGGGTTATACCTGTTTGGAGCTAAAAAAAAAAGGGTTTCTTCAATGATTTTTCATGGATACTGTTTGGAATAGAGCTACGGAACATATATATGCATCGATAACACACATCTTGAGAAATGCAAAAAAAAAAAAAAAATTTATTTGCTTTTGTATACAAAACGGCGGCTGCAAGCCCGCAAGTACAAAACAAGATTTTTCAAAAGCCCTCCGCGGCATCAGTAAAAGTTTCCTTCATCGCCGCCGGGAATGATAAAAATTTTTTTTTTTCATAATCTACATGACTTTGGCTAGTGCAGTACACATGATCATAATTTTGGTTTTATTTTCGCGACATAGCGCGTGTTTAAAAAAAAGTCGTGTTTTTTACGAAAAACATCGACTTCGTTGATTTTTATAAATAAATTGTTTCAATCAATAGTTATAATCGTGGTACTTCACTAGGTAATTGAATAAAGAAGCTACAGTAAAAATTTCAAGTCAATCGGATGAAAACTGTTTGAGTTCTACTGCTTGACGATATTCGAAACACGGTTTCAAGAAAAACGCATTTGAAATTTGAAGAGACTATAAGAAAAAAAATCAATTCTGAGGAAACTCCTGAGTTATACTCATTCATAGACGTTATTGATTATCAATTCTGAGATGTTTTCGCGAAATTTAAGACAAAAAAAAAAAAAATGGTAAAAACAAAAATTCAACTGGGATAACCCCTTGACTTATTTACCACACAGGCTTTCCCAAACAGAGCACCTACACACAATTTGACTACTACACATTTTATTTTTCCTTCGAAATTTTATTTTTGATCGACTTTAATTATAATTTTTCAAGAGCCTCTTTTTCTTTGGGGGGGGGGGGGGGGGAGGAGGAGGAGGAGGAGGAGGAGGAGGAGGAGGAGGAGGAATGATAACGGTGGTTGATACATCCCTCACATGTAGTTCACATGGTCTAGTAGTTATCCTAAATAGAAGATGTTGAGAATGAATTTTGTTAATTAGAGAGATGGTATTTTTCTTCGGATAGGTAGATTAGACTATGTTGAGGTATCAACAATTTTTTCGTTCACTATCGGCGTGCCCTAAAAACTTGAAAATATAGTCACTAATTACATTTATAATGGAATTACTCATTTGATTACACATTACTTTGGTAATTTGGTACATTAAACCGAGTTTAATTACACTTTACCAAAGTAATGAGTAATTAAATAAAAACTTAATTACACATTGAAATTATGAAATGTATGTGATATTCAATCAATCAATGGTTTTATTGTTTGTACCTTTCGGTTTTACAATCTTTACATTTTTCTTTGCTATTTTCATCCTTATCCTATTATTCTGTCTTTGTACATCATATTCTTTTTTTACCTCGTAGAATTTGCTATAATACTGATAATATTTTGTATAAGTAACATAATATATTATAGTCCATTTGTATCTTTTCCTATATCTAATTGGTACTATGTACTTTGCTTATTTTCTAATTCACTCTTCTGTTCGCCTTCCTTCCTTGCTTCTATTTGTTTCTTTTCTTTTCTCTTTTTTCTCCTCCGCTCTCTGTTTTTCTTCTTCTTTCTTTCCTCTCCGTTCTTTCCTCTCTCTGCTATCTTATCTCTTGTTCTTTCTTTTTACTTTTCTTTTTCCTTTCTTTGTTTCTTTCTCCTATTTTTACTTCTTATTCTTTGTTTTCAGTCTATTCTCTTCTCCAGTCTCCTCTACCGCTTCCTCTTCTTGTGTCTCTGTGTCCACCTCTCGGTGTTCCCTGTTCTTCTCTTGTACTTGTTGGCTTTCTTCTTTCCCGCAGCTCTTCTGTATCATCATCCCATTCCCATACTCTGTTCCCTATGTGCAGCTTCCTGTATCCTATCTTTGTTGATGATCCGTTTTTTCTTTCGTCGTTTGCTATATTCCATATTTTGTCTTGTATTTCCTTTTCTTTTTTCGTCAGATCTGTTTCTATAATTATTTTGGATCCTTTTAGCTTCCCTTTCATTGCCATTACTTTTCTTTTGTCCTCCCAGTCTCTTATCTTCACTAGGATCGCGCTTCTGTTTTTTCCTATCTCTATTATTTCCGTCGTGGGTATCTGTGTGTTTGTTATTTTTTCCAGGGTTTTGCTTACCGCCTCCTTCATTCCTGTCTCCTCATCTACTTCGAGCCCTTTTACTATTATGTTTTTGCTTCTTTCTTGTTTTTCTCTTCTTTCCCACTCGTTTTCTAGTTTTTTCAGTCTCCTGATGTCATCTTTTCTGTTTTGGTCTGCTCTCGTCTCTGCTTCGCCCTCTTTCTTCGCTCTCTCTCTTTCCTCCTCCGCTTTTTCCAGCTTTCTCTCTGCTTCCCTTTCGCGTCTCTCTTTCTCCATTCTTTCTATTATACCTGTTATTTTGCTTCTTTCTGCCTCTCCTTGCTTCTTTACTTCTTCTATTTCTTTTCTTGTCTTTTCCCTCTCTTCTCTTTCGCTTCTTCTGCCTTCTTCTGCTTCCTCTCTCATTATTCTCATTTCTTTTTTCATGCTTTCCATTCCTTCCAGTATGCCTTCTAGCAATTGCAACATATGTTCAAATGTATGTGATATTAGGGTGGTTCAAAAATGACCTAAGTGCTCAGATGTTGCTGCGCATTTGTGAACATGTTGTTTTTGATTTTTTGAAAATATTCAATTTTTTTCAGCTCAATGTGACAATATTTGCTTCTGCCTCATCAAGGTTGAAATTCCGAAATTCTGTCATTTTCAGCAATTTCAAAGTTCCCAGATCAAAGTGCTCATCCGGCTACCTCTAGATTCTCATTCAATGAGCATTTTGGTTCGATTTGGTTCAAGATGAGACTCGTACGATAATATTTAGTACTGCCTCAGAGACATTGAAGTTTTTTCACTATTTAGCGTTTTCAATGTCTCTGAGCCAGTACTAAATATTATTGTACGAGTCTTGTCTTGAACCAAAATGCTCATTGGACAAGAATCTAGAGGTAGCCGGATGAGCGCTTTTCTGGGAACTTGGAAATTGATTAAAAATGGAAGAATTTACAAAATTTCAACCTCCATGAGGCAGTGGTAAATATTGTCCTATAGAGATCCAAAAAAAATGGAATGATTTTTTAAAAACAAAAAACAATATATTCAATGATGAGCAGCAACATCTGAGCACTTAGATCATTATGGAACCACCCTAATATGATATACATCATTCAATGTATAATTGTGTATATTGTGAACATATGTGTAATTAAATTTTTGTTTAATTACCCATCACCGAAGTTATGTATAATTAAACTCCATTTAATTAAACATTACCTACGCATTACCAAAGCAATGAATAATTGAAAAAAATGTAATCACAATTTTCACAACACTGGTCAGACTCGATGAATGGTGCAATTTGGGGCCTCTAGACCGATGTTACGGGTATCTAAACTGTCTTCTCGAATTCCCATTCTAATAACACCATGGGATAAATATATATTATATATATTACCTATATGTATTAGGGTGGTCCTTATTTGGTGTTCGGCCAAATTTTTTATCAGACGCCCCCTAAATCGACTCCAAATAATTCAAAAACAATGCCCTAATTTTTTCAGATTTTCATCTAAACTCTAACCCCTCCCTAAATGAGGGTGGATTTCCCGATTTGAAATACACGTGTTTTGGCCATGTTCTCAGGATATATTTCGTTCTGAAAGTAAATTTTTTTTTTTTTTTAATCTGTAACTGCGAGATTTAAGTGTTCATTGAGAAAAAAAGGCAGATTAAAGGGTATGCCAGTTGTCTACATTGACCCGTATGATAATGTGAATTTTTTCTCAAATAGTAGCACCAATGAACACTAAAATCTCGTAGTTACAGATTTTTCTGAAAGTTTTTACTTTTAGAATGAAATATATCCTGAGAATATGGCCAAAACACGTGTATTTCAAATAGAGAAATCCACCCTCATTTAGGGAGGGGTTAGAGTTTAGATAAAAATTTGAAAAAATTATGGTATCGTTTTTGAATTATTTAGAGTCAATTTGAGGGGCGTCTGATCAAAAATTCGTCCGAGCCCCAAGTAAGGACCACCCTAATAAATATATATATATATATCGACAGCTTAATAACATAGTCACATAAGCGCCATAATTTTGGCCTTTTTTGATATTTATGTGACAGAAACGTATCTCCGTTTTTTCTTCATTTTTGCACTCGTCAATGTACTTGAAACATTTTTGCGGTATAAATGAAAATTTGAAACACAGAAGCATTTGTTTGTTTGTTTGTTTTTTTTTTTTTTTTTTTTTTTTTTTTTTTTGTTTTTTTGAAACACAAAATCGACTCGAAAGGTAAACAAAGAACGCCACTTCCAAAAAATCTGAAAAACCTCACAAAATTTCTAAAAAATATAACGAATTTTTCCATATCTTTCCAAGATGGAGAAATCGATAGGTAGGCTTTTTATGGATAGCACTTCTATGGTATTGAAGGAACAAATTTGTTTTGATATTCTTTCTTAATGTTTTTTGGCGCGCTGAATTCAAATCCGAAGATGGTTTTTACGTATCATGATTTTACTGTATATTTACATTCGTCGGATGCGTACATGTTTAACTCTTATGAGTGAGTGAGTGAGCACACGGGCTCACTTACACTTGTTAGGTAAGACTTACGTCTTTACGTACCTATTATTTTTATTGGTTATATTTTAATTAAATATAACCAATACCACCGAAGGTGGTGTAAATTCATTGAAGAAATGATTTTACGATAGAAGACTTAAAATTTTTGACGAGAAAAATTTATCCGGCGTCCCGGGAATCGAACCCGAGCCTACTGGCTGCCAATCCGGGGGCTTATACCCACTAGACCACCTGGCCGCCTTCAAATTTTCTCTCGTCAATTTCAAGTCTAGTTAGTGTACACAGTTTGTAGTATATTTACATTCGTCGGATGCGTACATGTTTAACTCTTATGAGTGAGTGAGTGAGCACACGGGCTCACTTACACTTGTTAGGTAAGACTTACGTCTTTACGTACCTATTATTTTTATTGGTTATATTTTAATTAAATATAACCAATACCACCGAAGGTGGTGTAAATTCATTGAAGAAATGATTTTACGATAGAAGACTTAAAATTTTTGACGAGAAAAATTTATCCGGCGTCCCGGGAATCGAACCCGAGCCTAAGATAATAAGAGTTAATAGATAATAAGAAGATAATAAGAGTTAAACATGTACGCATGCGACGAATGTAAATATACTACAAACTGTGTACACTAACTAGACTTGAAATTGACGAGAGAAAATTTGAAGGCGGCCAGGTGGTCTAGTGGGTATAAGCCCCCGGATTGGCAGCCAGTAGGCTCGGGTTCGATTCCCGGGACGCCGGATAAATTTTTCTCGTCAAAAATTTTAAGTCTTCTATCGTAAAATCATTTCTTCAATGAATTTACACCACCTTCGGTGGTATTGGTTATATTTAATTAAAATATAACCAATAAAAATAATAGGTACGTAAAGACGTAAGTCTTACCTAACAAGTGTAAGTGAGCCCGTGTGCTCACTCACTCACTCATAAGAGTTAAACATGTACGCATCCGACGAATGTAAATATACTACAAACTGTGTACACTAACTAGACTTGAAATTGACGAGAGAAAATTTGAAGGCGGCCAGGTGGTCTAGTGGGTATAAGCCCCTGGATTGGCAGCCAGTAGGCTCGGGTTCGATTCCCGGGACGCCGGATAAATTTTTCTCGTCAAAAATTTTAAGTCTTCTATCGTAACATGATTTTACTCTAATGAAAAATTGATTCGAATAGCTGTCGAGTTGGCATGGAATGCCCCATATATATATATATATATGTCGGCGCGTGATATTTTGGACACGCTTTCTCACGGCTGTGGTGTTTATTAAATATCGAGACTATTGGTTTATGTTTAGTCTCAGTATATTTGTTAGTATTGAGATTAGAAGCTAGACGCCCTTAGAGTTAATAAGTGGCGTAGAGAAGGGATGCAAGACATGGGCATCCTTGTCGAACGCAGCCACAGCCCGGCGGTGGTGATTCTTAAGGGACATTCAGATTTTGAACTGGGCCAAAGAAGGATCTCATTAGAAGATCCGGTCTAAAGCATTTGCGATTTGATTTGAATCACGCCGTGGCGGTGGATTCGTTATTGTGTCTCTCTCTACGCGTTAGAGTAGAATAGTTTATTTGTTTTGGTTGTAGTCCGGGATAGTTAACATCATCAAACACAATTATTAGATTTGATTTCATATTATTACTTCTTGTGAACGATCAAACAGCCTGCAAGTAAAGCCATAGCCGACCATTAATACCGTTCGACGCTCCGACATCAGAAGTGGGATCCTTGCAGGTTCCAAACGATAGTTCACAAAGTTCAGTGCGTGAAAAATAGTGAAACGCACCTTTGTAAAGATGAGTGAAGATATAAACGCACAGGCATTGTGCAGAACTGTTAATATTTGTCTTGAAGAAAAATTAATTCAATTCAAAGTGTGCTAATGACAGCAAGCAAGAAATTGAAAATTTGATGCGTTGGTTTGAGTGAATAGTGAAAAGTCAAAAGAAGGCTGGTGTTTGTCTGCTTAGTTTCAAGTGGTCACATAGGTCCTTGATGTAGGAAGAATACGGCTTATGGACCTTTTGCAGAGCGCCAAGTCAACATATAGCACAAACGAGGCTGTGACAGCTGAATTAATTAAACCCGGTGAGAAGTATTTATCTAGTTTTGATTTTTTGACGGCGGATACTCTTTGAGAAAAGAATCCATAGCTGATAAGCTTTCTGGTAAACACATTCGAGTACTGATTTTTACTCAGTATCGGTGAATAGTAATGTGCAGGTTTTGGCTCAAGTCACCAAACGAATACACAATTGAGATTATTTATCATGTAGTACCAGACGATTATCTTGGTAGCGATATTTTGATGGGTTTGCATCTGATTACGTGATGTTTTGTTAAGATTTTAATTTTTTTTTTGAGGAGAACCAGGGTTCCTAGTATTATGCGCAGTAGTAAAGGGATTCAAAATTTGGATTAAACTGATACCGATAATGCTGGATCGGATAGATTAAATTTAATTATTTATTGATTGAATTCGTTTCACCCTTTGTTGTGGGGACTTCTACTGGTCATATTACCACGGGTAAATTACAAATAAATTAATTGATCCGAACCGTACTGTTCAGCGACGACCATATCGCCTTAGTCCGGATGAAAGACAGATTGTCCGTGATAAAATTGATGAGCTCTTGTCGGCCGGTATAATAAAGCCTAGTTGCTCACCTTTTTGCACGAAGACTCGATAGAACGTATGGCTTTTGTGACTCTGGATGGTCAGTACGAGTATTTGACATTTGACCATGTCTTTCGGTTTACGGAATGCTCCTGCGGTTTTCTAAAGGGCAATAAATAAGGCACTCTCAGAACTTGTAAACACTTTTGCAGTGTGCTGTATAGATGACGTCATGATTCCAGCTGACTCAATAGAACAGTCCTTAGAAAGACTTGGGATGGTTTTAGATAAACTCAGCCAAGCAGGTTTCTCTTTAAATTTTGAAGAAATGTTCCGTTTTTTTGAAACTTGAGTCGAATATTTAGGGTATGAGGTCTCAGCGGGTGAAATACGACCCAACCCATGCGAAGTCAAAGCGTTGACTGAATCCTCTCCTTCAGGGACGGTCACACAGCTTAGACCTTGCATCTTATTTCTGCTAATTTATTCCGAAATTTACCCAGATTACTTTACCATTATACAAACTAACTACGGGAAAAAGTTTATCAACGTTATTGGTTTCCCAATGTGTCAAAGTTTGTCAGGAGGTTTGTCGAGAATTGCATAGCTTGTAAATTGTCAAAATCTCATTCAGGTAAAATACAAGCCGAACTTCATTCAATCCCGAAAGTTAGTGCCCCGTGGCACACTATTCATATAGACGCTACTGGGAAACTAAGTACAAAAGGTAGTCTCAAGGAATATGTTTTTGTATTTATCGATTCATTTACTAAGCTTGCACTTTTACGATATGCCTCACGCATCACGTATCTAGTGCAATTTCAACTCTGAAGCAATGTGTGAGTTTGTTTGGTACTCCGTCTAGAATTACTGCAGATCAAGGTAGATGCTTTGCAAGTAAGGACTTTAGAGAGTTTTGTATGTCTCATACTATCAATCTTTATTTGATTGCGACCGGAACTAGCCGCGCTAATGGTCAGGTGCAACGTGTAATGAGTACACTTAAAAATATGCTTACAGTAGTGGAACTGAGCAATGATAAATCGTGGCAGAGATCTATTGATGATATTCAGTTAGCATTGAACCGTATAGTCGGTCGTATAACTAAACATAGTCCTTTTGAATTGTTAATCGGTAAATTTTGTAAGACCTCATGTTTTTTTTTGTCGGTTATTGGGCAGGAAATAGAGAAAATGGATATTTCAGATATCAGAGAGAAGGCAGCGGTTTTTATAGAAAAGAACGCTGTAGAAAATTGATAGTGGCAAGTTTTAGAGTTCATAGATATTTTTCAGTTGGAGACTATGTTCTCAGGGAAAATCATGAACGAAATCAAACTAAGCTAGATGTTAGGTTTCGTAGACCATATGAAGTGGTCGAATTTGTACCTAATGATAGGTATTGTTTGAAGGCCATAAATGGCAATAGAACTTACAAGTATGTGCATGAACGATTGAGGTTGAGGCCTGAAAGCAATGTTCCCATAGAGCTTGATCCTTGTAATAATTGTAGTAGTGATGAACAGTCAGAAAGCGCCGATGTCGGCGGTGATAACAGTGAGTGATAAGATTTGTATACCAGTGAGTATACATGAGCCATGCGTCTGCTTATTAGTCGCAAGTCACAAAAATCCTACCCCACTTATGTGGACGGAGATGGTGCGATGTAACGGCGACGATGGTTCTGCTTGGTCTAGAGGACCAAGGGCCATATGGTTGGTCGAAAAGTCAATATGGTTTGACTTTTGTATTGGTTGTTGGATACCAATTGTTGTAATCATATGGTTGATTACTGGGTCACATGGTTGACTAGGTTGTATTGGTTGTTGGATACCAATTGTTGTAATCATATGGTTGATTACTGGGTCACATGGTTGACTAGGTTGTATTGGTTGTTGGATACCAATTGTTGTAATCATATGGTTGATTACTGGGTCACATGGTTGACTAGGTTGTATTGGTTGTTGGATACCAATTGTTGTAATCATATGGTTGATTACTGGGTCACATGGTTGACTAGGTTGTATTGGTTGTTGGATACCAATTGTTGTAATCATATGGTTGATTACTGGGTCACATGGTTGACTAGGTTGTATTGGTTGTTGGATACCAATTGTTGTAATCATATGGTTGATTACTGGGTCACATGGTTGACTAGGTTGTATTGGTTGTTGGATACCAATTGTTGTAATCATATGGTTGATTACTGTGTCACATGGTTGACTATGGTGTGTTGGTTGTAATACCAACAGGTGTACCGAGATGCACAAATATTGCTTAATCACTGGTTATCTATTGAGATCATTTGACTGTTTCTGTAATTGATTTGATTTGAAATCATTGTTGTAATATTGTGAGCACCAGTAGAGTGCTGAGGTATGGCAGATATGGGAACACGGTGCTCAGTTGATTTGTTGAGTCAGGATGGGCGAGCAGGGAATGAACTAAGGTTTCATTTGTAGATAACATGTGAACACGAAGATTGCACACGAGGACGTGTGACAGTCAGGAAGGCCGTGTCGGCGCGTGATATTTTGGACACGCTTTCTCACGGCTGTGGTGTTTATTAAATATCGAGACTATTGGTTTATGTTTAGTCTCAGTATATTTGTTAGTATTGAGATTAGAAGCTAGACGCCCTTAGAGTTAATAAGTGGCGTAGAGAAGGGATGCAAGACATGGGCATCCTTGTCGAACGCAGCCACAGCCCGGCGGTGGTGATTCTTAAGGGACATTCAGATTTTGAACTGGGCCAAAGAAGGATCTCATTAGAAGATCCGGTCTAAAGCATTTGCGATTTGATTTGAATCACGCCGTGGCGGTGGATTCGTTATTGTGTCTCTCTCTACGCGTTAGAGTAGAATAGTTTATTTGTTTTGGTTGTAGTCCGGGATAGTTAACATCATCAAACACAATTATTAGATTTGATTTCATATTATTACTTCTTGTGAACGATCAAACAGCCTGCAAGTAAAGCCATAGCCGACCATTAATACCGTTCGACGCTCCGACATATATATAATCAAAAGTAATAATATGAAAATTGCTGCTATAACGAAGTTCTTGCACATTGGTATCTGATTGCAGTTGGATTTTGTTGCCGTTTTGCGGTTTATCACATCATTATTATCAACTATGAATGATTTAATGGTCGTCACAAATAGAAACCATTATTCAGGAACGTAATAAATAATAATTGGAATACTCAATGGAACGACAAATCGACTACCATTGATCGCAGGAAGTAGCATATTTTCATTGAGTGAAGGGAAATATTACATCTTTCAGAAGTTAATTTTCTTTCTTATTTTACTCAACATAAAAATGAAAAGGGATTCGGCAGCTCGGCTCGTAACATCCCTGATTTGAAGGAGCATGAGCGACACAAGTGGCGCCACCTATCAGAACATAAATTCTATTGCTGCGCCATCTAGTTCCGCGCAGAGTACTATTCTTCACATTTTTCTTTACCAAATACCTCGAAATTTGGAAGCTGTCATTGTGCGTTATCTACAGTCATTTCGGCGACCCAATTCTCCGTTGTTCAGTGAAAAATATCACGTTTATTGATATTACTCAATGTAATACATTATTACCGAGGGCATGATACTCCTCTTTTCGTATATTTGTAAAGTCAATTGCAAGAAACAACAATTATTCATTACAGAACAATGTTGATAAAAATCTGTAAATTTTTTTTTCGATTTTCGAAAATCCAAGAGAGTCATGCCCTCCGTGCACTTCTTCTGCTTCACTGATATCAATTTCACATCGATCGGATGTGTTTTAGCTGAGAAACGGGCTCCCGAAAATTCCAATCCGATAGATGGCACCCCGTCGCGTGGAATCAGCTTTCATTTCCCCTTAATTATCATAAATTCTTTCAGAGTAAAATCATTAGAATTAAAATCGTGATTAGCTAGCTAGCGTAGGAGGCAGCTTTGGTTGCCTAAACTAAATGCGAGCTCTGTTAGATCATTACGCATCTATCCGAGTCTGTGCAGTTAGGCTAACCTTAGTCTGTAACACCAGCTTCGGTGAACTATATCGATACCAGCTCTGATAGATCAATACGCATCTACCCGAGTCTGTGAAATTAAGTGATCCCAAGTCTGTAGCAAAAACAGCTTCGGTGCAATAAACAGATACCAGCTCTGTTAGATCAATACGCATCTATCCGAGTCTGTGAAGACAATCAATCCCAAGTTTGAATTAGGGAAGCAGCTTTGATAGATCAATACGCATCTATCCAAGTCTGTATTAGGGACGCAGCTCTGGTGGACCATTACGTGTCTATCCGAGTCTGTATTAGGGAACAAAAGGTTTTTCACATTTTTCCTAGGAGGAGCTCCAAAAATCATACCCGTGACAAAGAACACACGCGAACTCGCATAATTTCACGAACCTTCTGCCGCGAAACATATGCAAGAAGTTACAATATCAAGAGACTCGGTAGAGTCTCGCGCCAAGTACATTAAAAAAAAATTTTTTTTCAAGCGCGAGACTCAACGAGTCTATATACCCGAGAGGCAACTACCCTAACCTACACCGCGAACTAGTATCTTCGTTTTCTTTCACCTCACAACATACACGAATTGAAACTAATTTAATCTAGGATGTGGGCATGAAAAGCGTTCATTTGAGCCTTAGATCAATTAAATCGGTGTCCGGAATGCTGAGATATAATTAACTTCAGATTCTGATACCCCGTTTCCTCGTACAATTTTTCTCTTTAGTGTTCTTCAGACCAAGATTCACAGTAAAACCATTCCCATAAAATCACATAGAAGGGAAAATCTACACAAAAATTGTATAGAATGGCATTAGTTCGACAGTCGCAACGTAGTGAGCGCTGGTATCGCAGACAGAAACTAGAGTCCCTAGAATTCTAGGGACTCTAACAGAAACCGTCTGCAACACTATAGCAGACGCTGTTGTCATTACATTTCATGTTTTCGAATTCAAATTAAATAATAAAGAAAATAAAAGAAAGTACAAGCAATGATTAATATAAAATTTGAAGGTACGAAAACTAGTGAATACCCACCAAAAGCCCCTCAGGTGCGAAGACCTTACGCCAAGTACATTAGTTTCGATAGGTTAATCTTACTATCTTGAGCTTTCGAGGTTATGCGAATCTCATGACGTGTAAAATTCATGGTGATAAATAAAATAACAATCGTGAACGGATAATTTTACGATTAGGTTTACCTTGCATTACACAAGACTGTCAGATGACTATTATAACTGACTATTACCTCTAAATTTTATTCACTTATACATTGTAGATTTGGCTTATTTTCATTTATGAATGCAATCATCGGAGGAAACGTTTTTTTTTGGTCCAATTATTTGGCACGTTACCGCCTGAGGAAGTCTGACAATAGAAAATCAAGAGAAAATGTTGAAGTTGAAAAATATCAGGATAGCATGATTTGATATAAGGACGGCAAGGAGCCCGGCCAAGAAAGCTGAGTTCAAGCTTAGGATTGCAACGAATTCCACTTCAAGTTCTAGGTTGGGCTTATCTTTGAAGGCTCGTCTGCTCAGATCCAAATTGTGCCTCAACGTTATGCGTTGGATTGCGACAAGTTCTATATCCTATCTCGGTATTCTCTAGTCCAAAAGAGACTGTAAGTCGACGTTGTGCGTTGGACTCCGATAGGCTTCATTCTACAATCCATGTCAACGCAGTGCATTGACCTTCGGTGAAAATAATTTTTTAATCCATGTTTATCAAACAGCTTAGAATCTTCGCTCAGAACGATCTCAATCAAATTCAGATTAGTGCTATCACGACAAATGGTTAGAATGAAAATACTTATTTAATATCAAAGAAGTGATCGATAGACTTCCTCTATATCAATCATGAAAATTATAAAGACCATTTATTTCTCATTTATATTTATTTATTAATTGTAGACTCATTATCAGCCTATTTTCATTTGTGAATGTAATTATTGAAGAACAACCTTCTTTATAGATTGTTTAATTTTGTAGCGGGTCGCCGTATGAGAAGAGAGGATGATGAGAGAAAACGCTGAAGTTATAAAATATCGAGATAGTGTGATTTGATACAAGAAACGGATAGTCAGACGAATAGAGCAGAATGCAAGTGTTTGACTTCAAAAAGTTCCATTTTATGCTTTACGCTAGTCTTGCATCAATGGGCTCAATCGGCTCAATTCTATATATTTCGATACCTTCTGTTCAGACCCGAATTCGAAGTTGACGGTATGAGTACGGGACGAGGACATGTTCTTTTTGCAGAGGACCTAGCTGCATTGAAAAACAACTACCTAAAAGTTGCAATACATATATTATATCTCATATTTATATATGACATAGAAGTTTGCATCGTTGGAACGCAATGAAATTCAACGTAAATTTAAAAAAAAATATACACAGCATAAAAATAATCCTACTAGGTTTATTAACTTTTTCAAGTTATTTCTAGTCGTTTTCACTATTCAAAGATAGCAGGATCATTTTTGGTAAATTGATATATTGAAACTAATTTTTTTTGGTTTCGTTGCGTTCCAACGATGCAGACTTCAATGTCATATTTATATATATTTAATCATGCGCAGAAACTTTAACCCTGCGTGCAAGTAACTCCGCCATTGCCGGTTTCAGGCCCAGATGAGACAGGAGGAGGGCTGCGCGCGGGGTAACACGTTCAGGCATATAGAATTATACCGGATTCTAACGAAACAATTCGTGGAACTTAATAAAAGAACACATGTTGAGTCTGTCCACAAAAATTCAAGGCTCACAGAAAATTATGAGCGTGTATATTATAACACTATTTTCCTTAAAAAATAATGATACGTGTATATTATAACACTATTTTCTTTCATTCAAAATTATACTACCACATTTAATATTGCTGCTTTTTGAGGGATTCAGATGATACAAAATGCATCACTGTACATGTATTGAGACATTCATAGGAACAATTGACAGAATGCTGACAACCGAGCAAGCCTCGCGAGCGAGGATATAGTAAAACCCAATCGAGCGAGCGTGGCGAGCGAGCACAATTATTAAGTAGTCGACCAAAATTGTATAAAAAGTGGTGATATCAAACCCAAAAAGCACCCCTGGTGCAAAAACCTTTCGCCAAGTACATTAATGTCGTTTTATTTTACAGTTATTGGAGCAACGTTTATTACTGAGCGAGATTGTAACGAGTCTTATGACATAATTCAATAAATAAAATGTAAAAAATGTGGGTAACATTGAAAATAAAAATGATGATCTATTTAAATACCAATGAGTTTATTTTGTTACAAAAAAGAACCCTCACCGTGATGGCGGTAAGGGTAACTGAACGTGACTTAACTATAATATTACATTAATATATTGTAGTTTCACTGGCCCTCCTTCTTCTTGTTGTTCTTGTTCTTGTTACCCTTACCGCCACCTTGGTAAGGGTTCGCCAGCTCGTGAAGGAGAGCGACCAGATTCTGGCGCCTGTTTCTCCTCGCCTGCCACTGTTGCCCGGCTCTTTGCTGCCGCCGGGCAACATTTTCTTCTGAAAAAATGAAAATTACATCATCATTATGAAGAGTTTTGTAGCAAAATCAGGTGAAGCAACTGGCGGAGCTTAATGAGCCTGAATGAATCAGAGTTTGGAACAAAATGATCGTTATACTAGTTCGATCAGACTTCATTATGAAAACTACGATATTTCTTCGATTATAAAATTTATACTGTATCCATCATCAGAGATGATCATGACTGACTCGTAGCAGTTGCTCGCATACCTCAAGTCAACTGTAGAACTCCAAGCTCGTCCCAACTTACATGACTCAATGATATCAGAAAATTCAAGATTATGTATCATCAAACAATCATCATACAATTGAACATGAAAATAAAACGGTCGTAACTGTGCATAATGAAATAAGGAATAAAGGTGGAAACGATAACGATTTTACACCATTTGATGAAAATACATAACGTTGTCAACTATACCTTCAGGCGCTCCGGCCCCGGCTGCCCCGGCCTCGGCTGCCCCAGCCCCGGCCCCGGCCCCAGCTGCCTGAGCCTCTGCCGCTCCGGCGGCCCCAGCTACCTCCGCCACCTCCGCTACCTCCGCCACCTCCGCTACCTCCGCCGCCTCCGCTACCTCCGCCGCCTCCGCTACCTCCGCCGCCTCCGCTACCTCCGCCGCCCTGGCTGCATCCGCCTGCCAGGCTGCAAAGGCAGCCTCCGCTACCTCCGCCGCCCTGGCTGCATCCGCCTGCCAGGCTGCAAAGGCAGCCTCCGCTGCCGCTGCCCCAGCTTCCGGCGCCCTTACAGGCCTTACGTTCTCTATAAATAAAAGCATACAACCATATTGAACTGTAAATACCTCAACATCGGGCAAGCTTTCCAATTGTTTGTAATTCAAAACATTGGATGGTTCGACTAATAAATACATAATGAAAATATGAGAGTTGTTGTTCAATTTGTGGAAATCTCAAATGGTAGCTAGTTCGTTCGAATATAAGTTGTCATCATTTATGCATACTTTCTTCTGTCAGATATAAATGCATACATGCATGGGGGACTCTATCGAACCTTCCACTCTGAGTATATAATTAATAATGAATGATTCAAGTCGAATTATTGAGAAGGGTATGGGATATACGATTTATTTTGTACCAGCCACAACTGGCTGATTCGGGGAGATTGGGGGGATCTCCGCCGCCGGTCCAAGAGGATCGACCTCTATGATCCCCTGATATGGTGGATCTATCAATCAGAACACGAAATTTTATCACAGTGACAAGACAGATTTGTGTATAGGGTGAAAGTGAATGTTACGTAGCCGTTTCGACAGATGATTCTGCGGATCGAGATCGGTGAAGATTCCTCCGCAGAATTAATTAGAACCTTGTTCGAAACTGGGGTCAAATTTTTTATCGCCTCAACAAATTTCATCCAGCAAGAGGGACCAAAGAGGAGAAAAAAAAGTAAAAAAATGACCACGGGTCAAAAATGAACCCATCATCAATATGACAAAAAAATAATGAAGTTGAAAAAAATTGAAAAAATGGGACTGAACTGCGAACCATTGACCCTTTTAGACTTTCGTTGACCCTTATGATTAGGATGTTTTCAAACGAGGAAAATTCTGAACTATAATTTACGGGACCACGTTTAGGGGTGATTTTCGCCAAACGCGAAGAATCACCTGGCAAAGCGGCAGCACAGAAGCCAGTCACAACCTGTATAGTACAATTTTTCACACTTACGGACGGGATTCGTAGTGGGCAGATCGCCCAGGTCCATTCCCGCCGCGATGCGATCCACGGCGGGAAAGTCATAGTCGCTGTCGAAATCCAGATCTAGATTGACGTCGGCCAGGTTATTGTCACTGTTGGTGAGATTAAAGTTGATCACCTGTTGAACGAAGATAAAATACATATATGAAATTCATCGAAATCTAGCAGAATTAATAATCCTGTGCTAATAATGTAAACTTGCGTTATCTGGTGAGGATGCACGTTCCAGCTCGTCGGACATGGTTGCAATGACTAACGATATCCTGGGATTCCCAACGTAGCCAAAACCATAGACAAACTAGAGGATTGGAAGATAGGAGCTCTACCAGGACGCACTGAATCCAGATTCCCTAGTTCCAACCAATGAGCGACTGGACTACTATGAAAACTGTACTCAGTGCGTCCTGGTAGAGCTCCTATCTCTCAATCTCTAGTTTGTCTATGGTTTTGGCTACGCTGGGAATCACAGCGAATTTTATCCTCATTGCGGCCATATCGTTGATTGAACCAGACACGTGAATCGTCGCGTACAGATATCGTAAGTTTATATTATTATTAGCACAGAATATTATTAATTCTGCTAGAATTCGTTAAATTTCATGAATGTATTTTATATTTGTTGAACAGTTGACCGATTTTGACATCATTTTGACATCAAGATACCACAATCCAGATGAATCCTGTCCGTAAGTGTGAAGAATTGTAATTCAGATTGTGACTGGCTTCTGTGCTGCCGCTTTGCCAGGTGATTCTTCGCGTTTGGCGAAAATCACCCCCAAACGTGGACCCGTAAACTACAGTTCAAAATTTTCCTCGTTTGAAATCATCCTACCCATAAAGGTCAACGAAAGTCTAAAAGGGTCCATAGTTCGCAGATCAATCCCATTTTCTATATTTTTTTCAATCATTATTTTTTTTCATGCCGATGGGTTCATTTTCAACCCGTGGTCCCTTTTTCACTTTTTTTTTTCCCTCTTTGGTTCCTCTTGATGAGTAAAATTTTTTGAGGCGATAAAAAATTTGACCTAGTTTTGAACAAGGTTATATTAAATTCTGTGGAGGAATCTTCGCCGATCTCGATCCGCAGAATCATCTGTCGAAACGGCTACGCAAGATTCACTTTCACCCTATACACATCTGTCATGTCACTGTGATAAAATTTCGTGTTCTGATTGATAGATCCACCATATTAGGGGATCAAAAAGGTCGATCCTCTTGGACCGGCGGCGAAGATCCCCTCAGCCAGTTGTGGCTGGTACAAAATAAATCATATACTCCCGTACCCTTCTCAATAGGTCGACTTGAATCATTAATTAATTATATTATCATTAATTAATTATACACTCGAAGTGGAAGGTTCGATAGAGTCCCCCATGCATGTATACACTAATATCTGACAGAAGAAAGTATGCAACTTATATTTGAACGAACTAGTTACCATTTGAGATTTCCACAAATTGAACAACGACTTTCATATTTTCATTATGTATTTTATTAGTCGAATCCTCCAATGTTTTGAATACAAACAATTGGAAAGCTTGCCCGATGTTGAGGTATCTACAGTTCATCAATATGGTTGTATGCTTTTATTTATAGAGAACGCAGCGCCTGTAGGGGCAGCGGAGGCAGTTGGGCCCGGGGCCAGGGCAGCTGAGGCAGCCGGGGCCGGGGCAGCCGGGGCTGGGGCAGCCGAGGCCGGGGCAGCCGAGGCCGGGGCAGCCGAGGCCGGGGCAGCTGGGGCCGGGGCCGGGGCCGGAGCGCCTGGAGGTATAGTTGACAACGTTATGTATTTTCATCAAATGGTGTAAAATCGTTATCGTTTCCACCTTTATTCCTTATTTCATTATGCACAGTTACGACCGTTTTATTTTCATGTTCAATTGTATGATGATTGTTTGATGATATATAATCTTGAATTTTCTGATATCATTGAGTCATGTAAGTTGGGACGAGCTTGGAGTTCTACAGTTGACTTGAGGTATGCGAGCAACTGCTACGAGTCAGTCATGATCATCTCTGATGATGGATACAGTATAAATTTTATATTCGGAGAAATATCGTAGTTTTTATAATGAAGTCTGATCGAACTAGTATAACGATCATTTTGTTCCAAACTCTGATTCATTCAGGCTCATTAAGCTCCGCCAGTTGCTTCACCTGATTTTGCTACAAAACTCTTCATAATGATGATGTAATTTTCATTTTTTCAGAAGAAAATGTTGCCCGGCGGCAGCAAAGAGCCGGGCAACAGTGGCGGGCGAGGAGAAACAGGCGCCAGAATCTGGTCGCTCTCCTTCACGAGCTGGCGAACCCTTACCAAGGTGGCGGTAAGGGTAACAACAACAAGAACAACAAGAAGAAGGAGGGCCAGTGAAACTACAATATATTAATGTAATATTATAGTTAAGTCACGTTCAGTTACCCTTACCGCCATCACGGTGAGGGTTCTTTTTTGTAACAAAATAAACTCATTGGTATTTAAATAGATCATCATTTTTATTTTCAATGTTACCCACATTTTTTACATTTTATTTATTGAATTATGTCATAAGACTCGTGACAATCTCGCTTAGTAATGATCGCTCCAATAACTGTAAAATAAATTGAGAAAGTAGAGTAGAATAGATTAGTAGTTCGTTCGGTTCTGGGATAGGACTCCGTTGTCAAGTTAGTCAGAAATACACAAGAATTAGAGTCCGCCTGAGGGACTCGAGATATTTGGGTGATATCGGTGCCTTTTCCTCATAGGTTCTGTTTTATATTTTACTTATTATTTTTAAGCGAAGAAAATTGCTAGATGTAGATATAAGTAGGATAGGATGAATAAAAAATATCCGTAACTATGGGCACTTCGGGCAACGAAAAATGATGTTATTCTACGAATGAGAATCTTTATCATCTGAGAAAGAGGGAGTCGATCGATCATTTTTCTACCAGTCAAGAAGTAATTTCTTTTATCTACAATAGTGTCAGTTCTTATATTTCTGGCCATTATCATTCTAACTGTTCATCATTATAGCGCAAAATATAAATTTAAAAACGGATTTAAGTACTTTATGGTTGAAAATCAATTTATATACGCATCACTTATCTTCTTACTTATTATTGAAAATAAAATAATGGATGATCCAAACAGTGCGCATTATTATTCAAAAAGGAATCAAGAATGAAAAAGGTCCATAAGCAGAACGCATAGCCATAGATCACGGTGTAAGAATAATAGGAGGTCCGACTACCCTATCCCCGCAATGCTAGGGCTTGTGATTATTTTAGCATAATTCGGTCCCCGTCCACCAGACGGCTACGGGTCTGTGGGACTAGAGTCCCTAGAATAAATAGAGTCTAGCAAACGCAAGACTCTTTTTGATTGGTCAGTTTGAACTCGCTCAAACATGGCTGCCGATCTAGTGACTTTTGTCTAGTAACAAGCTCGAACCTGGCATTCTAACTTCGACTTCCACAGTCCTCAACCTCATGTCGTGGAGTATCAGCGTTGCCAACCCTCTAGCGGGAACAGACCGTACTACATACGAAAATGGACCGTACTTTGCGATATCAGGACCGTACGAATATTTTTCCGAAGTAAATGTATAATAGAATTACATTATCATCCCTTATTTCTTATGAAATTTCTTATGAAATTTCTTATTTTTCAAGTAAAATATCCCCAATATTCGAGGACCGTACATTAACGTACGGTCTAGCAATCGGACCGTACGACCGTACAGAAGGCGAAATTACCGTACAAATACGGTCCAGACCGTACGGTTGGCAACGCTGTGGAGTATGCACTTGCTGTTAATGTAAATTTAATACAAGAAAATTCGAAATAAGTGGTTTCGTGTTCAATGTTTATTTCTACAATACCCCACCCGCAATGCGCGCGAACATTCAAACTTCGCGCGTACAACTCGCTCAAACATGGCGTCGCGTTTGCTAGACTCTGTTTATTCTAGGGACTCTATGTGGGACCATATCGTAAACAATAATGGCGGTGAATCGCGGCGTTTTGTTGAATAAACTCATGATCAACCTAAAATTACAAAATTACCCTCCTCCGTTTCGAACAATGCGCGCCGCCATTATTGTTGATCACGGTCCCACAGACTCGTAGCCGTCTGGTGGATGCGCACCGAACTATGCCAAAATAATCACAGCAGCCAAGCGCAGTCGGACCACCTATTATTCTTACACCGTGCCATAGATAAACTGCGAAGTTCTGTGGACGCGGAACGCTAGGGATACCAACCCAAAAAGGGTCCTATTTTATGGGCAGTGAGCTGCAGCAGCAGTTTAGTAACTTACTAGCTGTTTCTAGTAAAATCACTAGAGATCACTAGAAATCTAGTGATCATTTCTGGACAAGAAATCTAGTGTTCTAATCTAATGTTCTGCTGTAATGTTGGTACAGAATAGTAGTGCTGCTTGACAAAATTCGGCCATATGCCTATCTCATTGAGTCTCAAGTCATTGAGTGAACGGCCTCTGAGCATAATCGACATTGGCGTGTAAACTGGTTGAGTTGAGCCTCAGGAGAAAGAAAAAGAAGAAGAAGCGTATGAATCGGCGTGTCAAGCACAGGAAAATATTTAATAATTAGGTTCGACGGTTTAATTATCATTCAGGTAAGTAGGCAGGTTAGGTTATTTAGGTTAGATAATAGTAGTAACAAACCAAATCAGCTTCTCCCAACTCAAAAAAGACAGCTTTGCGCCACAGATCGGCAGCTTTGCACTAAATACAGATCGGCAGCTTTGCGCCTGAAACAGATTGGCAGCTTTGCGCCTGAAACAGATCGGCAGCTTTGCGCCTGAAACAGATCGGCAGCTTTGCGCCTGATACAGATCGGCAGCTTTGCGCCTGAAACAGATCGGCAGCTTTGCGCTAAATATGGAGAAGCTAAATACAAACCCTTTACCAGATGAATTTGTGAAGATTATCGAATCTGGTGATTGGTTAGGGGATGAGCATATGTATCACTTTGCCCAACTTGTCAACCGTACCTCCAACTACTCACTCCAAGAGTCGTGGAAAAGATATTTGCCAGATACAATCGTACCTGTTTCACCGACCGTCAAGGATATTCAAATATTGCATAGCGGTGGTGAGAAAAACGGCGGCGAGTATAGCGCTTGTAAGAAAAAAAGCGATGAGCACTGGGTGTGCGCCTACTTTGATACGAAGTCGATATACATATACGACTCGTTGAATTCGAAAGTACTCCGCGAAGAACATGAAATATATTTGAAACGTTTATTTCCATTTTACAAAGTGGACAAAAATACAGTACAGTTTCCAACAGTTCAGCGTCAGCCCGACTCATCCGACTGTGGAGTATTTGCAATCGCATTCGCAATTTCATTGATAAACGGGCAACAGCCGGACGGAATTATCTACGATGTTAAGCTAATGCGAAAACATCTTTTACAGATATTCAAAAATAATGAGATACAAGACTTCCCATGCATTACTAGAATGCAAGTATCTGATACAAAACAAAATATTGCTATCAATAACCACGAATCGCCTCGCAATAGCACCAAGCAAAAACATTCACAACAAACTGTAGTGAGATCATTAGCTGCAATGGTTCAACAACCAGAAATAGTTAATGTTATTAATGATAGGGAATTACGGAGGCGAGAAAGGCGTAACGCCCCCCCAACTTTCGACGAGAAATTTAAACATATAATTACATCAGGCGCGTGGTTGTCTGATCTTCACATGACTCAATTTGCGTACCTCTTAAGGAGCTGTACAGAATATTCACCACGTGAAACCTGGCGGGTACAAATGCCGAATACTATCGAGCCAGTTTCTCCTACTCACAAGCATATCCAAATACTACACAGCACTGAACTGCACTGGGTATGCGCATATTATGATACCAAATCGATATTCATATATGATTCATTCAATTCCATAAGGCTACATCGAACGCACGAGACATATTTGAGGAAATTATTTCCTTTCTATCAGTTTGACAGCAAGCGCATAAAGTTTCCAAGGGTTCAAAACCAACCCAACTGCTCGGATTGTGGGGTATTTGCTATCGCATTTGCAATCTCGCTCGTTAATGGTAACAGTCCGGATAAAATAACATACGACGTTTCTCTTATGCGTGCACATTTGTTGAAATTGTTCGAAAACAACGTCCTGGAAGAATTTCCTCACGCTCGTCAAACGCAGCGCACGGTTAGAAAAGGGGATACTCGAACTTGTAAACGTAAAGTATTGTCGGAAAACGTTCAAACTCCAAGCTCGCAGCAAATGAAACAAGAGAACTCATGTCCCGTTGGGGTTAAAAAACAACGAGCTGAACTTATTGCGCACACAGAACAAGAGGAAGCTTCGCATCTGGAATTAGAATCAGAAACAAATGTTGCAACTCACCCGAAACCGCTAATCTGCAGCGAGCGCATTCAGGCAGATGCAACAACTAAATGTGACCAAGAATTTGATAAAAAAAAACAAAAACTTCTGATGCCAAATATGGATCCAGAATCTACGCACCATGTTAGATTAGATATCATTAGTCGCGGACAGGTACACCAAAATATAACGAAAACATCTATGGTGGATGCCAATATAACACGTGGTATTAAAAACACAGACAAATATACTCATAATAATTCTAGTGCCGGAAAGTCTGAGCACTGTAGTGTCGCTATGAAACGGAGTATTATAAACCATCAGAACTACCTTTCCAACGCTGAGAGGCTGCGAGGTCGAGCTCGCGAACTTTATCATGCGAACGTTGGAAAGCGGCGAGAGAAGAGGCGCAATCGTTATCATTTGAATGCTGAGTCGCAGAAAATTGAGAATCGCGAACGTTTTAATTTGAACCCCGAGAAACAGCGAAATATAGCGCGTGCATATTATAGATCGAATGCTGAGAAGGAGCGAACTATTAAGCGTACTATCTATTCTTTAAATCATTCAGCAAAGCTCAAGAAGAGTACCGCTACTAAAATTGTTGCTAAATATCATCGTATTCAAAAAGCGAACACCATAGCATTAATACAGTCCAAGGAAAAATATGTAGCAAAGATTGCGCCAAAGATTGACGAGCTAACTGAAAGTGATAGAAGAATAAACGCCGAATCGATCATCAAATGGTGCATTCGTGATAGAGATTTGAAAATCAAATCGATCAAGAAAACTTTACAAGTTGTAAATAAAAGAGCAGACATATATTTAACTAAGGTTGACAAATGCTCCAGTAATAAATTCGAAGATAAATTGAGCGTTCTTTGTGGTTCATCGAGGCACATCGCCTCAGCTGAATCGTTTTACGCAGAAGCTGGGTATGAGCTTGTTCAGTTTCATGAACCAATTGCAATTAATACAACAGGGCAAGCTGCCAACATTCTGCCATTGTTTAACAAAAAACAAAATAAAAGTGTGAAAAGCAAAAGCAAGAGTTGGCCTTGCAACAAGATGTGTAAAACGAAAGATGTTACATTACTCGCGAAATACGTAGAGTTTCTTCGGATTATATCCATGTGCACGTTGAAAAATATACACAAGTTTCTAGACAAGTTGGAGTGTACAGCTAAACACGCGAATAGTAAGCTAGGCCATTCGCAACTTTGTTATATGGATGATGCCACCTGCAAATCAATTTTCTTGCCTGTGCAAATGTTATCCGCGCATTTTCCATCAGTTCGGTATACACAGAGGCTAGTATACAAATTGATGAATGGTTACGCGAAAATTTCCGTCATCGACAAGGCATTAAACGACGGTGATCTCGAGAAACTGAATGAAATTTCACAACTTGCGCAGCTAAATGCTAATAGCGTCGCTAATAATATCACGAATGATATTGAATTGGTTGAAGAAGAAATCAGAAAGAAATATAAAAGTGCATTCAATGCTTTGACAAAACGTTCTATAGACATTCCCCGTTTAGTCTGTGTATCCTGTAAAAAACTTTGTTTCAAAAGAGAAGTCACAAGCGTTGACAAATTCAGAAAACCCATAACAACCAAAGTTTGGACAGATTTGATGGAACATGTGGAATGTAAATATGATGATTGCGAATATGTTTGCAACTATTGCCTTCCTAAACTTAGACAAAACACCATGGCACCTAAGTGCATAATGAATAAACTTATTACCGAATCAATACCGGAAATTATACAATCGTTGAATGATTTCGAACGAATTTTGATACAAAGAGCTAAAGCATTTCAAACTGTTCAAAGAATGAATACGGTAGCAAACAAGAAACTACCGCACAGAGAGATGGTACAGAAAGTAAAAGGCAGAACATTTCATCTGCCCTTACCTATGGAGGAAACTTTGAAGAAAATCTGTCCCCCTGAAGATTCAATTAATCTCGATCACGAGCTATATATATTGGTTCGCGGAATCCCAACAAAATCTAAGTTAGTGTGGGAACAATTGGTAGACATAAATAAAGTATGGGACGCATTAATATGGCTCAAGGCGAATAATCCTCAATATTCTGAAATTCAGATGCCAGCAACGGCTGATGCCTTGCTAGCTGATATAGAAGACATAGAGTTCCAATTAGTGGATGAAGATAACGATGAGAATGGAAATTCGAAGAAATGCGAAAGTCTTGATAGAATAGATTCCGCAAGTGAAATCGGAAATAATGACGATGAAAAGCGTGAATACCAGGATAATACAGTAGACGCAAACAAGGGCGCCTTATTGACTCAAGTGTCTCAATCGGATGAAATTTACGAACAATTCACTATACATCCGATGTATGAAAAGAGGCCTAATGAAACTGTCACAGATCTTTATCAAATGTTGAAAATCCAAGACGTGCCATTAGATAATCGTCATAAAAGTCTGGATTTGCTATGTTTCCCGCATTTGTATCCGTATGGTTGCAATGGGCAGCACGAGGATAGATCAACGCGTCTGACGCAAGCCGAATTTATTAAATCGAGACTCATGTCGAAGCATTCGCAATACCGGCTGGATCAGCAATACTTGTTCTATCTATTGAATGACGCCAATATTCGGCAATTGAATAGTGGGATTTATTACAAACTTAATATCACCAATCCAAGCGAACGATTTACCGCCGCGAGTTATATAGAAAAACTTTCCAGGGAAGAATTGGAAGGGAATTTGAATGCAATATTTTCGAGGCTGCGCAACACGGCGCAATATTGGAGTCGGCCAAGAAATGATGTATCTTGTATGACACATCATTACGGTCCGGCAACATGGTTTCTCACCTTAAGTCCAAGCGAATGGTTATGGTCAGATATGACGGAATACCTTCGCGAAGTCGGTGGCCCTGCTGCCACTAAGATGTCTCCGAGTCAATTGGTCGCGGCGGATCCAGTGTCTGCATCTCGATTCATTGAAAACAAGTTTCGCGCTATGCTCGATTTCATAACATGCTCTCCTGATAACCCTATCGGAGAGGTAACTCATTATTTTTGGAGGCGCGAATACCAAGGCAGGGGAATGCAGCATTTCCACCTATTAATCTGGATCAAAGATGCTCCGGTTATTGGAAAATCTTCGAACGAAGAAATAGCGAGTTTTATTCTGAAATATGTAACTTGCAGAATGCCACCGAAACATGCTTCACCTGACTTGTATCGTCGCGTTAAGACGCATCAACGGCACAAACACAATGCCTATTGCTTGCGAAGTAAGTGAAAAAAAGATTGTTGTTAAGTCATAGAGAATGCGGAGCGTTGGAGGCCGCTTATACTCTGTTGGGAATCCCGTTGTACGGTACAGATCCACAAACAACTATTAAATGGATAGATGTGGATATAATAAGAAACAGAAAAGTCAAAACTCGTCGAGAAATTGAAGCTCTCGATGCGGATTCTACTGATATCTTCTGTGATTCAGTAGTTGATACGCATTATCCAGCTCGACCAGAGGAATTGGAATCAACTAACCTGTACGACTTCGTAAAATGGTACGAAGTTACCAAAGTTGAACCTAAAGCAAAAGATATTGAATATCACAAGATCGGAAAATCATTGTACCTGAAAAGAAGGAAACGTGGTTGTTTAATTAATCATTATAAAAATAATGTGAATAATCAGCCTGAACGATATTACTTTGCGCTACTGTTACTCTTCAAACCTTGGAGAGATACAAATGAGCTGCGGAATGGATGTGATACGTACGCAGAAGCATTCCAATCAGTCCAAACGGAGCTTGAAGATGCGTTACAGTATCACGAACGCATTGCGGAAATACAGAAAGGTTTTGAGCATATCAAAGAGATAATCGAAAAACGTATGACAGAAGGAGCTCAATCCCAACAAAACGACACTTCGGATGCGGTACCATTAGGTTGTGGGCCAATCGAAGCAGAAGGTGCGATGAAAGAATTTCAGGCACGCGTCCAAAAGGTCGACACGGTGAAGAGTTCGCAAATAATTGCGGATTTGAATTCTGATCAAAAACGGGTATTTGATACAACCACGGTTGCCGTGAGTTCGAACGATAGAATTCTACGACATTACGTCAGTGGAGAGGGTGGAACTGGTAAGAGTCATCTTATCGAAGCGCTCGTATGGTGGATCAAGCAACATGCTGGTAAAGATACCGCCGTAACAGCACCGACTGGAATAGCAGCATTCAATGTCAACGGTTTGACGATTCATAGGTTGTTTCAACTGCCTGTCGAGCACGGGGGCACTCCTAAATACAAGCAACTCTCTGACGCAGCTTTGAAAGTCATTCGAGAACAGCTTAGAAATGTCGCGCTCATTATCATTGACGAGGTCTCAATGATTTCTAATGTAACACTCATGTACATACATCTCCGATTGAGTGAAATATTTGATACCACCGATTGCGATGACGGTTGGTTCGGTAAAAAACATATTCTCCTGTTCGGCGACTTGTTGCAACTTCCACCCGTTCGAGAAGAACCTGCGTTCACTCAACTATCAAGCGCAGTTTTGAATAAACTCCTGGGCGCAATGGGAAGTGTTAATCTGTGGAGTAAGTTATTCAGTTACGATGAATTAACGATTAACATGCGGCAAAAAAACGATCAGTCCTATCGCGAGATACTATCAAGAATACGCTTAGGAATTGTTATCGATTCAGACACAGAGATCCTAGCATCAAGGACAATCCGTTTCACAAACTTCGCAACTTCAACCTTCAGTGAAAGGGTACGTGAACTATGTGCATACATAAATAACTTACCGAACGACGCAGTTTGTCTGCTTCCCACGTGTCGGATGTGTGATGTTCTGAATGAAGCTATGTTAGCCGAGATACGAAGCGAAGAAATAGAACTGATAGCCCACGACACAGTCGACTGCCCCACATATGTCAAAAAGAAAGTGCATAAAATTTTGGATATGGCAGATGAGGATTGTTCTCGAACTGCGGGCCTTGCCAAATTAATTACCATAAAAATTGGTGCAAAAGTAATGATCAGACGAAATATTGATGTTACTTTAGGTCTTGTGAATGGTACGATTGGTAAAATCACGTCGGTATCACGAGCTATTGATACGAAGGATGTTGAAGCGATACGAGTTGTCTTAGGGACAGGTGTCGAACACGTTATAGAGCGCGTAGACGTAAAATTTGAGGCAATGGAAGGGGCTTTCGTTATTCGAAGACAGTTTCCAATTTGCCTCAGTTATGGAATTACAATCCATAAAAGCCAAGGTCTCAGTTTGAAGAATGCCGTGATCGATGCGGGTAATTCTATATTTTCTAGTGGACAAGTGTACGTTGCCCTCTCGCGGGTAACTTCCTTAGAAGGAGTCCACTTGATTAATTACGATCCGCATGCAGTATTAGCAGATGATTCCGCTATTTTGGAGTATAATAGGTTGAGAAAGCAATATCGACCGGACCTTATGGCGATGACCGTTTCAAAAAAACGGGCGAGAAAAGTTAAAGACCGCAAATGGTCTTTACCGATAAATTTATCTACATGTCAGGAACCAATCGAGGAAAAACCATCCAGCGACACGTGGCGAGTGAACGGTTTTCAGAATACAGATGGTGTTTCTTGTTATGCTAACGCTACGATACAGTGTCTATTTCACAGTAGATCTATTAGAAACTGTTGGCTAAATCAACAAAATGACGACATCATGAAAATGTTGATCGAAAATTATGTCAATTTACAATCACCAGGTGATGTTTTTCATGCGAGGAGACTTGCCGGTGAAGAGTTCACTTTGAACGTTCAGCAGGATGCGCCTGAATTTTTAACCAGTCTAATTTGGAAATACGACGACTTGAGAAATGTCGTAAAACACGAGCTAACCTCTACAAGGCGTTGCAAGGATTGTGGTTTCACGAACAAGACAATCGAAGCTGGTTACATTCTGTTACTTGCTTTGGCCCCAAGCAAGAAAAAGACTCACAGTTTAACAGAGATTATCAATTACAATTTTTCGCGTTGGAAGAATGTCGAAGATTCGTCCTGTCAAAATTGCGAGTCAAAAAATATACTCATCAAAACCGATGTATCATCGGCAAGCAGCTGTCTAATTTTACAGCTCTCATTGTTTTCCGTACAGGATGGGAATATTACGAAGATAACGGATTACGGTATCAAAGCAGTTCCTACGGATCAACCCGTCTTTTGCGCGAAAAAATATAAAGTCAATAGCGCTGTATTCCATCATGGTCAGAATATTGAAGAAGGACATTATACTTGCATGCTTCGAGACGGAACTTCTGCTTGGCAACATGTCAATGATTATGAAATTAGGAAGCAGAAATGGATAAAAAATGCCAAGGATGCATACATGTTCTTTTTGCAGAGGAGCTAACTGCGCTAACAAATATGACGGAGCAATTGTTATATTATACATTGTTATATACAGATGGACATTTTATAAAGCATAAGGGTTTGAGTTTTTAATACATTTCAGGTTGTGGTATATTTGGGTTTTACAATAGCCATGCTATGAAAATACATGATGATTGCCCTGTAAAAATAATCTTTCAAAAATGTTGGTCAGAACCTAATTGCTTATTAAAGTCCATATATAATAATATTCGAATTTTGAAAAACTGTTATGATGAGTAACATATAACCCTGCGTGCAAGTAACTCCGCTATTGCCGGTCCCAAGTCCGGATGAGAAAGGAGGAGGGCTGCACGCAGGGTTCGATGTTGTTTGTAGGTATATAAAGAATTATTGTATTGGAACAATTTGTAAACGCCATGCAAGTACATTACGCGTCAGTCTACAAATTTTAGACTTGGGGAAAATTATGAGCACACGCGTGCTCGTTGCTGTTGACGTTCCTGCTTATCGAGGGACTTCGGGCGGTACGAAATAGTACAAAACAACCGAGCGAGCGTAGCGAGCGAGCAGAATTATTAGATGGTCAAGCAAAATTGTACAAAAAGTAGTGAAATCAACCACAAAAAGCACCTTTGGTGCAAAAACATTTCGCCAAGTCCATTAATGTGTATACCACAAAAAAATAATCAAAAGTTGTGCTCGTTCGCTCGCTACGCTCGCTCACTCGATGGGTTGATGATTATCAACATACGAAAAGCATCGAAATCACATACAACTGCCAAGTACCTGTAGAATAATAAAAGTTTGGAAATGAAAAATTTGTTCAAACTAAATAACGTTGTACTCGTTCGCTCGCTGCGCTCGCTCACTCGATTGGCTTATGATTATTGGTTGAAAAAACAATTCGGATCAAGAAATTGAAGACGTCAACATTTATCTAAAAATATTCATAACGAAAAAATAATTTAAAAAAAAATTTTAAAAAAAATTTGGAGGTAGTGGTACTTGGGGGGCCTTTTATAGAAAAAGAACTATGAAATATTGATCGCGAACCATGTCACTGTCATCTGATAGATATTAAAACATTGGCCCGCCAACGTACCACGGACTCCAAATTTTTTTTTTTAATTTTTTTTAAATTATTTTTTCGTTATGAATATTTTTAGATAAATGTTGACGTCTTCAATTTCTTGATCCGAATTGTTTTTTCAACCAATAATCATAAGCCAATCGAGTGAGCGAGCGCAGCGAGCGAACGAGTACAACGTTATTTAGTTTGAACAAATTTTTCATTTCCAAACTTTTATTATTCTACAGGTACTTGGCAGTTGTATGTGATTTCGATGCTTTTTGTATGTTGATAATCATCAACCCATCGAGTGAGCGAGCGTAGCGAGCGAACGAGCACAACTTTTGATTATTTTTTGGTGGTATACATATATATATATATATATTATATATATATAATATATATATATATATATATATATATATTATATATATATTGTTACAAAGGGAGAAACCCTGTATATTCAACGCATTACGGTCTAGTAGTCTCAAACACACACTGTACACTTTCAAATGACTATTATAAAAATTGAAAGGTGTTTACAGAACAACTTATATCATTTGTTAAAATAGTCATTTGAAAGTGTACAGTGTGTGTTTGAGACTACTAGACCGTAATGCGTTGAATATACAGGGTTTCTCCCTTTGTAACACTACAAAGTCCACAAGTCTGTCAATTTGAATTTTCAATTTCCTTTGCAATTGCTTGAAAAATGAGTCGCAATACTCGTAACGCTCGATCAACCCCTTTAAACGAACTCTCTGCACCTACCCCGGTCCAACCAGCTGAATCTCAGCTACCGCCTCTGCCTAATCCTATGGCCCAGATGGAGTCCGTCCTACAAATGGTCATGCTCGCTCAACAGCGACAGACCGAACAGCTCATACAGGCACAACGGGAAGACCGGGAAGTATTTCTTCAAGCACAACGAGAAACACAGGAACGACAACTTCAAGTACAGCGAGAAGACCGGCAACGAGACCGGGAGACTTCTCTTTTACAGGTAGAACGACAACTTCAGGCTCACCGCGAGGAACGCGAGGTCCAGCAGACACAACTCCATCACATCTTGGAGGCCCAACGCAATTCACAACGAGAGGATCGTGACGCTCACCTTCTAGCATTTCAGAGAAGCCTAGAAACTCTGGTTCCCCGACTTCCCGATCGAATTTCCCCGATTCCTACTCCTCGAAGGTTATCTTTGGCGAGAGATGAGTTGTTACAGATTTTACCCGAACAAAGGTCTGTAAATATTCATGGAGGAAGAACTCCTCCTCCTGTTATTGATAGGCCAAGGACTGGTGAGTTGACTACGATCGAATCACCGGTTCAGTTGCCTCAGGTTGCTCGTGATCAGACTTCGACCAATAGAATGTGTGGGGATCATCTCTCGCGAGTTGAGTTCCCGAGTTCGTAGTAGTATAGATATGACAGTTCTGGATCCAGCCTTCTTTACCGGCCATCAGGCAGTCGGTAACCTACTGACCGCGTGGGTAAGTTACCGACAGTCGGATGGTAACGATCGTCGATCATTGCTACCGACAATCGGCTGGCTGCAATTCGCCGTTGTGCGATGGCGCCACTACCGATTGTTACCGATAGTCCGATGGTAACGATCCGATCTTTGGTTACCGATAGTCCGATGGCTGCAATTTCCCCGCAATTTTCCGTCTTGCAATGGCGCCACTAACGATTCGCTTTCGAATGATGGTAACGATTACCGATCTTTTTTTTTTTTCTTACCGACAATCGATCCAAGATGGCTGAAATATCTAATTCTTAGCTTATATACACGAATTATACTAGCTGAAAATGCTTGAAGAGTGACAGGGTGTTACATATATATATGCAATCAATGACGCGAATTATCTGATAATATATGCGTTTATTTGTTATGTCTCAAGTCTAACCTATTCTAAAATACAACAATTTCAATAACAATAATAATAATAATAATAATAATAATAATGGCCGTAACATTTATCCCTCATCTGTATTCATCATCATTCCCTATGAGAATGGGATCTGAAAATAGAAAAAGTGAGCTTAGATGTATCATAATGATTCCTCAATGATAAATCATACACACTATTCTTCTTCAGACGCATTCTGTATATCTTGATCATATTCGCCCTCGCTACCGCTATCCAGTCTTTCGTCTATTCGATCCCGAAGAACCATAGAGACTGCATAATCTTCGGAATTCGGGTAATAATGTTCATCATGCGTCTTCTTAAACCACCAACAGCGAATATCGTGGTCTATCTGAAGCTTTGCCTGGACACCATTAATTGTTAACACGGCACCATCCACACAACGCCTGGTTACATATGGCTTCAGCTGTGGATCAACCAAGTCATCAAGATTAGGAGCATTACCCCATTCCACAGGAGTCGCCCAATCATATCGTGCGTGAATTCCTTGAACAAATACATAATCAACTTAGCAATTCTAAAATAACAATATTGTATCCAGACATCGGGCTCTACTTACGATTGCGCATGTTTGCGGAATTATGAGCCATCACATCGATATCTTTCCCCATCATCTCGTCTATTCGATGCCGAAGAACATTGGCGATTGCATAATCTTCAGGATTAGGGTAAGCCTGATAATGATCCACCCTCCTAAACCACCAACAGCGAATATTGTTGTCTATTCGGAGGCCAGCCTGGATACCATTAATTGTTATTAAGGCACGATCCACACGTCGTCTGATTACATATGGTTCTAGTTGTGTATTAATCAATGCACCAAGATGAGAATCATTACCCCACTCCACAGGGGTTGCCCAATTGTATCGTGAGAAAACGTCTTGAATAGAACACAATATTAACTTAGCAATTGTAAAATAATATCATATGAAGACATCAGGCTCTACTTGCAATAGTATATGCTTGCACGATTACCAGCCATCACGTTCAGGGATTTTCCTTCGATTCTATGAACTTGCACTATTCACCGATCTTTTCAGACTGAAAGTTGTCTTTTTCGTCTTAGACTAACCAGGCAGAGGTTAGGTTGCACCCTATTTGCTGCATACCATCCCCAAAATAAAATCAAACTCAACCAATAAGAGAACAGCTCTCAAAGACACCACCTCGGCTCATAAAAACCGGCAAGCCCCCAAAGGATCGAGTAATAAATATCATTCAGAATTTTTGGTTTCGGCCCCTGATAATATTTGTGTTTTTATTTTAGTGTTTCTTAAGTCTAACCTATTTTTAAGTAACATTTTTTCCTACAAACTACTTAAAACCAACTTAAACTATATTTCTTAATATTGTAAGGTCACAATTTTCTTAAGGTAACTAAGAAACTTGTAATAGAAAAGTACTATCCTACTCCGCCCTATTCTCCACCCCTCCTGCTCCTCATTCACCTCCACCCTTTTCTTCTCCTCCTCCCCCTTCCTCTTCTCCTCTTCCTTACGATCAGCCTCCACCCCCCAATCCTCCTCCTCCGGCTCATCCGCAAGTTCCTCCAGCGGCTTTATCTCTATCCACATCGGGAAACCATCGTCATAATAAATTTCCTTCCAGCGCACCCCTTCGTCTAAAGTCTCATAGCCGTCATCTCTGCCATCGTCTTCCCACCCTTGCCAGAACTCGTCATCGAAGATTTGATCATCCATTTCTGCAATATGAAATATCAATTACAAACTATACCCATCATGAAAACTATGATATCGAAGAATAACGATACTTACCTCTTGCTTCCGATTTGGTGCTTGAGTTTTCTATATAATGTTTCTTCCTTGGACTGGCTGCGGATTGTGTAAACTCAATGCGAACTCGCACTTTTATACCCAACTAGAAACCCGAAATACGCCCCCAATATTGGAGGGGCTGATCAATGGGAAACTCGGAAAATATTTTTTTCGTATGGAGGTGCCAAAGATGCGAACCCTCCCAGGTACAAAACCCCTGACCGATGGTTGGAAACGCTTGAATTTTCATAGTATTTGAACGGTGGAGGAGGAGGGGTGGGGCGTGTGCATATAAACCCCAACCCTAAGGCGGGGGTGAGCAATCGTCTAGTACCAGTTTGACTGTGAAATTCTACGAAGAAAAAATGGACAACGCTATGTATATGAATCTCGTTGAGATGATGGAAGATGCATACAAGTTACTGTGTACACTACCATCAGAACAGGCGAATAAAGATATTTTTATTCACTGGCGTGACATTGCGCTTGAAAATATTCGATCCTTGAACAATATTTTGACGCAATCTAAACCAAGTGTGAGTGAAAAGCAACGGCTACAGCATATAATTTCACTCCTCCATTCGTGGGCGGTGAAATTTGACCGACATCGTACGACTATTGTTGGAGGTAATATTGGTGATGATATTCATAATCGTGTTCGATGGGATGATATGGAGAGTGCCTTCAAGTGTCGCATACGCACCGGAGCCGTAACGAATCTTCGACATAAAGATTTGGCAAGATTTTTGACTGACGCTGGGGTGGTAACGATGGAGCGTTTGAAAAATGCGCTACGCAAAGAAGGAAGTATTAAGGTGAATGTGGGTGTTTCGTGTAAATTCGAAAACATAAAAAGCGATGAGATCAGTCTGGAAGTAAAGAACTTCAATACACGCAACACTGCAATTCTTCCATCGACAGACCTGGACACCTGGTTCAACGATAATGTAACGAATCCACTGCTAACCATGGTGGAGAATTTCGAGCAACGAGACTCTGGTTGGAGTATGATTGAGATCATAAATGCTGTGATCTGCATCAACCGATATGAGCCTCTTCGTGGTGGACTCTCCACATTCACACAACTACCCGAGGATATTCAGCGACAGAAAGCGGTGGTCAACGTGCAGAACGACGATGATCGATGTTTGCTGTGGTCTGTTGCCGCAGCACTCCACCCCGTACACCTCAACGCAACCAGAACACACAGCTATCAACGATACATCTCAGAGCTGGATTGTACAGGTATAAAATTCCCCGCAACCCTGCGTAGCGTAGAAAAACTTGAAAAAGCGAATAATTTAAGAATCAATGTATACGGAATTGAAAAAGAAACTTCCTCAAATTCAAAATCAAAAAAGAGCATTATCACGCCTCTTTATCTCAGTAAAAATTCAACAAATCTCGATAAAAAGACAATTCACCTACTTATGATTGAGTGTAACATTGAAATAGATGGCGATGATAATGATCATGATGATGATGGTGAAGATGCTAACTTGAATAACTTCAAAGCCAGATTTCACTTTGCTTGGATTAGGAATCTTTCACGTTTGGTTAGCAAACAATTATCGAACCATGATGGTGAACAATTTTTGTGTGATAGATGCTTGTGTCACTTTAGCGTACACAGCGCGTATGATAGTCACAGGCAAGATTGCATGCGAATGAATAGCATCCGAATGGAATTTCCAGAGAAAAAAAAATTGGAATTTTCTAATTTTCAGAATAAGGGAACTGTGCCATTCGTGGTTTACGCGGATCTCGAGTGTATATTGAAACCGGTTGCAAATGAATCTCAAGAGCATATTCCGCACAGTGTCGCCTATTATGTACATTGCTCATATGATGAGACATTATCGAGATATGTGAACAAACGCGGACCTAATTGTGTTGAATGGTTCATCGAGCAGCTTCGCGAATTATCAATTGAAGTAGAGTCGCGCATACAAAATATAATTCCAATGGAATCTCTGAATCAGACACAACGCGATCGTCATATGCGTGCAAAAAATTGCTACATTTGTGAGAAGCGATTTTCACCGGAAGAAAAAAAATGTCACGATCACTGTCATTTCACGGGTAAATATCGCGGCCCCGCCCATAATCGGTGTAACTTGAATTTCAGTGAGAAACACGCGATTCCGGTGGTGTTTCATAACTTGTCGGGCTATGATTCGCATTTCTTAATCAAATCTTTAGCCTCAAATTTTTCGGGTGAAATCACGCTATTGCCTATTAATAAGGAAAAGTATATATCATTTACCAAGAGGGTTGACGGCACCATGATGAGCTTGAGATTTATAGATTCGCTGCGATTTATGGCTAGCAGCATTGACAAATTGGTATCATACGTGTGCGATGCGGATAAAAAAATAACTCGAAAATTTTACATTGATCAGGGAAAATTCGAGTTGATGATTCGCAAAGGTGTATTCCCCTACGAATACATCGATTCTTGGGAAAAACTTGACGAGCCGGAATTACCCATTGAAAAATATTTTTATTCGAGACTAAGCGATTCCCATATTTCCAATGAAGATTATGAACATGCGAAAAATGTTTGGACCAAGTTTGGTCTGAAAACTCTGGGCGAATATTCCGATTTATACCTGAAAACCGATGTACTTTTATTAGCCGATATATTTCAAAATTTCCGCGATAGCTGTTTTAAAACATACAACTTGGATCCTCTGCATTATTACACAGCACCGGGGCTTGCTTTTGATGCAATGTTAAAGCAAACGAAAATTAATCTCCAACTTCTAGACGATCCGGAAATGATATTGTTCATCGAGAAAAGTATAAGGGGTGGTGTGGCACAGTGCTCCAATCGCTATGCCCGAGCAAATAATCGATTTATGGGTGAAGATTTTGATCCAAGCAAAGCGGAATCATATTTAATGTATTTCGATGTAAATAATCTTTATGGTGCAGCTATGAGTGAGCATTTGCCGAGTGGGTCGTTCGAGTGGGAAAATGATGCCATTGATGTGATGTCCCATCCGGATGACGCACCAATCGGTTATATTCTAGAGGTGGATTTAGATTATCCCGTAGAGCTCCATAAACAGCATGCCGACCTACCTCTCTGCCCCGAGCATTTTATACCGCCGGGTAGTAAAATTAGAAAACTTGCTACAACGCTTCTACCCAAGGAAAAATATGTTCTGCACTATCGTAATTTGAAACAATGCATCAAATTTGGTTTGAAGCTGGTAAAAGTGCATAGAATTCTAAAGTTCGCACAATCACCATGGTTAAAATCATACATCGATCTCAATACAAATATGCGAAAGCAATCGAAAAATGAATTTGAGAAGAATTTCTATAAGCTTATGAACAACGCTGTATTCGGCAAGACCATGGAGAATGTGCGTAACCATAAGACCGTGAAACTAATCACGAAATGGGAGGGCAGGGGCGGTGCACGTGCTCTTATTGCACGGCCAACATTTCGTAGCTGCACCATATTTGATGAAGATATGGTAATTATTGAGCTAAGTCGAACCAGGGTATATTTTAACAAACCTATCTACATTGGCGCTGCTATTCTCGATCTTTCGAAAATATTTCTATACAACTTCCACTATGATTATGTAAAAAATAATTTTTCAAGTACCGAATCAAAATTAATGTATACCGATACAGATAGTCTGATATATCAATTTACTGTTCCAAATATCTATGAAATCATCAAGCGTGATGTTGCGACAATGTTCGATACATCAGACTATCCACCTGATAATACCTATAACATCCCCTTGTTGAATAAAAAACGCCTTGGTCTGATGAAGGATGAGAATAATGGAAAAATCATGAGTGAATTTATCGGATTGCGCGCAAAACTCTATTCATTCAGAACTTGTGGCGATACTGATAAGAAACGTGCAAAGGGTGTAAAAGGCTCGACATTAAAATCTATCACGTTTGATGATTACAAACGATGCCTTATTGGTTATCAAAATTTAGATAGGAAACAGTGTATGATAAAAAGTGGTCGACATAAAGTTAGTACTATCATACAGAATAAGTTAGCTCTAAGCTGGTGTGACGATAAGCGAAAATTAATACCTGGTAAAACTGATACTTTGCCCTGGGGATACCAAGATCTTGCAAACTTGTAAATTTCTCACATTTTCTCACATTTTCTCACATTTTCTCACATTTTCTCACATTTTCTCACATTTTCTCAAATAATTCCCCATTTACTTTACACGTAAATGTGAGAAAATGTGAGAAAATGTGAGAAAATGTGAGAAAATGTGAGAAAATGTGAGAAAATGTGGGAAAATGTGAGAAAATGTGAGAAAATGTGAGAAAGTGTGAGAAAGTGTGCGTGTGTGTGTGAAAACATTTTTCCACAATTATCATGTAAGCTAGCATTAAGATTGAGGAGGGTGAAGAAACAAATGTAAATAAGTTGATAATAAATTTATTCATGAAAATTATATTACATATCCGATTTATTTATCCAACTATTATGTGAACCGTCGAATCCCAACCATTTTACATAGAGTTGATCACCACGCCTCCGCAAGACCTTTTCTACAAGATAGCCATCGGGATATTGCACCCTGCTGAGCTCCTCCTCATAAAATCCGCCTTCAATGGGCTGATTCAGGTAGTCGGTGAGTTTGTAAGTTGGAGGGTTGGTATTTTTCACATCATGAATCGTAAATATTTTTGTTGTCCAATTCGGCGTATAACCCTTTTCGAACACATTTTTATATTTGCTAATTCTAACTTTATCGCCAACCTTAAATTTACGTTTTCGTTTGCTTCTTTTTATTTGACGCGGTTTATACACACTTCGATACAGTTGTTTTTCATTAGTCGTAGTCACATCTTTCGGCTTCATTCCAATCGTGCGATGTTTGGTATGGTTGTACGATGCAATTAAATCTGGTAGAATGCTAGTCCACTTATAAGAACCTTGAAGTGTGAACTGCTTCCACATTTTATTTTTCAGTGTACGATTGAAGCGTTCGCATATCGATGCCTTCAAGTTGCTAAATGTCGAGTACATGTTGATCCCATAATGTCTCATGAGAGTTTTAAATTCTTTGTTGTAAAATTCCTTGCCCTGATCGACGTGTAGATGTTTCGGTATGCGACCCAGAGTTAGCACAGATTTCATTGCAGCTGTTACATCTTTGGCATTTTTACTCTTGATCGGCACGGCCCACGCGAATTTTGAAAATATATCAATCACTGTGAGCAAAAATTTTGAGCCCTTGTTGACGGATGAGTATGCAGACATATCGACAAGATCGGCCTGCCAGGTCTCATCCAGACCGCGTATATCGACATAACGCCGAGGATAATTACGTCGGGCGGGTCTATGAAGTTCGCTCGCTATTACCGACTTCATGTTCATGCGTCTTCAACCAATTTTTAATGTATTCGTTGTCTAAAAATTCGGGTGGAATCGGAATTCCGAGGATGTAATGCCGGCTAAGTATTTCAGCACAATTCTCCACTATCGCTAACCGTTTTTCCAAAGATTCACTTTCCCCCTTCAGTGCCGCAATCCTTTCTTTTGCCTGGATCCAAATACGCTGATCTTCTTCAAAACTTTCGCTGTGTTCTTGTGCAATCCGAGCATTAAGCTTAGATTCAAGAGCTGCGAGCGCCTGTTGCATGGATTGCTCGAATGCTTCCTTTATAGTACGCTGAAGACCAATATATGATCGCTGTGTAATATCCTCAAGACTTTGCAGAGAAACGGCGTCGGTTGGCTCCTGCGGATGTGCGATATTACACAATCGTTTATTGTCTATGTCGTACTGGTTATCGATGGTGGTTTTGAATCCAACACCGGGCGGTCCACGACTATTCACACTTTTGATTTTTCTGCTAGCCGTCCAACGACCGAATATGTCTATGCCCATTATCGATCGATCTAGCTTCATTCAGGGTGAATATTATGGATTAGCCCGTTGTGGTAGAGTTTTGCAAGATTAGATCCTACGGCGGCTAATCAAATCTTCAGAAGTTCCTCTTCCGCTGTCAGAGTGTCAATCTCTTTTAGTATGAGAGTCTGAACGTGTTGATTCTTGCTCAAATTGTTGGTATGCTCTCGATCAAGGCGTGCATTAAGTTGAGATTCAAACTTGTGAAGTGCTTGTAGCGTAGAGTTTGCAAATGCTTTTTCCATAGAATGTTCGAGAACACTCAACGCTCGCTGTGTAATATCTTCAAGACTTTTCAGAGAAACAGCGTCGTTCGGCTCCTGCGGATCCGCAATATTACATAATCGTTTGCCGTCTAGATCGTACTGCTTATCAGGGGTGAATTTGAATCCAACACCTGGAGAACCCCGGATAACAACTTTTTCGTAGCTGTTTCTAGCCAACGGTTGTCCGAATATGTCTATGCTCATTGTTCAACGATCTGTGACTGAATGATTATTTTATGATCAATCTCATGCTAATAAATGATTCCCGCCTCACGTAGCTCTTCAATAATGGAGGAAATTTCATTGGTATGGCTAGTATTACCAGCTGCTTGAGATGCCGTGAGTAACCGGAGACGATCAACGAGCTCATTGGGATTATCCCAATAAACATAATCCATGCTTTGCCCCCGCGCGATTTTATGGGTGGGTAATAAACCTTCACCGGATTTTTTCACCGGCAGGTCGATGTATGGGGCAATAAAATCTCTATACTTTGAATACTTTTCCCTATCATGATGAGGACTTGTCTCAGCTTTGTAATATTTCCGATAAGCATTCGTTTTTTTCACGATTTTGATATAATTCAATCTATCGCTTTTATTCACCTTGGCGTGATCGGGTAACTTTTTGAATAACAGTTCAAGCAATCCTGGTGTATTATCATAACTCTTATCACCTACATATATCTGATTATCATCAAATGCGATATCCGAATCACCAATCTTCAATCCGCCAGCTAATTTTCGAACCCCAAATTTCTGATCCAATTTCTTGCGCTCTTTTTCAGAGGCGAACATGTTTAAATAGCGCGTCGTCTTAACTTCTTTCTTCAACATCGGTGTGCTTGTAGACGCGGTTAACGTGTGATCCAGGTTGTTATCATCATCTTCATCATCCGTATCATCCATGGTGGTGACAGTTGTAGCATTGTCCCCACTAGCAATGTTAGTTGCCAAGCTCTCCTCAATCGCACTTTTATATGCATCATTATCATCATCCTCATCATCATCATCATCACCGGCATCCTCATAATCTTTTGGTTCCACAAAATATTCCGTCTTCTCCGTCTTGACCAAACCCGGCTCTGCCTTCTCTGTCTTGAACGAACCCGGCTCTACCTTCTCTGTCTTGACTGAACCCGGCTCCGTTTTTATTTCTCGCTTCATTAGTAGCCGCTGCTGCTGCTTCGATGAATCTACCAATTTATGCAGCGGTGTGGCCAGTGGTTTGAAGATTTCACTAATAGCCCGCTCGCTGGTGTCTTTCCCCATTTTTATCATTTCATGTTTACGTCGAATGATATCGCTGGCCCTCGCTATTTCCCGCAACACATCGTTTTGCTTACGTATCTTGGAGCTCTCCATGCTGCTAGTTTGATCGATTTGTTGTGACTGTATGTGGTTTATTCGTGATTCAGGCTTATAAAGCAGTTAAAGCCTCTTCTATATCGTCCAGCGCTAATCTCGCTATCTTTGTCGATGGTCACAAAACTATATCTACCGTCATTCCAACACGCCAAGCACAAATCTTTAAATTACTGATAGGTCATATCAGTGTTCACATGATCGGCATAGATGTGTTTCAAATTCATTTCATCTTGACGAAAAAGAACCAACAAGTTTGCATTATCACGCACCAAATGTTTCGGAATTCGGGCATACGTTTGACAAAGATAAAAACTATCGACATCCCTGTGCCGCCCCATACAGAAATAGGCTCTGATATTATCTTGCTTCTCACAGGCCACGTCATCGAAAATCATAATAGAGTTGGGATGTGCATCTTTCGGTGCCACTACCTCCTTGTGCTCATCGAACGGGAAATAACCCAGCCCCTTCACCGGTTCCAACAACCTCTTCAAGAACTCATACTTTGGCTGATTGAGGGATTTTGAATAGACGTACACATTCTCAAATCGTAGACCATTCGCATGGGTCAGTAGCGTGAGAAGGGCATTAGTTTTACCGCAATTCGAAGGCCCGCAAGAGACAGCCCTCACACTATTTGGTAGTAGGGTCCCATGCCGTTTCCCCTTCTTCTTTTTTCGTTCGACCAAATTATCAAAGTTGACGATGGGTAGTTTAATCGTTTGATCTTGAAATTTCATGATGCTCGGCAAACGTCGCAATGAGAACTAATATATTCACGTATAAATACATGCTTTTATAGAATTCGTGTTAGTTCATGGTCAACTATGGTTGGATACACACGTAGACAAAGAAGTGGTTGTGGATTAATAAATAAAATCATCAACAATCTCCCCGTTGAATTGCATGTTCCCGGTTATCAGTACTGCGGACCTGGTACGAAATTGGCAAAGAGGTTAGCTCGCGGTGACCAAGGTGTCAATGCTCTAGATGCTGCATGCAAGCAGCACGATATCGCATACTCCCAGAATCACGATAATATTGCAGAGCGTCATAAGGCTGATAAAGTGCTTGCCGAGAGGGCTTGGAATCGGGTTTTGGCTAAAGACGCAGGTACAGCTGAGAAAGCTGTCGCCTGGGTGGTCACCAACACCATGAAAGCAAAATCCAAACTGGGGATGGGTATGCGGAAGGTCAAGATGCGAGCACCCCCCAAAAACAAAAAAAAAACTTTGAAATTTATTATACAAGCGGCAAAGAAATCCATGAAGTCGGGTCCTAAAGCTATTGAGTCAGCTTTGGCGGGTGCTCGTTCGGCCGTGTCTAAAGGGAAAGTGCGCATGCCTCGTATTTTACCTGTCCCCCGGAAAATTGGTGGTTTACTACCGTTTCTCATCCCATTATTTGCGGCCCTTAGTGCCACAGGTGCTTTAGCCGGTGGTGCTGCAGGTATAGCAAAGGTTGTTAATGAAACTAAAGCAAACAAACATCAATTACAAGAATCCAAGCGTCACAATGCGACGATGGAGGCGATTGCGTTGGGGAAGGGCTTATACCTGAAACCATATAAGAAGGGTATGGGACTGTATTTGAAGCCTGCAAAAAACTGATAAAGCTACCACATCGAGCCCTCACAGATACCGATTTGGTCGACTATGCGAAAGCTATGAAAATTCCACATTTCCGGGGTGTTTTCATGCGAAATGATTTACCCAGTTCAGGGCCTAGAAAGCGTGAATCTGCAATTATCAATCTCGATGATAAAAATGGTCCGGGGACGCATTGGGTTGCGTACACGAAAAATGGCAACGATGCGGTATATTTCGATAGTTTCGGCGATTTACAACCACCTAGAGATCTAATGAAATATCTTGGTGTTGGTAGCGTAAAATATAATCATAAGAGATATCAAGAATATAACACGGTAATTTGCGGTCACCTGTGCCTCAAGTTTCTCAGCGGACAACTATAAAATGTATGCGAATCGCCGATGTGATATTAGTCATGGCTGATTCGTTCACGTTGACACTCTCCGGAGAATCGTCGGTGTTGAGGACTCAATATTTTCCGCCTATCGAGTTATCTCCAACAAAGACGTATGTTCTCGGACTCATAGAGCTTCTGACATTCAATGCAATCCCCAATATAGATGAAGGGTGTAATAAGTTTTATATAGAACCAGACACTGTGATTAAAATACCCACCGGGAGCTATGAAATTGAGGATATCGCAAATTATTTGAAAAGGGCACTACCTAAGGATATAAATCTCAGTCTAAGGGCTAATAACAATGAGTTGCTCAGTGAAATTAGATGCAATCATTCTGTGAACTTTGAACCAACAGATTCCATCGGCCGATTGCTTGGTTTTACCTCAAAAAAGCTTGAAAGTGGTATTACCCATAAATCCCAGTTACCCGTTCGCAAACTCAAAGTCAACGCCTTGCGAGTTGAGTGTAATATTACCACCGGTGCATATATAAATGAACATCGGGTGCATACGATTCATCAATTTTTCCCAACCGTACCGCCTGGATATAAGATCGTGGAAGTGCCGACAAATGTCATTTATCATCCAATCACCGTACGGTCAATACACGATATACAATTGAGAATAGTCGATCAGGACGGCAAATTAATCAATTTTCGTAGAGAAACTGTAACTATACGATTACACGTGAAATCTTTGAGATAATATGGGCATTGTGTTTGAGAGAACAAGAAAATCTGGTAGTAGTTATAAAAGCTCGATAACATGTCCGAGCATCATCAGTCGTCGAGCAGCTCCGATTCGAGTGACACATCAGAACGCTCAGTTTCTCCGGAGCCTAGGACTTCGACTTCGTTGTGGTGGAAAATAAGAATCCATTGCTTTATCTGTGTATGTCCATCACAAAAATGATAAAAATTCAAACACCTGTGACCTTCGACGAGTCGATTGCCCACTGTGAAATACACGCGCATCAACCTTATGCCGCGTCTACATTCAGAAATAACGATGAGATCCGAATATCTGTACAGAATCAAGATGCGTGTGTATTACCCAGCAAAAGTTCGCTTCACATCTATGGTCGACTTACAAAATCAGACGGCACCGCTGTTAGTGCAGGCACGGAATTAGTCAATATGGCTGTGTGTCACATGTTTGGCGATATGCGCTACGAGTTGAATGGGCATGAGATTGATCAGAATAAGAATGTCGGCATCACGAGTATCATGAAGGGGTACCTATCATTCACCCCTGGACAACAACATCTTCTGGGAAACACTGGTTGGTTGGTGGATGATAAAAATAAACTAACCGACGCTGATGAATACTTTGATGTTGTTATACCGCTGAATTTTTTGCTCGGATTTGCCGAGGACTATAATCGAATCATCGTCAATGCGAAGCATGAGCTAATTTTAACGCGATCAAACAATGATCTAAACACCATACATCAAACAACTGCGGAGGGGATCAAAATTTCACTCGAGAAAATTGAATGGTTATTGCCATACATCAGACTGTCGGATTCTGCAAAAATCAAGATGCTCAATTATATCGCCAAAGATCCGGCTGTATCTATGAGTTTTCGCTCGTGGGAAATGTACGAGTACCCGATGCTGCCTGCAACAACGAGACATGTATGGGTTGTCAAGACATCTACACAGCTAGAGAAACCGAGACACGTCATACTGGGATTCCAAACTGCACGACGAAACGATGCAACGAAAAATGCCAGTCAATTCGATCATTGTATGATTAGAGATGTGAAACTTTTCCTAAACTCACAGTGCTATCCTTATGGAAATTTGAATCTTGATATTGCTCGCAATCAATACGCCATTCTCTACAATATGTACACAAACTTTCAAATTTCATACTACGATAAGGAATCCGAACCTCTTTTGTCGAAGAGTGATTTTTTGGAGAGAGCTCCACTCATTACTATAGACTGTTCCAAGCAAAGTGAATCGTTAAAGAGTGGACCGGTGGATATTCGTTTGGAATTCGAAACTAGCGTTGCATTTCCAGCAAATACTTTAGCCTACTGTATGATTATACACGATCGCATTGTTGAATATAATCCAATCAGCGGTACCGTCAAAAAATTAGCCACATTTTAAGGATTCTATATGCTTGAGAACTATAGATTAAGCTTATTCTATATAAAGGATCTATAAAGGATATATATAAAGGAACAATAAATAAATAAATAAATGTGATTGCAATTTCATTGTTATTTATTCAACCCTAACCCATTCCCATTACATATATATTTATATATACATTAGTGTGTGTGTGTGTGTGTGTTTAGATTTTGCTACAGAATTCAAATTTATTGTATGGTCCTCCAAGATAGAGTATCTGCAGACGTTTCTGATCAGCCTCATTGTTTAACTGATCCAGCTGAGTGGAATCGTTCTCTAGAGCCTTTCCGATTCTTGCAGGCAGGAACACGATGTATTCGTTGGCAATAGTGGCGATGATTCTACAGTCGAATTTCGTTTTCACAAGCCTCAGTCTTGTGATATTGTACTTTTCGCCAACCTTCAGCTCCGACATCTTTTTCATTGGTAGATTATTATCCAGACGGCTGGTGCTGTTAAGGCTGCTGAAGTCCATCTGTACAAAATGAATAATTCGAAATTAGTTTTTATATTATAATTAAATATGATTATCGCGTAATGGGATTCTTACCTTGTCCAAAAGAGTTTGCGGATTCGAATATACGAGGAAGATGTGTTAATGGTGAGGAGTCGAGATGCACGGATGCAGCTCCCTGCGAGCTCTCGACTTTTAAGCCATCATCCCCCGCCCTCGGGACATGTGTGGAGGGTTTTTTATGCCCCTCCTCCAAATACCAGTTTTTCAACCTCTGAACGTTCTCGAAGGCGCAATGGTAGCCTCCAGGTACATCGCCATGACAGTCTCCATGCCAACGAAATACACGCGATTCCAATCGTAGTATTCGAAAATTCGGGCAGCCCAGCTCGTCTAAATCAATCACCGGTTTCGAGTCGTCATTGAGGATTTTTTCGATCCAGAGTTTCTTCTCCAATCCCTTCACATAAATGCGCCTCGCATCTTGTGCAACTTTTCTCACAGTTTTCACTACATCCCTATACGGTGTTTCTCCTGCAATCCAGGGTATTCCATGATGACGCCATGTCAGCCACGAATTGAGATTTTTATACTCGCGTGAGAGAGTCACCCAAGAGCGAGGTGCTTTGAAGAGAATGCGTGTGATATCTTGCTGATATTCCTCATGCGCACGAATGCTTATTGCAGACAGCTCTTTTATTACAAATTTATCACTGAATCGCCCAAAACCTTGTAGATCTAATATTAGCTCCATATTGACGACTTCGTGTGCGGTCTCAAGCAGAGTCGGAAATTGACTGAGCTGGCGATTTATTGTGGGGATCGGTATGCACGCAGGTGCGTATAGAGGTACCCTAAAAAATACCTGAATGATATTTATTGCTCGACCTTTTTGAGTCTTGTGGCTCGTTATGAGCTCTGATGGGATCTTTTGATTATTGTGATCTTTGCAAGATTTCAGCATTTTCGAGTGATGGGAGTATAGTGAAAAACCCTCTTAATGATATTTATTGTCGGATCAGTAAGACTTGCCTATTTTATGTGTCGGGGTGGAGTCTTTTGAAAGCTGTTCTCAGGTTGGTTAGGCTTGATTTTATTTTGGGGGGAGTGGTGTGCAACCCAACTCCACCAGATCGGTTTGCAAACAAGAAGACAATTTTCAGTTCTAAAAGATTGGTGAAGAGTGAAAGTTCATTGAATCGTGGGGGAAAAGCATCAAGGGGAAGAAGAAGAAGAAGAAGAAGAAGAAGAATTTCAAAACTAAACGTGTGAAAAAGGTATGTTGTTAGCATTGAATACTCAAATTTAAACAGATTTTAAACATAAGAATGCGTGATCAATCCAGATGAATCCAGCTCATCAAAGACCTGCGCAGCGGGCGGCTCAGCTGCGGCGGAGGGCCGAGTTGAGGATGCGATTCCTCCGGAACGCTCAGCTTGTGTTGCGTATTTTGCGCGAACAAAACGTGGATGAGCGCTTCGTTGTCGAAACGTCAAGCATCCATTTCGAGATGATTGAGAGCATCACGAGGCAATATGAGATAAATGATCGGGCAATGCGTCGTATTGCCGCGACCGAAAATGCTGCACAATCGACCGTCCAATGTGCGGATATAACATCTTCCACGCAAGAAGATGCGGAAGATTCGGATGCGGAGACGGTGCACATTGATAGGGGGAGAAGTAGATCGCGATCATTCGGTTCGGACTCATCGAGATCGAGTCCGGAATCACCATCGTCGTCGAGATCCTCATCCCCGGCCATACCACCGCCGCCGGGGGTGATTCCACTCGAACAGCTTCGTATTCACGAATATGGTTTTGAGTGACCCAGAAAGTTGTCATTTAGAATATAGGTTAGACTTAAGACATAAGAAAATAAACATATATATATATATTATCATATAATTCGCGTCATTGATTGCATATATATATGTAACACCCTGTCACTCTTCAAGCATTTTCAGCTAGTATAATTCGTGTATATAAGCTAAGAATTAGATATTTCAGCCATCTTGGATCGATTGTCGGTAAGAAAAAAAAAAAGATCGGTAATCGTTACCATCATTCGAAAGCGAATCGTTAGTGGCGCCATTGCAAGACGGAAAATTGCGGGGAAATTGCAGCCATCGGACTATCGGTAACCAAAGATCGGATCGTTACCATCGGACTATCGGTAACAATCGGTAGTGGCGCCATCGCACAACGGCGAATTGCAGCCAGCCGATTGTCGGTAGCAATGATCGACGATCGTTACCATCCGACTGTCGGTAACTTACCCACGCGGTCAGTAGGTTACCGACTGCCTGATGGCCGGTAAAGAAGGCTGGATCCAGAACTGTCATATCTATACTACTGTTCGTCACACAAAAGATCTAATGACGATAGGATTGACAATTTGTGTGAATTAATAAGCAATTTTTTACGAAAAGAGAATAGCGCCGGGAGTACCAATCAAAATATTGAATTAGAAAGACAGGTAGCAGTAGAAAGCCGAGTCGAGCCTGTCATAAATCCTTCTAAAGTAATCCGCGTTCCTACTTATGATGGTACCACCTCATGGGCCGAGTACGAGTGTCAATTTTTAATTGTAGCCGAAATAAATGGCTGGAATGTTTCAACTAAAGCTGGAAATTTAGCTGCCAGTTTGAGAGGTGCAGCATTGTCCGTTCTTACCTCCTTAGCTCGTGATGAATTGAAGGATTATGACAAGCTCAGCTCAGCGATCAGAGTTAAATATGGAAGTGAACATCTCCAGAAGTTGCATTTAACTCAGCTTGAGAATAGGAGACAGAATAGAGATGAGAGTCTTGCTACACTCGGTCATGACATCGAAAGGATGGCTCGAGTAGCTTTACCCGGTTGTGACGATCTAACAAGAGATCGATTAGCTTGTTCGCGATTTATTAACGCCATAAAAGACGGTGACTTAAAACATGCACTGAGTTTGGCAGGACCCACAACTTTAAGGGAAGCAGTAATAAAGGGATTAGAAATAGAAGCTCTCGATAAAGAATATTTAGTAGGAGGAAAAGTTAGAAGGGTAGAGACAGAGAAGAATCCTTCAAGTAGTCATGGAAATAATAGTAAGCGTCCCAAAGATACTCCCTGGCAGCAGGGTAGACAAGATAATAATCGACAGGAACGTCCTTTCAGAGAGACCGGCTTTACCAGACCTCCATCAGTTTGTCTTTACTGTTATCAATCCGGGCATAATGCTCAATATTGTTATAAATTAATAGAAAAACAAAAAGGTTCGTCTGAAGAGAATCGTGACACTAGATCTGACCGACAAAATTCGTGGAGGAAGTCTAATACTTCCTCCGATTCTCAACCCTCTACCTCAAAAAATTAGAGTCAGGAGGTTTGGTAGGGCTGTCATCGCTTCGAGGTTAGAAGTAGAAGTTTTGGGTTAGGTTTTTATTCTGAACGCAGTCGCGTCATATCGATTAGACAACTATCGATCGTGCTACTAACTTTTGTTTACATTTGAATGATTTTATATAATTTATCTTGACCTTTCTTTTTGTCCAAGGAATTTTTAGTCTTTTTCAGATTCCTTTGGTGTTCCTGAAGGAAAAATGATTTTCTGACAGATCTTTCGGGACTTGACGAACATTTTTGCCCCTTTTGATGAGATAAGATCGTTCCATTTTTATTCTTTAATTGTGATTTTATTTAGCTCTGTTTTTATTATTTGAAGGTCAACAATTTATTATTTTGAGAAACTCACATTTGTCCTCCACTCTAGGGTGTGCTGTTTTGCTGTCGTTTCTGGATTAACCTGGGAGCGGTTCATGATTTTGGATTCCTGTTTCCCGTTTTCCTGTTTCCTGACTTTCTCTGATCAATCGTGAACCGGTTTTACCCCTAGGCGACTTCCAGTTTTCCAGATTCTCCTTTTCTCTTCAAGTTTGGATTCATTGACGACTTTTCAAGTTTGAAGAACGAACATTTTTATATTAAAATTGCTCATTTTGATAAGTTTTAGTTGACTATCTTCTCAAGGTTTTCTGTGGTTTCCCTTGAGATCATACAAGAATGTAAGTGAGACTAATGTCAGATAGTTTTCGGAAAGTTTTTAAAAAAAATTTTGAGCCACAGCTCCAACTTTCTCAAAAACAGAGCTCACACTCACATTAAGACTGCTAGACCAGTGATTTCTTTTAGAACCTTTCCTCATTTTTAGACATTTTCTATTTTACGAGTCGGGTCGACTCTTTCTCTGAAGGGGGGGTAGTGTTACAAAGGGAGAAACCCTGTATATTCAATGCATTACGGTCTAGTAGTCTCAAACACACACTGTACACTTTCGAATGACTATTTTAACAAATGATATAAGTTGTTCTGTAAACACCTTTCAATTTTTATAAACAGTCTTGTTTCAGACATTAAACGAAACTGTCCCATTTTTCAATATATGCGATTTTCTTGATAATTATTTCTTGCATTTAGACTTGAATCTTCATTTCTCAACTCAGGGATCCTCATTGATTTGATTATAAAACTCACGAAAGCTAATTTCGTATCAATATTGTAACGTGGCAAACGTTCGGACCTCCTCCATACCAGCTAAAACGAGCGTACACATTTCCTAGAGTACCGAGTCGGTATAGCTAATTTGAATATCTGCCGCCCATCGTCCTAGCGCAGCCATATCGATCGTAGATCAGCGGATTGGTCTATCGATAACGGCTAGCGCTAACAGGACGAACGGCGAGGATAAGCAATTAGCGAAGCGGAAACGAAGCGTCATTCATTGTCTAGCCGTGCTATTGCTAACGTGCCATAATTTCAGTGAATCGAGAGAGAGAGAGTATTTTGTTAGTTTTGAGGAGTTTATAGAGTTTGTGAGTGAGCCGAGTTATTGCTGTGACCTGTGCTTTGTTTATTGGACTTCGATTTGGATTATTATTTGGACTACTTCTGATTTTGCTAATTACACGACCCTTGCTAGCCACCGGACTACGAGTCGGACACGAGGCAGCGATAACGTGGGCGATCAGGTAGGATCTTTCCGACCTAGAGTCAAATCGTATAAAATCCTTTTCCTAAAATCACATAAGCTACAGAGTCTCGAGTAAACAGTAGGAATAGCTCTTCGTTTCCCTTGTACCGTGAGAGTCCCGCTTTATATTATCGTTTCATAGTACCGCATGATCGTTGAGAGCCGGCAAGTTTCGAACTTGTTGTTGTTCTCCGAGCCTGTCGACTCTGCGCATCCGCGTGCCGGTTTTCAACCGTGTTGCGCAGGATTTCGTGCATCCAGAGTCGGCGCCATATTGCCCGAGGTCTCTGACGTCACGCGTCGCAGCAGACTGCTGCGTGTCAGAGAGCTCTAGTGGCTGAGTAAGGAATTACTGAGTTCCGAATCCCTTCCCCTCCTAGCCGTAGAGCGACCAGCTGTCAGTCGGAGACTAGAGACCTCGCGTAGAACGTGAGGTACTCGAAATCGACTTGACAGCCGGATCTCCAGCTGGTGGTAGTGAGGAAGGCTAGCTACCGGACTGTCTGTGATAATCGTCAACGATAACTGTACCTTTTTCTAGCTTTATTATTATTAGTAATTATTTCGAAGTCATTTAGAGTCTTTATTATTATTATTTGGGAGATATTTAGCGTAGAGTCCTTTTGATATAGTAGAGTCCTTTATTTAATTTATTTCTTTCTTCTAGTATTCTTTTCTTTAATTTAATTTATAAACACAAAATAGCGGTGAGAAAGCCGAAGCCAGATAACAGGCTGAACAAATTAATGTTATCTTTTTCTTTTTTTCTTTTTACTCAATAAATAATCAATTTAAATATATTTCTTGTGTGTTGGTATTTTTATTTCTCGCCCCCACGAATATCCCTCTACCGACAGGCTAGCTGCGACGAGAGCGAGAGAGAGAGAGGACTTCTCTCAGAAGTCTGGCGCCCAACATCTACGTTGCTAGTCGGAGGAGGTTCATCGTTGGTGTTCCAATTTTGTTTTTTTTTGATAATAGATCGTAGTTCCTGCGGGTAATACCCGAACCCGTGGGAATCGCTGTTACAAAATTGGCGCCCAACGTGGGGCCTGAAATAAAAATACTTCGGGTTATGGCCGAACTCACCCCTATTTTGTGTTTTCTTTTGATTTTTTTTTTTTTGAATATTGTTGACTTTATCACAGTGGTTAAGTAAATAAGAGTTCCTATTATGGAGTGGTTCTTTTCGAACCGGTCTCGCGCGCCAGGATCGAGGTCAGCTTCGCGAGAACCTCAGGATGAGGGTGAAAACGCACCTCCGACCCCCGGTCGAGTGCGATTTCCGACTATGGGGATACACCCCGATGACACCAGTGCGGTGGCCCGCTGGATCTGCGATCTATCGGATGAGGCGTTGAGAACGCTTCTCCATAGGTACCATCTTAGCCCGGAAGGCTCGGGACAAGAGCTTCGTTGGAGGATGTTCAGGTACCATGAACGTTCTCGCCAACGTAACCTGACCTGGGTACCCGAGGAAGACGAGCTTCCTACCGGTCCGACCCGGTCTATCACCAGTCCCAGTCAGCCTTCCCGGGTAGAAGCCGTTTCGCGTCCTAGCGCACCACCGCCGGGTGCGTCGACAAGTCGCGAGACTCCGACACCGTCTCCGCGAAGGTTTACACCCCAACCGACGGTTCAGACACCTCCCGTCCCCTCACCGCGTAGAGGAAGTACGACACCTCCTCAAGGTTCGGCTCCAGGCCGGTCTACTAATAATAGTACGCCTATAGGACATAGAGCCGCGCCTCCGCCGAATTATGAGTCGACCGGTCGTACACTGGCTACAGGTCGCTCGCGAGTAAGGTTCCGAGAAGAACTCGCACGAGGCGAGACCGGAACCACCGAGCTTCTGCCGCAGCTAACTGGTCATCCGCTGTGTACGCCAGGGAACCCTCCGTATCCGAGAACCACGGAAGTACCGCGATTCATATCGTTTAATATAGAAGAGATTCCGAGAGAGCAGCGTTCAGAGGAACGAACACAGGGGCCTAGTGCCTTTGTTCCAATTCATAGGGTACCACGGACACCCTCGCTAACTCCGCTCATCCAATCCCCCACTCCAGAACCGCTCCGCACTCCGCGGAGAACCCAAGAGCGAATGAGAATAGTCGAGGTTTTCTCCCCAATCCCAGGGAGAATCCCTATCCAAGCTCCTATTCCAGAGAGAGCTCACATCCAAACCCCTATTCCAGAGAGAGCTCCAATCCAAACCCCTATCCAAGAGAGAGTCCCCACCCAAACCCCAATCCGAGAGAGTATTCCGTGCCAAACCGTGGCACTAGACCTACCCACGATGCAACAGAGTGTTGCAACCTCCCAACACACCACTAGGTCGTCTACTCCCTCTTCTGGCCGAACCAAGGATCCGAGCGAGATTATGCAGAGATGGAAAATATCCTTCTCAGGCGAAGGTGACGCTAGCGCGGACGAATTCCTGAGGCGTATAGAGGAAAGTCGTAGAGGAAGCCGCCTGAGCGATCAAGACATCCTCGGTGCCCTCCACGCCTTGCTGACGGATATCGCCCTGCAATGGTACCGCCTAACGTTCCACGAGTGGCATACCTGGTCCGATTTCACCACGGCGTTCCAAGAGAATTTCGGTGAGGTCAATTACGAGATCAGGGTGCGAGATGAAGCTCGTAGACGTACCCAAGCGCCTATGGAATCCATCACGCGTTATCTGACATGCTTGAGGATGATCCTCAAAAGTCTCCCTACTCCTTGGCCAGAAAAGGAGCAATCAGACCTAGCGTACGCAAATTTACATCCGGTGTACCGTACGGCAATTGCGCGTACCGACGTAGCGACGTTTGCGGAATTGCAAGAAGCCGGGAAGCAGTTAGAGTCGGTAAAGGCATTAGACAGAGTCTACGTACCACCTCCTACCCGCGAGAGCGCGTTACTGCCGGAGTTCGCATACAAACCTCCGGTAGGTGGTCCTAAGACCTCGAAAGTCACGACCTTCGGAGTCGCAGCTGCACCCACAGCCGCTTTAGAGAGACCACCGACCACGTCGCGCCCTAGGAATAGGGGTACGAAAAAGTCTAGGCAGCCTCCCCCTTCGCAACCACCGCCGTCGCAACCCAACGCAATACCGTCATTATTTCAAGTACCGATCTCAAATCCAGCTAACTCTATCGCGGCTAACACTAGAGCAACGTACCAACCCCCTATCGACTACGCCGCGCGTAACGCGAATACAGGGTGGTCCGCGAGTTGTTTCAGGTGTTATGCCCCGGGACATTTTATAAGAGAGTGCCCTCACCCCCCGTCATACACTGCATGCTCACGCTGCAGGACCCCTGGAGTAACGGACGCGAGCTGCGGCCATTGTCCGAGACCCGCTCCGGGAAACGCCAACGGGAATCGTTAGATCGGGTCTCTACCGATTCCTCCGTTCAGCGCGTACCCAATCCAACCACAGAGATCTCGAGTAATCATACTCGGGAACCCAGAATAAGAGATCCCCGATATTATGTCGAATTAGAGATAGCTGGAAGGGCTCTTCAAGCCTTGTTTGATCCAGGATCGAGCCGAACGTACATCGGTGGACCAGCCATCGAACGGTTCCGCGAGTTTGAGTCCAGACTAACTCCGATCCCGGGATGCAACGTAATGTATCCTAACGGCGCAGTAGAGACCATAACGGGAGAAATGGAACTGCCAGTATGTGTTGGCACGACTACCCTATCACTCCCAGTTCGTTTCGCACCGTCGTTTCACTACGCGTGTATCCTCGGGATGGATGCCTTGGAGGCATTCGGTTTCGTAGTTGATTTCCGAACGCGAACCTGGCAAACCAACGTTGTAGTACCGGCTGGATCCATAGAGAATAGAGAGAGAGAAACCCCAGTCGCAAATCCACCAGAAAACGAGTGTGCTGGCTTAAGCGAGCTCACGAGTCCTGAGAAGTCCCGGCTAGAGAGTCTTCTAGCCCGGATTTTACCACCAACCAATCCACATCCCGGAACGACCGACCTAGCTACGCATCGAATCGACGTGCAAGGTCACCCGCCAATAAAGCAAAAGTACTACCAAGTATCGCCGAAAGTACGCGAGTACATGTACGCGGAGGTAGATTCCATGCTAGCGGGAGACGTCATTGAGCCGTCGAATAGCGAGTGGTCGAATCCGATTGTGATGATACGGAAACCCTCCGGGAAGTACCGTTTCTGTCTCGATTTTCGTAAGGTAAATCAGGTAGCTAAAAAGGATGCGTATCCTTTACCTCACATGAATAGCATCCTAGATAAACTCCGGGAAGCGAAGTACATTACCACGTTAGATCTGAGTCAGGCGTACTGTAACGGGTTGAATACCCGAAACCTAGTTCATGGGGAGATAGGACGAGGGTGCTGGGTAGAAATATATCCGACTCGCGAATTATGGTATGTAACAAAATATAACTGAATTTATTCAATGAGCTTAAACCTAATACAAGTGTGAGTGTAGGTGTGTGAGAGTGTGAGCGTGGTAGTCTAGATAATGCAGTTAGTTGGGTTCAGAAAAAGCTACTGACCTTATAGTTTGCAGATTCGATAATTATCACAGATACTTTCTATTATCCACCTGTCGCTAAGACGTTACGTACAAGAGTGACGATCGGTCCTAATGACCGATCGTCCTCGGCTAGGCTCGGCTCGTTTCGGCTATTTTGAATATTGCGGGGGTTATTGTGACTAGCCATGTCACAACTCCCCCCTCCCCATGCGGGGTGAAGCCTATAGGGTGAACCGTTTTCTGTGTGTTTTATGTGTGTGTGTGTGTCATGTGTCTTATCTATTAATATATATACTATTTTCCTTTGTACTGTCTTTCTCTTATTTTCTAATAAATTTGTATATTATTTTGAACTTTTTTCTTATAACTACTCTATTTTTACTTACTTACTCTTATTCCTATACTATTCTAGTTAAATTTTTGCTTTTTATCTCTGTGCTATTTCTCTTTATGTTTGTGCTATTGTTTATGACTATTTTCCTGTCTTGTACTGTTATTTCTATTTTGTTATCTGATTTTATGTTTCATCTACCTGTTTTTCTGTTTTGTACTGTTATTTCTACCTTATTCTCTAGTGCATACCCCGGCCTCACTGTGCTCTTCGGAGCAGGCCCCGCTCTAAGTGACAATTAGTGCGACCCGAAATCCCCTCGGTCTACCTGAAAACGGTCACTCGTCCTTACCTGGAAGTGCGATGGTAGGGGCAGTGTTCAGGAGAAATAAAAGGAACTAAGGGGTGTGCGGTCTATTTGGGACGGCAACAACTGCGTTACCTGCATATCCCCACTCATACCTACCAAAATCCAAGAAATGGCGTTAAAAGGATTAGTGCCGGTGAACGGGTTAATAGGATTAACAGCTTAGCTCTTTCGACTAATGAGTGTGCCGGGGTATGCTCTAGTGTATGTCGTTTTTCGTTGTCTTCTCCTGCTGTCGTGTCGTTCTTTCGTTGTGTCGTTGGCTTTCTTGTTTCTTAGCGTTGTTCTGTCGTTTTGTCGTGTTGCATTTCTGTCTTTTTCCCTCTCTCTCCTTGTTTTCTCTGTCTCTCTTTCCTTTCCTCGTCTTCTTCTTATTGTATAGTGTCTAGTGTGGTGTCTGTGTCGTCTACTTCGATTATTAGTGTGTCTGTGTCTATGTCCATTTCGTCAGCTGTCTCGTATGTTTCATTTTCGGAGTCTGATTCTGTGTCTTGTGTGGTTTGTTCGTGTGTTTTATGTTCTGTCTGTTCCTTGGGTGTCACTAGGTTTTGTTTAGGGAAGGGTGGGTGTGTTCGGGTGCGTGTGCGTTTTTGGTGTTTTATTGTTGTGTTGTGTGTTGGTAGTGTGATTGTCGGTGTGTTTTGTGTGGGTGGTGTTGGTGGTCTGGGGTCTGGTAGGTTGTCTAGGTCTATTAGGGGTGGTTGTGTGGGTGTTGTCTCGTATTTCTTCGCGTTTCTGTTTTTATATTTGATGTATCTGTCCGTCTCTTCTGCTACTGTAAATTGTGCGTCTATCCGGTTGATTAGTTCTGTGATTTCGTCTTGTGCGTCTGTGGTTGGTTTTCTTTTTCGTTCGTATGGGGTCTGTTGTCTGGATGTGCTTGGTGTTGGGTGTGTTGGTGTTTCGTGTGTGTTGGGTGGGTTTGGGTATCTGTGTGCGTGTGGTGGTAGTCCGGGTGTCTGTAGGAGTGGTATTTTCTGTAGTGTGTTGTCTGTTGGTGCTATGAATAGCGTGTATTGTCTTGGTGTTGGTAATAGTGTGCGTCGTGCGTTTGTCGGTGGGTGTATGTTGTATTGGTGTTGAATCGGTTTGTCTGTTCGTAGCATGTCTTGTGTTGCGTAGCGGTGTGTGTGTGTCGGCTGTCCGGGTGTTTGTAGGAGGGGTGTCCTCCCGAGTCGTCCCCGCAGCGCTGCTGACATTTGTTTGTTTGTTTTGTCCATTGTTATCGTCTCTGTAATATATCGAATGTGGAATTAGTTACATGTCTTTTTAAATGTACAGTTTCAGGTTTTCTATGTTCCATTTTCCGGCATATTTTCCATTTTCTGCTGTTAATTCATATAGTGTTGGTGAAATTTTGTTTGTAATTATGTATGGTCCAGAGTATTTATGTGTTAATTTAGCTGCTATGTGATCTACCTTTGAAGAGAGTATGTGGTTCTTTTTAAGAACCCTATCTCCTACCTTGAATTCCGTATTTCTACGTCTTAGATTATAATAGTGTGCCTGTCTTTCGTTGGCTTCTGTCAAGTGTCTTTGGACTTCTTCCCTGATTATTTGGAGTCTGCGTAGGTGATCCGTCCATTTGTCTGTGTCTTGTATCTCTATGTCTCCTTCGTTCTCCAGCTGATCTCGTAGGCATTGTGTCGGCTTCAGTTCCCTTCCGAGGTTTAGGAATGCCGGTGTGTGTTTTGTTGATGTGTGTGTACTTGTGTTTAATGCGAATTGTAAGTCTTGTAAGTGTATATCCCATTCCCTGTGATCTTTTTCAATGTACGCTTGAATCATGGTTTTTATTGTTCTGTTGACTCTTTCTACTGGGTTTGCTTGTGCGTGATATGGGGGTATGGTTGTGTGTCTGATGCCGAATTTTTGTGTTAGTTCGCGTATCAGTTTGTTTATGTATGGTGTACCGTTATCTGTTAGTATTACGCGTGGTGTTCCCCAGCGTGATATGACGTGTGTGTGTAATGCGTTTTCTACTGTCTGCGCGTTTGCTTTTTTAAGTGGTATGATTTCGCTCCATTTTGTATATAGGTCTTGAAAAACTATAATGTATTGGTGTCGTGTTTTGGATATCGGCAGTGGACCCATTATGTCTGATGCTACTACTGTCCAGGGTTCTTCTATGATTCTATGTCCCATAAGACCTGCTGGTTGTCTTTGTTCTACTTTTATTCTTTGGCAAATTTCGCATCTGCGTACGTAATTAACTGTGTCTCTGTACATTCCTGGCCAGTAATATTCTTTCGCTATGCGCTGGTATGTTTTTTCTATCCCTAAGTGTCCTGCCTGTGTTGTGTCGTGATTTTCGTGTAATACTTGTGTGATTTTTTCTTTTGGGATTACTAGTTTCCATGGATTTGTGTCGGGTAATAGGTTGGAGTGCAGTGGATCGGGTGTGTGGAAGTATAAGTGTGTGTCGCGTATTTTCCATGATTCGTTTTTCTCTGGTCGTGTCTGTACTTGTGTCTTTTTGTATGTGTACCATTTGTCTGTAGTGTCTTCTATCGCGCCTAACTGTGCTTGTTCTTCGTCTTCGTGTAGTCGTGATAACGCGTCGGGTACGTGGTGTGCTGAGCCTTTTCTGTGTATTATGTTGAAGTCGTATTCGAGTAGTTCTAACGCCCATCTCGCTAATCTGCCTGTCGGATTTTTTAAATTGTGTAGCCATTTTAATGCGCTATGATCTGTAATGACTGTGAACTGATATCCCTCTAAGTATGGTCTAAATTTTTGTATCGCCCAAATTACTGCTAGGCATTCTCTTTCTGTCGTTGTGTATTTTCGTTCTGCTTCGCTTAATGCACGACTGGCGTATGCAACTACTTGCTCTATATCTTGTTTTGTTTGTGTGAGTACCGCTCCTATACCTGTTCCACTAGCGTCTGTTTGTACTTGGAATGGAAGTGTGTGATCTGGGCATGTTAGTGTAGGTGGTGTTGTGAGCATCTGTTTAATTGTGTTGGTTGCGTGTTGTTGTTCTTCTCCCCAAGTCCATTTCTGTTCTTTCTTTAATAATCGTGTGAGTGGTTCTGTGATGTGTGCGAAATTGGGGATGAATCGTCTGTACCAAGAAGCCATTCCTACTAGTCTTCTTAGTTGTTTAAGTGTTTTAGGTTCTGGGTAGTCTGTCAGTGGTTGTATCTTGTCTGGGTCTACGTGTAATCCGTGTTTATCTACTATGTATCCTAAGTATTTTACTTGCGCGCATCCGAATTCGCATTTATCCGGGTTTATCGTTAATCCTGCGTGTGTGATTTTGTCTAATATTTTCCCTAGCCAGTATAGGTGTTCTTCGAATGTTTGTGTGACTATTATTATATCGTCTAGATATGCAAAGGCGTACGGTTCTGATTTCGGTCCAATTATTTTGTCTAAAAGTCTTTGGAATGTCGCCGGCGCTCCCGTTGATCCATATGGCATCCTTTTAAATTGGTAGAGTCCTTTTCCCGGTACTGTAAATGCTGTTATGTGTCTGCTGTCTTCGTGTAGTGGTATTTGAAAGTATGCTTGACTTAAGTCGAGTTTAGATATGTATTGTGCTGCGCGTAATTTGTCTAGTATTGCTGTCATGTATGGTAGTGGGTATGCGTCTTTACGTGATACTGAGTTTACTTTTCTAAAGTCGAGACAAAATCTGTATGTGTTGTTCGGTTTCTTTATCATGACTATCGGGCTTGACCATTCGCTATTGGATGGTTCTATAACGTCTTCTCCGATCATTTTGTCTACTTCCGCGTGTATCGCATCTCTGATTTTAGGTGAAACCATGTAGTATCTTTGTTTTATGGGGGCGTGTCCTTGTGTATCTATTTTGTGTGTTGTTAGGTGTGTTAGGCCTAGTTGTCCTGGTGTTGATGTGATCTTCTCTCTTAGTAGTGTTTGTAGTTCGATGTGTTGTGTGTCGGTGAGCTGTTGTATTCCGCTGCAGATTCGCGGTGTGTGATGTCTGGGATATAAGTTTGGATTTGGGGGGAAGTTTGGGGTCGGTAATAAGGCTTTTCGGTTCTGTGGGATGTTTGTGTGTGTTTTCTCTACTCTGTTTGTGTTTTGCTTTTGTGTGTATGTGTATGTGTAATTTTTATATAGATTTGGGTTTGGTGGGAAATTTGGAGTTGGTAATAAAGCTTTTCTTTTTGGTGGAGTGTTTGTTTCCTCTGTTATTGCTGCGTTCTGTTTCTGTGTGTCTGTGATTTGTGATTGCTCTGCTGCCTTTTTCGCTAATTTTTCTTGCATCGCTGCTGCTTTTGCTTGTTTAGTGTGTGTTTGTGTTCCCTGATCCCTTGTTTCTTTGTGTGTTTCTGTGGCTTTCTCTTTTATGTCGCTTACTTCTATGACTAATTCTTGATCTTCGCTATCTTTTTGTTTATTTGGCCTTTCTATCGGTGTTGGTGTTGAATCTGGCCATTGTTCCATCCTATATGTTATGTTTGATTTTTCGCTCGGGGACCAGTTGCTATCTGCGAAGTTTAATCTCATGCCGAATTGTCTGATCGCGTCTATTCCTAGTATGCATGTCCACGCTAGTGTAGGTATAATCCCGAAATCTATCCATCTGCTTGTGTGACCTACTCTCATTAGTCGTGTTGTTATGCCTGCTATCCCCGCGCTTGAGCCGTTTGCTACTAATACTGTTGTGTTCGGTGTGTCTTGTATTTCTGTGTGTCTTTCTTTCAAAATTTCGCCGATCTTTTGTCCTAGATACGAGTGTGTTGATCCCGTGTCTATAAGTGCATTGAATTCTAATCCGTCCATTTCTACTCTTATGTGGAATCTTGGGTCGCGTGGACTGTGTGTCATGGTAAATGTTACGTGTTCGGGTGTGTATGTGTTGTGTGTTTGGGGAACTACCTCCACCCGTGTTGGTTGTTCCCTCATTCGTTTCCCGACTGTTGCGGTTTTGTGCATTGCCATCTCATGTGACCCGGTGTATTGCAGTTAAAGCAGCGTCGCTCTGATGTGTCTGTCTGCGTGTACTGTTGTGGTGTGTATTGTTGTGGTGTGTATTGTTGTGGTGTGTATTGTTGTGGTGTGTATCGTTGTGGTGTGTATCGTGGTGATGTGTATGTGAGTGCTGGGCGTCGTGGTGGTTGTGTTAGTGGTCTAGGCTGTGTTGTGTGTGTGTATGCTGGTGGTGTGTTTGGTGTTGGTAGCAAAACTCTACGTTGTTGTGTCTGTATTTGTGGGGTTTCCTGTCTGTGTGTGTATGATACCCGTTGTGCAGTTTGTTTTTTAATTATGTTCTGTCGCGTTTCTTCCCATGATTTATCTGTTTCCCATTGTTTGCCTGCGCTTTCTAATTGTTCAAACGTTTTTATGTCGTATCTTCCTATGTATTGTTTATATTCTATTTTGAGTTTTCTATATGTCATTTCTAATTCCTGTGTTAGTGGGTATGGTGGGTTTAACTGTGTGAATAATGTCCTAATTCTTATCACGAATTCTGAGATTAATTCGTTTTCTCCCTGTGCGCAGTTTCTTATTTCTTCTTCTATTCTATCTCTACGTCGTGTGTCTGTGAATGTGTGTCGTATGTGTTCTCCAAATTCTTGTAGTGTGTTCCATCTACCTCTGTTTATTCTGTACCATTGTCTTGCTTTTCCGTCTAGTATCGGTGTGAGATTGTCTATTAGTTGTCTGTCTTGTATGTTGTATCCTAATTGTAGGTCTCTTAGGTTTTGTAAAAATTCGTATAGGTCTTCGTTCGGTTCGCCTGAGTATTTTATTTTCCATGCTTGGATTTCTTTAATTGGGATTATCGGTTTGTGGATTTGGCTGTTATTAAAGTGTTGTACCGTCTGTGGGTGTATTGTCTGTGTGTCGTACATTAACGGTTGTGTTAGTTGAGGACCTAGGTCTATTAAGTTTTGCATTTGTTGTATGTTACGCGTGTTCGTGCCTATGAATGTTTCCGCGCCTGTGATTTCTCTTCTCTGGTTGTCTGTGAGGGGTGTTCCTTCGTGTGTAATAAAGTGTGTGCGGTTTCGTTGTGTATTGTGTGTGTTTGGTGCTTCGAAGTGTGTTAGTGTAGTGTTGTGTATTCGCGTGCTTTGTCCCGTGTATTGCATTTCTCTGTTTATGCTACTCACTTCTTCTTGTGCATTGAATGCACCTGACTGTCTATCGTCTCTAAATGGCTCGTGTACCTGCATGCGCGGTTGAAATTGTATTTGATTCTCCCGTGTCTGTATGTATCTATGTGTGTTTTGACCGTTTTGACCGTCTATATCTATTGTGTTGTTTTCGAAAAGCGCACGTATAGGGCCGTGTGCTTGTGTGCCGCTTGGTAACAGCGGATCGCTTTGTCGCCTGTCTGCCATTTGTATGTATGTGTGTATGTGTGTTTAACCGTTTTTCTTTGAATTTGTTTATTCTACGTGCTGTGTTTTACTGTTTTAATTTGTTTAACGTCCTATTAGTTTATGGGGAAGTGTGAGTTTTTACGTTGGGCGCCAATTTGTAACGGGTTGAATACCCGAAACCTAGTTCATGGGGAGATAGGACGAGGGTGCTGGGTAGAAATATATCCGACTCGCGAATTATGGTATGTAACAAAATATAACTGAATTTATTCAATGAGCTTAAACCTAATACAAGTGTGAGTGTAGGTGTGTGAGAGTGTGAGCGTGGTAGTCTAGATAATGCAGTTAGTTGGGTTCAGAAAAAGCTACTGACCTTATAGTTTGCAGATTCGATAATTATCACAGATACTTTCTATTATCCACCTGTCGCTAAGACGTTACGTACAAGAGTGACGATCGGTCCTAATGACCGATCGTCCTCGGCTAGGCTCGGCTCGTTTCGGCTATTTTGAATATTGCGGGGGTTATTGTGACTAGCCATGTCACAGTACTTCCAGGTACCGTTAGAGAGAGAGAGTCGGGAAATAACCGCGTTCACCGTTCCTGGTCGCGGTTTATTTCAATTTAAGCGAATGCCTTATGGCTTATCAGGCGCCCCCGCGACGTTTCAGCGCCTGATGGATCGTTTAATTGGACCCGAAATGGAACCTCACGTCTTCGTCTACCTAGACGACGTAATCATCGTAAATGAGACGTTTGAGGACCACCTAAAGTGGCTATCGAGAGTACTGCGTAAAATCACGGAAGCAGGTCTTACTATCAACCCGGATAAATGCGAGTTTTGCAGGTCAGAGGTAAAATACTTAGGGTTCCGAGTCAACCGTGACGGCCTGCAAGCCGACCCGGATAAGGTAGACGCGATCGTTAACTACCCGGTCCCTAGTACCGTGAAACAAGTAAGGAGATTTCTCGGTATGGCATCGTGGTATCGGCGTTTTATACTCGACTTTGCGACGATAGCAGAGCCTCTGAATAGTCTGCTAAAGAAAGGCCGCCGATGGCAATGGGAGAACGAGCATCAGTACGCGTTCGAAGCTCTTCAGGATGCTCTAGTCACGCCTCCGACCTTAGCTTGTCCGGATTTTACCAAACCCTTCACGTTGCAGACCGACGCGAGCGATTTTGGCATCGGTGCGGTCCTTACCCAAGGTGTAAAGGACGACGAGCACGTGATAGCTTACGCGAGTAGGTCGCTGACGGAAGCTGAGCGGAAATATACTGTCACAGAACGCGAATGTCTCGCCGTTCTATGGTCCGTCCGAAAGTTCCGTCCGTATCTTGAAGGATACCACTTTACAGTGATCACAGATCACAGTAGCCCACGGTGGCTACATAACCTACATAATCCGACGGGTCGACTCGCGCGGTGGGCGTTGGAGATGCTTGAGTACGACTTTGAAATCGTACATCGCAAAGGAGCCTTGCACCACGTCCCCGACGCGTTAAGTCGTATACCCGAACCGGATCCGATTGCAATAGCTGCCGTAGAGGAAATCCTCGATCCGTGGTATCGAAAAAGAGTAGAGGCAGTAGAGAAAATGCCAGCCCAGTATCCGAACTGGAATGTGGAAGAAGGCCGACTGTATCGTCACAAGGTTGATCCTTTGGCTGACCCCCTTCTACCTGATTTGGATCCCTGGGAACTGGTATTGCCTCTAGAAAAGCGGAATGAAGTGCTTGCAGAAGCTCATTCCTTGCCTACCTCAGGTCATCTTGGAGTTGAGAAGTCATACGCGCGTGTGGCTCTCCTCTATTATTGGCCAGGCATGTACCGAGATCTAGTACAGTTTATTCGCACCTGCGAGGAATGCCAACGGTGTAAGGTGGACCAGACCGGACCACGTGGTCTGATGGGTCGCCGAGTCACAGAGGCACCGTTCACGGCAATCGCTGCGGATATTATGGGTCCGTTTCCACCGAGTCGCCAAGGATTTGTCTATGTCTTGGTGATACAAGATCTTTTCACCAAGTGGGTGGAATGCGTACCGTTGCGTAAAGCCAACGGTCCGGCAATCCTCAAAGCGTTAGAAGAGCTAGTCTTCTACCGCTGGGGAATTCCAGAGGTCCTTCTGACCGACAACGGTACGGAATTTTCGAACAGAGTCATAACTGCCGCGTGTCAGGACCTAGGGATTTACCACACTACTATTCCGCCTTACCACGCCCAAGCGAACCCTGTCGAGCGAGTGAATCGAGTGATTAAAACAATGATCACCACCTTCTTAGAGGGCGATCATCGAGAGTGGGATAAACACCTGCCTGAGTTCCGTTTCGCGGTGAACTCGGCGGTACACAGCTCGACAAAGGTTTCACCGGCCTTTTTGAATTTCGGACGAGAGTTAAGACCTCCGAAAACAGTGAGGCGGGAAGTAGAAGGTCCCCCGGTGATTACCTTGCAGACGCCCGAGGAATGGGAAAGCAGAGTCCGGAGGCTAGACGCCTTAAGAGATCTGGTGGCTCAGAACCTGGAGGACGCCACCGAACGCCAAGCACGGTATTTCAACCGTGGACGTCGGGACTTCACGTTCAAGCCAGGCGATCTCGTGCTCCGCAGACAGCACATCCTGTCCTCAGCGGTGAACTACATCGCTGCCAAGTTGACAGCTAAGTTCAGCGGACCATTCCGGGTAAAACGTCGCAAAGGTCGGGGAGTTTATCTCCTGACCGACCTAGAAGGTGATCCCGCGGATAAGGCCCACCTGGATGACTTAAAACCGTATCACCCAGCGCAAGTAGACCTAAATACCACGCCAAATGACTCGAGACTACACCCAGAGACCGATCCTAATATTCCTGATCCGCAGCCCTCCCGCATTGTCGATAACTTGCTAACATTTGACCTTTCACAGAGAGACGAGAGGAGAGAGAGTGAGCCGTCAAGAGACGAGAGCGACGACGATGCGGAGGAGCCGCAGTCAGGGACCGCCCAGGCGGCTAATCGGGAGTTGGACAACTCCGGAGGATTGGAGAGCCAACCTGGCTCCACCAGACCTCCAGGACCGCCACCCGGGTCTCGCGTGCCTGAGGCACGAACCCTTCGCCCGCGGGTCAACCCTCTCCCTGGAGATGGAGAGGACGAGCGAGGTCCTGGCGAGGTCACCCCCGACCGGTCTGGCGAACGTGCCGGAGCCGATGGAGGAGGAAGAGGCCGCGGGACCTCGAGAAGACCTCGGGGAAGGCCCCCGCGAACAGGTGGCATCCGTGGCCGCGCGCGTGGTGGCTACCGCCGCCCCGAAGCCACCGGAGCCCCTGGAAACGGTCGTCACGATCGTGGCGACCACAGTACCGAGGGTAGAGGGGCGGGAGGAGAACCCCGGCCGTCAGGCCGTGGCGGGCTCCGACCCCCCGAACCCGTTCCGTCGACGAGTGCCGGTACGAGCACCGACACCAACCCCCTCCGGCCCTACCACCTCCGAACCAGAGCCAGAGCGACGTAGCCGTCGCCGCCGTCGTCGCAACAGGCCCCGTAACCGTCGTCGACGAACCACCCGGCCCATATCACCATCGGTGGTCAGCCAGGCCGACTCAGAGGAAGCAGCCGGACCTCCGCCTAGCCAGCAAACCAAACCTCGGGATTTTATCCCCGAGGATTTCCTCCGACCGGACTTCTCACCTACAAGAGAGTCACCAGGTCCCCTGAGACCGCTGGCTAGGGGAGCTGGACGGAGCGACCGACCCTATCCAAGCCCAGCCTCCTTCGTGGCTCCAATCAGCGAGGCATCGGCAGGTGCCTTAACCACCAGAGCCACCCGGTAGATCGAGCCGACCGCCTCGACCTCCAGGGCTCAGTCGCCACCACCCGATAACCGTCTCTGCTGGGCGTGTGATCAAAAGGGTCACAGATACTCCAAGTGCCCTCAACCTCAACACATCCACTGCTTCATATGTGGGTGGCGGGGGTATACGGCGCGAACGTGTCCTACACACCGGAGGACACGGGAATTGGCCTATGCAGCCCACAGGCTCTCCATGCCGACCCCACCCCCGAGGAGAGGAGCCGGAAACCAGCCGGAACAGAGGCCGACTCCACGAGGACAAGCCTCTACCTCAACGGAGTCGCGAGGACGACCCCAGGCCGGAGGGAGGGCTAGGCATAGCCCTATCAGAGTGCCGGCGTCGAGAGACCCTGACCCCGAGCTCATAGCGGCGGTCATAGAGGTCCTCCGCCGCCTCCAGCGAGAGGACTAAGTCCTATCGCACCGTCGACGGAAAGAGAGAGTACCGAGTAATAGTCCCGAGAGAGAGAGAGTACCGAAAAGAGTCCCGATATATGAGTACCGAATCCCCATTCCTCAATCCCCATCCTTCCGAGACGTACCGCCCCTACTCCCAGCCTCAAGAGAGTACAAATTCAATAAGCCTGAGTAGATTAAGATAGAAAAGAGGCTGGTAGAGTCGGAGGTTGCGGAAGCGTCCGGTATCCCGTACGTTCCGTTTGGCGGAGGGGTGTTGTAACGTGGCAAACGTTCGGACCTCCTCCATACCAGCTAAAACGAGCGTACACATTTCCTAGAGTACCGAGTCGGTATAGCTAATTTGAATATCTGCCGCCCTTCGTCCTAGCGCAGCCATATCGATCGTAGATCAGCGGATTGGTCTATCGATAACGGCTAGCGCTAACAGGACGAACGGCGAGGATAAGCAATTAGCGAAGCGGAAACGAAGCGTCATTCATTGTCTAGCCGTGCTATTGCTAACGTGCCATAATTTCAGTGAATCGAGAGAGAGAGAGTATTTTGTTAGTTTTGAGGAGTTTATAGAGTTTGTGAGTGAGCCGAGTTATTGCTGTGACCTGTGCTTTGTTTATTGGACTTCGATTTGGATTATTATTTGGACTACTTCTGATTTTGCTAATTACACGACCCTTGCTAGCCACCGGACTACGAGTCGGACACGAGGCAGCGATAACGTGGGCGATCAGGTAGGATCTTTCCGACCTAGAGTCAAATCGTATAAAATCCTTTTCCTAAAATCACATAAGCTACAGAGTCTCGAGTAAACAGTAGGAATAGCTCTTCGTTTCCCTTGTACCGTGAGAGTCCCGCTTTATATTATCGTTTCATAGTACCGCATGGTCGTTGAGAGCCGGCAAGTTTCGAACTTGTTGTTGTTCTCCGAGCCTGTCGACTCTGCGCATCCGCGTGCCGGTTTTCAACCGTGTTGCGCAGGATTTCGTGCATCCAGAGTCGGCGCCATATTGCCCGAGGTCTCTGACGTCACGCGTCGCAGCAGACTGCTGCGTGTCAGAGAGCTCTAGTGGCTGAATAAGGAATTACTGAGTTCCGAATCCCTTCCCCTCCTAGCCGTAGAGCGACCAGCTGTCAGTCGGAGACTAGAGACCTCGCGTAGAACGTGAGGTACTCGAAATCGACTTGACAGCCGGATCTCCAGCTGGTGGTAGTGAGGAAGGCTAGCTACCGGACTGTCTGTGATAATCGTCAACGATAACTGTACCTTTTTCTAGCTTTATTATTATTAGTAATTATTTCGAAGTCATTTAGAGTCTTTATTATTATTATTTGGGAGATATTTAGCGTAGAGTCCTTTTGATATAGTAGAGTCCTTTATTTAATTTATTTCTTTCTTCTAGTATTCTTTTCTTTAATTTAATTTATAAACACAAAATAGCGGTGAGAAAGCCGAAGCCAGATAACAGGCTGAACAAATTAATGTTATCTTTTTCTTTTTTTCTTTTTACTCAATAAATAATCAATTTAAATATATTTCTTGTGTGTTGGTATTTTTATTTCTCGCCCCCACGAATATCCCTCTACCGACAGGCTAGCTGCGACGAGAGCGAGAGAGAGAGAGGACTTCTCTCAGAAGTCTGGCGCCCAACATCTACGTTGCTAGTCGGAGGAGGTTCATCGTTGGTGTTCCAATTTTGTTTTTTTTTGATAATAGATCGTAGTTCCTGCGGGTAATACCCGAACCCGTGGGAATCGCTGTTACAATATATATATATTAGGGTGATTCAAAAAAAAAAATTTTTTTTTTTTCCTTTCACTAACAGGCTCAAAAGTTTGATTTAGGTCAAAAAGTATGCCTGTTAAAATATGAGCTCTTAATATTAATATTAAGAGTGGGCGCATCGCACTTTTCGATTTTCCATAAGAATAACATGGGATAAATCATTCTTGCTTCTTCTGATTTTTATAACTAGCAAATGATATGTCACACAGAGAATCTACAGACATATTTTTGTAGAGAATTGAACGCTCTACAAAAAAGTTCTGAGTTATTTTCCAATAAGTCCACTCGTTCAAAAGTTATTCAAGGTCAAAGTTTAATTTATTTTAATTGATTTTAATGTTAATTTTTACAATTTTAATTTTTTTATTTTTTTGTATTTTTCGTTTTTCATTTTCCAACCAAAACATGTCTGTAGATTCTTTGTGTGACGTATCATTTGCTAGTTATAAGAATCAGAAGAGGCAAAAATAATTTATCCCATGTTATTCTTATGGAAAATCGAAAAGTGCGATGCGCCCACTCTTAATATTAATATTAAGAGCTCATATTTTAACAGGCATACTTTTTGACCTAAATGAAACTTTTGAGCCTGTTAGTGAAAGAAAAAAAATTTTTTTTTTTTTTTATATATATTATATATATCCCTTTTCCGATCGACGCGCATCAAAGAAGGCCTATTTCGTGCCCTTATTATGAAAAATACAGTGTGCAACTAGGGGGGGATGGCCATTTCTACCTCGGGTGAGACGTTTTTAGCACTCGTCGTCGTCTCGGGCACCTTCGGTGCCCTCTACTACGACTCGTGCAAACGTCTCACCCTCGTTAGAAATAGCCATTTTCCCCCCCTAGTTGCACAATATACTATTTTTTGGTCGGCTACTAACTTCATTTTGTATTGTGTTTGCATTGTTCAATGAAGTTAGTAGCCGATTAAAAAAAAGTTGGTATGAATAAAAAAAAAAAAAAAATGAAAAGAAAAAAAAATAATGATAAACCAACGAAAATTGACGATATTGTACGACCTTGAACGACCTTGTGTTATAGGTTTCTGAAGTCGTATAAAAAGCCACTATCATACTATGGGACCAAAAACATATAAGTCCATATAAAAAAATGGAGTTGACCTTGATATCTCCTGAGGGCCTTCAGTGACAAAAAAATCGGTATCTCTGCACAACGGCCCCCTTGATACTGAGCAACTTTTGTGGGAAAAATTTTCCGCTCAAGCTTTTAGTTTCAATGATATTTGAGCTGGTAATAGTTATTGCCCCACCCTGTATACCGGTGGGAGCACGGAATTTGATCACTCTTTCATGGGAAGTCGCCAGACTACCATCCTGAGGACGGGAGCACATATTAGCGCCCGAAACGTCGAGATGAATAATTTTCATTCAAGCAGTGGACACAGTACAAGTAACCCCCTGGAGGAAGGGGGGGAAGTGGGTGGGCGGGTGCCCCCCCCCCCCCCTTCCCTCCAGCCCCTCTCCTACCTCCAATAGTAACAGTTCATCACCATTGCTATTATCTTTCAGCCAACAAAGTTTATGTATATCGACACGGATAGTCTCATATATCACTTCACCGTACCCGATATATACGAGCTCATGAAACGCGATTTGGACCGATTCGATACTTCCGACTATCCTTTAGAAAATATTCACAAGATGCCTCTAGTCAACAAAAAAGCGTTCGGATTAATGAAAGACGGAAATAACGGGAAGATAATGACTGAGTTTATAGGCTGAAGAGCTAAATTATATGCCTTCAAAGTTTTAGGTGAAAATAGAGAGCAGAAACGTGCCAAGGGAATCAAAGGGGTAACACTGAAAACCATAACGTTCGATGACTACATACAATGTGTTCTGCAGCATAGAAATCTAACAAAAAGTCAAAATTTAATTCAAAGTAAGAATCATCAGGTTCATACGGTGATGCAGAGAAAGATAGCGTTGAGCTGGAACGACGACAAGAGGATCATATTTCCTGATACGACGGACACGCTTCCGTAGGGTTACGATAAGACTATGTAGAATGAAATAAACATACTTGTCAAACATTATCTTTCTTTATTAATAAACCTTACAAGTCAGACTTATTTATCCAACTATTGTGTGTATTATTGAAACCTAACCATTTTACAAATAGCTCGTTTCCACGTCTGTTGAGCACCTTCTCCACCAGGTAGATATCGGAATTCTTGACTTTGAGAAGTTCCTGTTCGTAGAAGCCACCCGCTAAAGGTTGATCCTGATAATCATTAAGCTTGTATGTTACTGGGTCAGTATTGACTACTTGAATGATCGTGAAGATTTCAGTCGTCCAATTTGGTGTATATGGGCAATTCCACTTCAAATCGGCCAATTTTGGGTGTTTTTTGACCTCGTATTTTTTGAATCGACTGAAACTTTTTTTGCGTGAAATCTACGTCAAAAAAGTAGACCCGTATTTTTCCGTTGGTCCAAAATATTTTTTTTACGCTAGTTATGAATTATCGCATTTTACTGTAAAAGTGACGCGCGGGGGGCTTTGAGATGTTCCAAAACGCGTTTTGAAGGCAATGAAAGACACTTTTCGATAAGATTTTTTAACTTTTCGAAAAATTTAGTCTTGTTATTTTTATGACTAATCAAAATGTTTATAGATGTTTTTCTCAAACTAAGGCCATTTTTAAAATTCTAAAAAAAATATGAACGCATTTCTTATTCAATTCTGAAGATGGCGGTTTTTTTTAAAAAAGATGGAGCTATTTTTCTAAGCATTTATTTTAAAATTATTCGTCCGGCGCTGTGTCAGCTTGCCGCGCCTCGTTACTACCGCCTCATTCCCTGTATGAAAAGCCGCGCGCCTCGCCATTGGCTGAGCCCCGTACGACGCGGTAGTAGCGAGTGGCGCGGCGCGCCAACCCGACGCAGCGTCAGACAAATAATTATAAAAAAAAAAAAAAATACTTAGAAAAATAGTTTTATCTTTTTAAAAAATCGCCGTCTTCAGAATTGAATAATAGTCCAGGGAAATTAACTTTTTTCGTCAAATTTTCACCTACCCGAAAAGTAGCGGTGGATTCCGGTAGAAACAGGTGTCGTTATTATCCCCTAAAGTTTGCGCCAAATTCTGTCCGTGCGTTTAGCAACAATTAGCGGTTGAATGCCGGAAAACACAGATTTTTTTAGTTTTTCGCTTATATAATGAAAACTATTGGTCGGATCGAAAAAAAAGTGGAATTGAAAGTTGTAGACAATTGAAAAATCTATCGATTAGCGTTAGTCCGATGTCGATATTTTAATTTGTTGCTTAACTATTGCGTTCGGAAATTAAAAAAAGGCGTTTTTTTCATTATTTTATAAAAAATGTTAGAAAGCATTTGAGGAGTTGCAATTGTGGATTTGGAAAGCTTTCAACTAGTAGAAACTACAGTTTAAATTTGGTTGAAAAAAAGTTGATAGTTTAGCAACAATCTATTTTGCATCTAAAAAAGGTGTCCCACTAGATTGTTATTTCTTGCCCTATGGATAATCGTAGAGCAATGAACGAAACGGTTTTGGATAGTCGAAGAGTTGAACTACAACTTACAATTTTTGGAAAATCGATTTTTGCAATTTGAAACCTTTAAAAATTGCGTCAAAAAAACGACGTTTTTCAAACTAAAAAACAATGAGGAAAAAATCGTCGTATCGAAATGCGACCAAATGCATTCGAAAGCTGCTATTTTTCTACGAATTTAGCCATCCTGAATTTTGTTCTACGATAATTAGGAGCCGAGATAACACTTTTTTTTTTGAAAATTCCCCCTCCCTTTGTTTATTTATTCGAAGCAACGAGACCACGACGACTGCACAGAAGAAGAGTCATATTATCCATAGGAACCAGCAGAATTTATTTTCCACAATTATTTATCGTATTTATTGATGTGGAAAGTGGAGGTTCTACCGGGACCGGTCGACGCGCCGTGCGGAGGGGGAAGCCGGGGAGAGCGGCCCAGCGCCACGCGCCGTCGATTCGATCGCGCGAAAAGTGATTCCAAAGATTTAAACTGACCTCGCTGTCTGTATCTCGGGAACTACTGGACGGATTTTGATGTTTTTTTTTTTTAATTTGCACTAGCGCATCGAGATATGATCGAATATCACCGTGGCTTTCCCGGATTGTTATCGGAAATTCCTCAAATCACGAGTAATTCAATTTTTACGCTGTATATTTAGTAAATAAATAGATTTTTTGGAAGGTTAATAACGTCGTGACATAGGAAATCAATGTTGTCTTGAAATAGGATTGTTTCGTAGAAGGATTGAATAATTATAAATGTATATTGATTATAATCAAAAAATTTACTTTGCATTTTTTAATATTTATACATGTATAGTAATAAGGATATGTATAAATATTAAAAAATGCAAAGTAAATTTTTTGATTATAATCAATATACATTTATAATTATTCAATCCTTCTACGAAACAATCCTATTTCAAGACAACATTGATTTCCTATGTCACGACGTTATTAACCTTCCAAAAAATCTATTTATTTACTAAATATACAGCGTAAAAATTGAATTACTCGTGATTTGAGGAATTTCCGATAACAATCCGGGAAAGCCACGGTGATATTCGATCATATCTCGATGCGCTAGTGCAAATTAAAAAAAAAAACATCAAAATCTGTCCAGTAGTTCCCGAGATACAGACAGCGAGGTCAGTTTGAATCTTTGGAATCACTTTTCGCGCGATCGAATCGACGGCGCGTGGCGCTGGGCCGCTCTCCCCGGCTTCCCCCTCCGCACGGCGCGTCGACCGGTCCCGGTAGAACCTCCACTTTCCACATCAATAAATACGATAAATAATTGTGGAAAATGAATTCTGCTGGTTCCTATGGATAATATGATTCTTCTTCTGTGCAGTCGTCGTGGTCTCGTTGCTTCGAATAAATAAACAAAGGGAGGGGGAATTTTCAAAAAAAAAAGTGTTATCTCGGCTCCTAATTATCGTAGAACAAAATTCAGGATGGCTTAATTCGTAGAAAAATAGCAGCTTTCGAATGCATTTGGTCGCATTTCGATACGACGATTTTTTCCTCATTGTTTTTTAGTTTGCAAAACGTCGTTTTTTTGACGCAATTTTTAAAGGTTTCAAATTGCAAAAATCGATTTTCCAAAAATTGTAAGTTGTAGTTCAACTCTTCGACTATCCAAAACCGTTTCGTTCATTGCTCTACGATTATCCATAGGGCAAGAAATAACAATCTAGTGGGACACCTTTTTTAGATGCAAAATAGATTGTTGCTAAACTATCAACTTTTTTTCAATCAAATTTAAACTGTAGTTTCTACTAGTTGAAAGCTTTCCAAATCCACAATTGCAACTCCTCAAATGCTTTCTAACATTTTTTTATAAAATAATGAAAAAAACGCCTTTTTTTAATTTCCGAACGCAATAGTTAAGCAACAAATTAGAATATCGACATCGGACTAACGCTAATCGATAGATTTTTTAATTGTCTACAACTTTTAATTCCACTTTTTTTTCGATCCGACCAATAGTTTTCATTATATAAGCGAAAAACTAAAAAAATCTGTGTTTTCCGGCATTCAACCGCTAATTGTTGCTAAACGCACGGACAGAATTTGGCGCAAACTTTAGGGGATAATAACCACACCTGTTTCTACCGGAATCCACCGCTACTTTTCGGGTAGGCGAAAATCGTCATTTAGGCCTCTTGAACAGTTAATTTCCCTGGACTATAAGGAATACGATCATATTTTTTTTAGAATTTTAAAAATGGCCTTAGTTTGCGAAAAACATCTATAAACATTTTGATTGCTCATAAAAATAACAAGACTACCTTTTTCAAAAAGTTAAAAAATGTTATCGCCAAGTGTCTTTCATCGCCTTCAAAATGCGTTTTAGAACATCTCTCTACGGTGAAGGGGACCCAAGATATTATTTCTCAAAGCCCCCCGCGCGTCACTTTTACAGTAAAATGCGATAATTCATAACTAGCGTGAAAAAAATATTTTGGACCAACGAAAAAATACGGGTCTACTTTTTTAACGTAGATTTCACGTAAAAAAAGTTTGAGTCGATTCAAAAAATACGAGGTCATTTCTCGGCCGATTTGAGGTCGAATTGCCCATATCCTTTCTCAGAAACATTCTTATATTTGCTGATTCGGACTTTATCTCCAACTTTGAACTTTGCCGGCTTAACCGATCTGACTCGAACTTTTTGGTATACAGTCTGCAATAATGTCTGCTCGTTTCTAGGGGATACTTCCTTTGGCTTCATGCGAACAGTCCGATGTTTAGAGTTGTTGTAAGCCGAAACCAAATCAGATAAAATGTCCGTCCACTTGTAATTTCCTTGCAGACTGAACTGCATCCACATTTTGTTCTTCAGCGTACGATTGAAGCGTTCACAGATCGATGCCTTCAAGTTACTAAAGGTTGAGTATATTTGAATATTATATCGTCTCATGAGAGAATCGAAATTTGAATTATAAAATTCTTTGCCTCTGTCAACGTGTAATTTTTTCGGGGTACGTCCCTGTACGAGTACAGATTCCATAGCACTCGCCGTGTCTTTACCCGTCTTGCTCTTCATTGGCACCACCCAGGCATACTTTGAGAATATATCGATGACCGTGAGCATGTATTTGTAGCCTTTGTTTTCTCCCGCGTACAGTGTCATGTCAACGAGATCCGCTCGCCAGGTTTCATCCAAACCGCGAACATCTACACGACGACGTGGATAGTTCTTTCGAGCTGGTCGATGCAGCTCCGTCACGAGCGTTAGCTTTTTCTCGTTCATTTTCCAACACCGTTAGTCTGGTGTCCAGCTTGAGAATGATATTGGCGGTGCGAATCGATAAGTCTTGTACTGCCTCGATATCGACACCTAGGTTCCGCAGAGCATTCGTTATGCGAGAGTCCAAGACATGTATCATTGCGAGGATTTCGTTTCTCACAATGTCGATCTCCTGACGCATGAGGTTCATAGTAACAGCGTCGCCCTGCTGCACAGGATTGGCAACGTTGCATAGTACCTCGTTATCTATATCGTAATGCCCGTTGGTGGTGAATTTGTGATGGAAAGCTTGGTGCATGCGGGAATATTACAACTGTTGAAATGACTAGACTCAATATATATGTATAGATCAATACGTTTATTAAACTTTCTTATACGGCGAACATCAGTGAACTGCCTGTGGAGAGGGAAGGATATATAGGTACCACCTTAGTCATAATAAAGAGCGACATGACTAGAGTAGTACATTTACATTTAAGATTGACACAATAACACCCTACCACAATCGAGAATTTCTAAGACACAAATAAATATTAACAATTTGAACATTTCCTTAATCTAATTTCTTATACCTAGCCCGGAGTTTTTTACAAACGCTAGTAGCTTAACCTGTGGAACAGCTTTGGTTAAAGCGTCGGCTATCATTTCCTGAGACGACGTAAATTTTAATTCAATTTCACCGAGATCAATGCGTTCTTTAACGGCGTGTTTTCGAATGTTAATATGCTTCGTTCGCGCGCTGAAGTTTGCATTTGTTGAGATAAATATTGCAGCTTTATTGTCGCAATGAATTAGAATTGGTCCTTTTTCTTGTATTCCCAATTCTTGAGTTATGCCTCTCAACCAAATACCCTCTTAGATTGCAGACCAAAGAGCATAAAGTTCTGCTTCTGTTGATGAGACAGCGATAGTAGATTGCCTCCTTGAACACCACGATATTGCTCCTCCAGAAAGAGTAAATATATACCCTGTGACTGAACATGCATCATGCGGATCGGTTCCGTAACTTGCATCACAGTAGCCCTTCAATCTAGTATCTTGTGATCCACCAAAGGTTAGTCTGTAGTCTGATGTACCTCTCAAGTATTTAAATACTTTCTTGACAGCATTCCACTGATGAGTTCCATAATTCTTGTTGAAACGCCTCAAAGAACTTATCACGAATGCGAGGTCTGGTCTTGTCCATTGCAATAGGTACATAAGTGCTCCTATGGCATTCTGGTATGGTATCCTGGTAGTCCTTGAAGATTCTGGTTCCTCATTCTGTTGATCTTCTGATGATAACACGGATCCTGGTTCTATTGGAATTGATGTTGGATTACATTCGTCCATATTATAATCCTTGAGCATAGCTTCGATGTATTCCTTTTGATCGAGTTGAATGATTTTCTTAGTTCGGTCTCTTGTGACGTTGATACCGCAGAGCTTCTGGACTTCACCCAAATCCTCCATATCGAAGCTTTTGAAGAGAACGCTTTTGATAGTTTCTTTGTAACTCTTCGAATTTGTGAAGATTATAATGTCGCCTACGATCCTACGATCGTCTACGAAGATAGCTGCTATTATTAATTTTTGCGCAGAGCTGAAATAGTATACGCATAAATCAAACTCGCTTTGCTTCATTTTCATACCTTTTAAGACGGAGTTTAATTTTGCGTTAAAGCTCTGCCCGATTGTTTTAACCTGTACACAGTTTTCTGGAGTTCGCAAACCTTGTTTTCTTGACCCTCGACGATAAATCCTTCAGGTTGTTGTAAATAAATTTCTTCTTGAAGTTCCCCGTGTAGAAATGCTGAACTGACATCATAATGAAAGATATCGAGATCCTTGTGTGCTGCAAAGGCGAAGAGAACTCTCAAGGTTGTTAATCTTACAACAGGTGCGAAGGTGTCGCTGAAGTCCACTCCGTAGGTTTGTGTATAGCCTTTGGCTACCAATCTAGCTTTGTGTTTTACGTCATTTTCCTGTTTCTTCTTTGTATAGACCCATTTAGAGCCTATTCTTTACATCCATCCGGGGGATCGCATAAAGTCCACTTTTCATTCATCATGATAGATTCATACTCTACTTGCATGGCTTTTTTCCAACTTTCAGATTCATCATTATTTATAGCAGACAGGTAGTCTGGAGGATCGCTCGTATCTGTATAAAGAACATAATCCTTTAGGTGCCTTGGAGTTTTGGCAATTCTCGAAGATTTCCTAGTTCGCTCCGTTGACGTCTGCCGTTGACCATCATCCTCTAATGAGGTATCTATATTAGTCTGTGATGAGTCATCTGTAGTGGACGATGAGTCTGTAGCTGGATGATCCCGTGATATATTTTCTTTTTCGGTACTGCCCGAATTATCCGATACAGTTTTTCCTTCGTCTTCTATATCATCCTCTTCTTCTTCGTCTGATAATATGGGCAAAGATGTTGTTAACTTATTCGGAATATTTGCTTGTACGTTACTCCCTGCTAAAAATTCCCGAGTGGTCCCATGTGGGTTCCACACTGGTTCCGGTAGGGTCCGTACTGGACCACTCAGGAACCAGTACGGTTCCACAGAGGACCATGCTGGAACACAGCGGTAGTATGGTAGAATGGGGGTGGTCCTATATCGGTCCAGCAGGGCCCCATAAAGGAATAACAAGGACCTACGTAGGAACACATAGGAAGTTTGTTGGGTCCCCGGATTTCCACGCAGGGCCACTATGGTCCTACTCAGGACTAAATGGGACACATGTTGGATCACATAGGAGAACCTAGGAAGTATGTTGAGATTCATTTTTCCTACGTAGGACCACCATGGTCCTACCCAGGACTAAATGGGACACATGTTGGACCACATAGGAGAACCTAGGAAATATGTTGAGATTCATTTTTCCTATGTAGGACCACCATGGTCCTACCCAGGACTAAATGGGACACATGTTGGACCACATAGGAGAACCTAGGAAATATGTTGAGATTCATTTTTCCTATGTAGGACCACCATGGTCCTACCCAGGACTAAATGGGACACATGTTGGACCACATAGGAGAACCTAGGAAGTATATTGAGATTCATTTTTCCTACGTAGGACCACCATGGTCCTACCCAGGACTAAATGGGACACATGTTGGACCACATAGGAGAACCTCGGAAGTATGTTGAGATTCATTTTTTCTACGTAGGACCACCCCATGCACCTAGTGCTAAATGTAGTCCGCGTAGGATCATATGGGAACACATAGGAAGTATGTCGGGTCTCGTGCATCCTATGCCTGGAATTAATCTAGTCATAGAGGACACACCCGGCACATAATAGGACACATAGGGATGTTAAAAAAGGGGGCCCATAAGTATATTATAGCATAATATAAAATATGTGAAGTGATTGTATGTACATATATATCATATGTATATATATGGGGCATTTCACGTCAAATCAGAGTGTCATCGGCCTGACCCCTGGGATTCTGATGACCGATGGATTTTTTCGTTCGTTTCGGTCAAAAATGATATCTCTAATTTTTCAAAAATTTTCCGCCATTGTATATAAATAGAACGGTCCTGTGACAGACGTTGATTAGCATTTATTGGTGTGTGGTATGGCTGAAGTTAGCGATCAGTATATAAAATAATTTAGGTATTTTTCAGGTATGTCCCCAAATGATGCGTTATATTTAAAGGATGAATCCCACCTTTGCGTTGCGTTGCGTTGCGAACCGAAACGAACTTTTCATTAACATGTTTTCTCAGGAGTGTGCGTGCATACTTCCATAAGAAACATAAGAAAAGCATGTTAATGAAACTTCGTTTCGCTTCGCAACGCAACGCAACGCAAAGGTGGGATTCATCCTTAATAGTACATCAAGCTGTTAGAGAGAGAGGTGAGCGATTTTGATGAGGATGAAGTTTGCTGCACGAGCGAAGCGAGGGCAGCTTCACCCGAATCAAAATCGCGCCTCTCTCCCGAACGACTTACGATACTTTTTCTCATGCATGCATCAAACTAACCCCATTTCAAGCATGTCTTACGAGAGAGAAGACTCACATATCTCGTTCGGCCGTAATATGTGGTCGTCGCATGCGCTTTCACGCGATTTGGTTAGATATGAAGCCTAAGAAGCAAACGTGCGCGTATAGGCATGATAATATGAACGCATTAGTACATGATGCTGTTAGGGTGACGTACGCGATTTCGATTCGGGTGAAGTTTGCTGCCCGAGCGAAGCGAGGGCAGCTTCACCCGAATCAAAATTGCGTCTGTCTCCCTGACATCTTCATGTAATATAATGCGTTCATATCATGCCTATGACGCGCACTTATGCTCCCTAGGTTTGATAAGTAACCAAATCGCGTGACTGCGCATGCGTCGACAACATATGACGGCCGAGGGAGATATGTGTGTCTTCTGTCCCGTAAGACACGCTCGATATGGGGTTATTTTGACGCATGTAGGATAAATAGTATATTACTCACCTAGGGAGGGAAAGTAGGCTAACCCAAACTGCGTGTGAGATTGACACCCGAGCCGAAGGCGAGGGTGACAAAAACGCAGTTTGGGATGGCCTTTTTCACTCCCGTGTGAGGTATACTATTTTTCACCACCCCCTGCATCGGAAAGAACGACTTCCCGCTCACGCAAGGGAGCGAAAGTCGTACTTTCCGTGCAGGTGTGGTGAAAAAAAAATTTCCGGGAGAGTCTTGGAAGTATACTGATGTCCCCAAAGTTTACATTATATGTATGAATTCTATCATTTTAGTCTTGGAATAAAACAAAAAATATATTTATACGTGCATATATATAATGTATTGAAGACAACGTATCCTAGTATAGATAATATAAAGTTCGGAACATTCATTCTCATCTTAACATATTATTTACAACGATATATTCATGACGAGCAATATTCGGCAGCTTCAATCCCTGCAGGTATCTTCTTCTTCTTCATTCCAACGATTTTGTTCTTTTAATTGAATTATTATTTCTGTGAAATTGAGATACACTTTAGCTACTTTAATGTTCGTTTCTGGAATCAGTTTCGGATAAAGAAGAAATACAACAGTTAATTATACATAAGACGGAATAAGAATACGGTGATGGACCAATTTTTGCATAGGTAATGGTTATTCAAAACAAAAAGGGTATGAAAATGACTGTTCCGATTTTACTTCTCATTCGACGTGACTTCTGAACCATCCTGTTTATTACACTCGTACCACTTTTTTAGTAGTATAACAAATTAGGAAAAGCACAGATGTATTTGCTATTAGATATATGATTGCACACACTTTTAATATTAGCAATGGGAACTGCTTCAGGTACTTCGCAAATTTTGTTGTACTGACGCAAATGACCAGAAGAATTCATAGCACAGCGACTTAGAACAAGTTTATTTACTATAGCAAATGCCTTTTCAGTATGTTGACTGTCCACTATAAAATTCAGGATTTGAACAAACGTTCCATCTTCTAGTTCCGCGAATGAATCATCTGATCTGATGTTTCGCTTATTCCTTGAACTGTAAAGGCACCGGTCTTTGATTATTTTGCTATACGCCTGTGTCGTTATTGCACAAAGATCTAACTTCTGTATCCAGATCTGATCTGGCACTGTTGGGGAGCCGAAATATCGTATTTTCCCATCATAAAATGTTCTCAAAGTTTTTCGTGTACGAATATTTTCACAAAAACTTTTGACTGAAGGATGACAACTCTGGAAAACGATTTTTCCGGTGATTGATGTAGCTTGCTGCAATGACAAGTGGCGGCATACTTGATACGGAATACCTTTGGCGGTCTGGAGTACTTTGACTAATTTACCGTTTCCTGATTCAAAGGGAAAACCAGAACACGCCCATAAAGGGCCCCACCTACGTACATGTTCAGCCCAATGCACAAGTTGGTGTACGTTAAATGTCATTGCCTTTTTGCCATACAATACTTGTGCATTGGATACAAATTCGTACAGCAAAATCTCAGCGCGATCTATTGCCGCAGAGGTTATACGAGTTTGAAGAAGAATGTACAACGCTTCTACGAATAGTAACCAATGTTTTATATACTTGGAGCGTAAATTCCCTTCCAATAGGGGAATACTGAAATACAGGACCCAGTTTTCCCATTCGCGTGCCTTCCAGTATTTTCGCTCGTGTATTGGCCTCGGCAAACGACCGATATGTTGCGAGGGCTTCATTTGCATTAGTGTTTCAGATATATTTGTGGCTTCGGTTTTAGATAAATATTTGGTAGTTACATATAGGCTAGATGAGCCAAACCAATATTCACAGAATTGTCTCCCTACTCCCAGTAACCCACTATGCAAATAATCAGGGCCAAAGCCGCTGACAATCTCAAAACACATCAAGTTAATCAAACAAGATGCATTTTTTACCCCTTTGATAATTTTGTTCTCCTGAACTGCTCGCTCCATGTAAGAAACGGTCTGCCGATTACTTCTTCGTTTCGGTTCGGGAAAGGATAATGTATATTTCATAGCCCTTTCTACCCATTCACCAGGATGCTCACACCAATTACATCCAAAACGACCGTTGAATTGAACTACTCCTTGCATAGGGGCACGTGCAACAGAATCAACACAACAACAAATCGGAAACAGTTTTATAAGTCGCTCCTGACCTAGTATTGTACAAGGTACCCCTTGAGATGATAACGTGTTCATTTCGTCGACAAATGATGATAAAAAGACATTCATGTCTGGTTTGTTCTTTCCGAACCAAAGGCCGTACAAAATAAGGTTGTCAAGCCTTACTTGGGGTGGTAACTCGTTTAGCATCAGATGAATAGGCCATATAGCACAAGCGGAACTCTCGAACACAGGTGCACCATCAGTGTTGAATGTGAAGCTAGCATAGGAATGCCTGTCTCCAGGTTTTAATGATTCTACAAACCGCCGATAACTAGTCCCATCGTGAATATCTGTTAAAACCGTTTCATGATCTTCGGTGTGTGCCTGTCTTTTCACAATAGTATCATAATATTCTTCATGGGCGCTCAATAATTCCACTACCGATTCCGAAACATCTAATGTCACAAAAAAGTCTTTAGACTTATAATCTGCTGATGTATTGATTGTGTCACACGAAGAACAACGAATATTGCTCGGATTTGAGCGCTGAAATTCTCCAATGTACGTACGACAATTACAACAGACTGCATGAAACTTGGTGCCATTAGCAGGATTGAACAACTTTTCTAAATAGTGTCGCGTACTTGGTAGAATTGTATTCCCGAAAATACAGTTAATTAACGAAAACAGATCAGACACTGCTGTTTGTGACAGATTATGTCGGAGCGAATACTCTAGTAACATGACAAGGATTTCTCCTTGTGATTTATCCACTGGAGTACCAATTGGTCGTGAGAAATTTTCATTCTGTACAAGTTTTTGCCGAAATTCTGCGAAGTGACGATCTACTGCAGAACGTGGAGTTGCTTCTTCGTCGGGTTCACCACTTTCTTCTTCACTGGTAATTTCAATGGCCGTAGATGCGGCCCGATTGACAAATGCAGGTTCCAATCCGCGATTATCACTCGTAGAAAAGTGATTAATCGCTTCCAAATAATCAGGATGGTTGTCATCATAGTGGAGTACGTCACCATCTTCAAGAATGTTGGCTATACCAACAACCTGCTCGACATTGTCTATGACGTGATCATTCCCAGCTGCAGCTTCCACATTATTAGGAACATCATCTTCCTGAAATTGGATAATACGTCGTATAGTTTGGTGGAGATGAACTCAGCGGTTGCTATTTACAGTGCATAATCAGCAGATACTATATCCAATTTAACGTTCAAAACCAGTATACCCAAAAATGCAAGTACAAACATTGAGAATCAATCATGCGCCGAATTCAATAAAAAAAAAAATCATCAAATAGCTAATATTCGACGTTCTTATGGCGGCGCTACAGAATTTTTTTCACGAAAAAATCATGTAACATTACTAATACCAATTACCCTACTTGCACTTACCCCCTTAATTACGAAAAAGTTCGTTAATTTTCGACATTACATTAATAGTGTTATGTATTTGACAGTCTGAAAAGGTTGGGTAAGAAATTAAAAAAAAATTAAAACAAAAATAGGAAAAGAGGTAATATTTACTTGATGATGATACTGTTGATCATCATCATTGCAGTCATTGACTATTCGATCATCCTGAACCTGGTTTGCAGCTGGATTATGCTGATTCCGAAACCGCGGTCTATTTTGTAATCGGTGAGCCGAAGTTCGTGGAATTGTAATATTAAGATCACGGTCATCATTCGTCTGATTCGCTGATGGTTCTAGGTACCGTTTATATCGCAGCGGTCTGCGACTGGGTCCGCTCATTTCACAGTGTTTTCCTACCGATAACATGTTTTTTGATGTACAGATAAAGAAAACAAAAGTAAGTAAGGGTCACTTTTTCGCCTCACGAATCGTATCAAAAGAATAGAAAATTTAACATAATAATATATATATTCTAAAGAATACCGATATGTCTTCTCGTATTTTCATTTGATTTTCTACTTCCTAGTAAAAATCTTTCATCACTTTTTCAGATGAAAGATGAATATATTGCCAATTTATTCTGAAGAAATCGTACGGTGTGTGACTATTCGTACGTAGTATTCTAAAAGAGTAACGCAAAAGTCACGCGAGATTGCCGTAAACCTTGGTGAACAGATGATCTTTTCCACGTGGCGCGTTCGGTGTCCTAGAATAGTATATATATTATGCAACAAGGGAATAAAGCCGAAATGATTCCTGTGTTGCATATATGATTTTATTCCCGACTCAACTCTGGCCTACTTTATTAGTAAAGTAAGAAACAGTTTCAAATTGGAAAAAAAGAGAGAAAACCAGAAAAACTGGGAACCACATTTGCGGGTAATGTGGTTCCCAGTTTTTCTGGTTTTCTCTCTTTTTTTTTTCCAATTCGAAACTGTTTCTTTCTTTACTAATAAAGTTGCCATAGTTGATTCTGGAATAAAATCCTATATATACAGCACAGGAATAAAGCCCGGCTTTATTCCCTGTTGCATAATGTTCTATTTCGTTTGGGGCTGTGAACAAATTTATGCACCGAGGGAAGAAAGTGCGTATACTTTATTCCCGGCTGCGCGCATAAGGAACGCGCCTTCTGCCCTTCGATGCATAAAATATCGTATGCACCATGGTATAAAGTGTTCTTCTAGACGAGTGTGAAGGTCACCCTCGCTTCGCTCGGGCGACAAACCTCACACTCGTCAAAAAGAACACTTTATTCCCTAGGTGCATAATATACTAAAGTGCCTAGCCCTATGAGTCGCGAGCGAAATCGTTGCGTGACTCTCGCGTGAATCTGCGTGACTCTCTTCGGTTACATTTCTTTATTCGCTCAAAACGCTATATTCGGCTTATTAGTGTGTGTCCTTGTCACATTGTTGGGTTAGTGCCGCGCACTGTCTTTTTCCCGCTGGATTTGAATTGACCCAAAGTGTTTTAAGCGAATGAGGAACACGGTCAAAGAGACTCTACCGTACGGATAGACATATAGAGTGAGTTTTGAATATCAATCCGATCATTATTGATCATCATATCCGATCATTATGTAATGCGATGTGTTGTAGATAATATGTTTCTATACTTACTACCTCATATACGGAAATAGTGTTTTATCACTGTACTACACACGATGTGTACTACGATTATGAGTGATTTGCGGCAGTACCGAATCGCGAGTAGGCACACAGGGGTTATCAATTCTGATTGCCAACGGCGAGTGTGACGAATGACGGCGCTAGTTCAACAGCAGCCGTTTATTTCATCCACTCGGAGACCAGCTGCGTAAAATCGTGTATTCAAACATATGGAAGATACATAATTGTAATTCGTATTGAAAATATAATTGGTATTGGAAGTTTGTGACGAACTCCGTGGGCACAAAGTGTACGAAGATTTGTCTTGTGTTACGCTACTGTATCTGAGTCGACGCCCGCTCACGACGCGCGTTGCCAACCGCACGATGTACGATAATTTCGTACTACCGTACGATCTACGATAGCGATTCACTATCGTATGTAAATGTACGATAATATTCAAATATTGTACGATACCTACGATAATTCCAAATATCGAGAATAAATGGTGTTTTATTTTTTATTAAACAAATTAAATAAATATATGAAATGAATATAAAATAACTAACTACGTTTATATCCTTTGCTTGTTTTTTTTTTTTTTTTTTAATGTGTGCATTTTCGCGCCATGTATACGATGTGTACATTGCACCTATAAGTGTAAATACATGGGTAAATACTAAATGATGACAATTAATAAAATTTAGTGTTGGGTGCAATATGTGTTACGATAATATGAAGGAAATTATTATTTTCCTAAGAAATATCGTTTTTTTTCTTTATATTTGGAAATGTACGATAATTTTGGCTTGGGTATGATAATTTTACGCCCCTGGTACGATCAGCGCCACCTCTCAGGTTGGCAACGCTGCGACGCACAGGCGCCACCACACAATCTTCCCGCGCACCATTTTCTGTTTGTCTTTGGAGATATTCTCCTCATTGAACGTGGCATTCGGAAAGTCGATGTAAGTATATATTTGTCATCCTGTGGGTAATTATTCGTCTGTCCGTTACATTGTTCACTGTATTGAATCAATAAGCTTATCCAGTCGAACCTGGAAAATTGTCGCGTAATCTCATACCACGCTGTATTTAAATATAGGTTAGCTCCGCCACGAGATCGCGTGGATTAACAATGGCTACTATCACACACGCGTACGTGCGCTATGTCGAAGACAAAAGATTAAAAATTGTACCAATTACGGATATCAAATCGTTTCACCCAGAATATTTGACGGACTTCAACAAAGATCAGGCATATAAGGTGAAGTGGATCGACGCAGATGACTGCCAATCAGATGACGAGGTCGACGACTTTTACGATGCCCAAATTGCGTTGCTTGGAGGTAAGTAATTCGATTCATACGCTAATATCAATTTGAAATTGTGCTAAAACAGTTTAGTGAGGTTAGTGAGTTAGTTAACAGGTTAGTGAGTTATGACGTCACTATTGATAAGATACCGTGAGGTTTTGTGGAAAGCGTCCGGACTAAGCGCACGGGCGCTGATTTCTTCGTATATTACGAGGATCGTCAATTTCAGGCCTGCCATTGCGATAACAGAGTCCGACTGTTGTTTGATTTCGATTGTTGTCAAATAGAAATGACCAAGGATATTCGGATAAATCAGCGCCCGCGCGCTTGGACCGGGCTTCTTCCACGAAACCTCACGGTATATTTGTTCAGCGAAAGCACTAAAATTCAAATGCCATCCTTCGTAATTGCTACTTCCAATTAGAAACAAAAGACATGCTGTAATTATTTCGGGTAGAAACCATTTAAACTAAGAACAACACTGGCATAAAATCACGTCTTGCGAAAATTCCGTTGTCGCTCTTTCTTGGTTTGACGGGGGGGGGGGGGGGGGGGGGGGGGGGGGGGGGGGCAGGCAAGTCTAAATTCAAAATGGCAACCAAATCCTGCTTGTGTTTATGGCCACCGTTTTGAATTTGATGAAAGATTGTTGAATAATTCGGCCATTTCCAATTTTAACGGAAAATCGTAAATACTATACTCTTAGGAAATTCAATTTCCTAGAACTTTGGTCTTTGCATATTTTTTCTAAGATCGATTTTTTTCGAATTAAACCTGAAGGAAGCGGCGAAGTAAAACTATATGCATAATCTGTGTAATCGTTGTAGAAAGAACCGGAAAAAATTGAACTTTTTTACTTGAAAACCTGAAAGAGTCAGGCAAATTTATTTTCAGATTCGAATATACACTAGGGTGTTTCATTTTTAGGCAATATTTTTTTTTTCTATGTTATACTAGAAAATCTTATACTTTATAGAAAATAACAAATATTGCCGCCTGGTAAAAGACTTAAGGTCTGATAGCGGCTTAGCTCATTCAAAAATTCGATTTGCCTCCTAAATAACACAGGAAAAAATTTTTTTTGGTTTAATTGAATTTTTCGTTGTTAATATTTTTTTTTTCGAAAAAACCTTCTTATAGCTTTTGAAGGAAATTAAATTTTCTACAAAAATGTCTCCGTGGTGGAAGACCGTACAACCAGTAGTTTCGGAGTTATAGCACGTCAAACATGAACAATTTTCGCTATAACTCCGAAACTACCGGTTGTACGGTCTTCGACCACGGAAACATTTTTGTAGAGAATTTAATTTCCTTCAAAAGCTATAGGAAGGTTTTTTCGAAAAAAAAAATATTAACAACGAAAAATTCAATTAAACCAAAAAAAAATTTTTCCTGTGTTATTTAGGAGGCAAATCGAATTTTTGAATGAACTAAGCCGCTATTAGACCTTAAATCTTTTACCAGGCGGCAATATTTTTTATCTTCTATAAAGTATAAGATTTTCTAGTATATAGTAACATAGAAAAAATAAATATTGCCTAAAAACGAAACACCCTAGTATACACCCTGTAAATGAACTAACAGAATAATCCCAACTTTTGTTCAGGGTCGAAACTGAATAGACTGGTTATACTGGAGGTAGATCGTGATTCACAAGTTATACTATGAGTGTGCTCAGGTCATACTGTATAGTTGAATCTAGCATCCACTTTATTGAAACCACCCAGTGTTTCATGCTAAACACAGAATTATTATGTGACCGTTTCAACCATTATCCATTAACCATTGTTTCTCTTTCTAGAAAGCCAATTGGATGTTGAAAAGAAAATTGGTTCAATCGGTCGATTAAGATTTCCACTAGTAACCCAGTACAGCAACAATGATATTTCAAGCCCACGTTCGGATGAAGACAAAAAGGTTAAAGAGCGTCGTACAAGGTCAAAGAACAAAACGGTCAGTACTTGTGCAGATATAGTTTGAGCTTTCTCCAGTGTCACAGGTGGGCGAAGTTATAATTCAAGTTTTTTTCTTGTCGCAGCTTTTCACACCAAAATCAGATTCTGCTTCGCAATTAGCAACGCGTATCTTGAACCAAAAGAAGAAACAAATCAAGAATAAAAGAATCAAGGAACCTTCCTCACCAGAAAGTGATCAGTGTGAAACATTGAAGGAATCCGATGGCTCTGATGTTGAGTTCCAAACCAATTCCGTTCAAGAACTGGAGAAAACAGTCAGAGAACTAAAAGAAACAATTGCAGAACTAGAACAGAGATATGAAAAGGCTAAATCTGAGAAAGCTACTCTGAGCAAAGAGCTACAAACATACACAGAACTCAACAAAAATTTACAACAACAAATCTTAGAACTGGTGAAAGGCAATAAGAGAAAATCAGCACACGTTTCATCAGATACAGATCCCAAATCATCATCTGCTGCAGTTCAACAGTCAGCTAGTATGTATTACTTTGAAATTGCATTTCAAAATTCATATGAACTAGTATCAGTTATATTTGTTCATTTCATACTTTATTATAGAAAAACCAAAGAATGATTTATCCGAGTCAGTGATATTAGGACCCTCACGTACTCCAGAGCATGATTTTGATTTCCACACTGGAGAACATGCAACAAATTATAAGAAATCAACTCCATCTTCTGCGTCTTCCTGCTCCACCTTCGAGCAAGTACAAACTGAGGAGTTTGATGTCCATCCCAAGCCTTCCTACATTAGCTTAAAAAACACAGAAATTGAAAAAAAGTCAACTCTTCTTCCTGCGCCTTACACAACTTGTGGTGATCAGGTCTGGTACCTTTGATTCTCCATCATAATAAATGTCTACAGTACTAATGTGCAGGCACTCGGTAGAACTCTAATTTTCCATTCAATATGTATAATGTATAGGTTCACTTGAAGGATGGTATCTACGTTTCGAAAGACGCTTGGGAGTCACTCGAATCTAAAACAAAGGATACTCTATTTGTCAAAGACTTAGCCGTAGCTATCTGGGGCTCATATACATTGAAGAATCGATCTGTCGGCGGAAAAGGCATAATGCAATTACAAAATAGATCACCACGAAAGGTTCTGACTCCAAAAAAGCTTAGCGTACTAAGAGGTGTGTTAATTATGTTAAGGTTGTTAGCTTGTAAAAGCGGTTTCCGACAGATCTGTGTGAAATTTTACTGGTAGATAAGTTGAAACAAGTTCTACAACATGATACGAAGTTCATTGATTTTTGCCGTATATTAGTGATGAAACAAATTATTGAAGTTTACATTATTTGCATACGTACATAGGGAAAATACCAACTTTTATCACTCTAACGTTTTTTATGATTCAACTAAGCGACAGATTTCAATAAAAAAAAATAGTATGTTATGAATTGAAATTTAACGAACATTTTGAGACTAGAAGCAAAAGTATTTCCCGTGTAATAAGAAAGATATTGTTAGTTAAACTCAAGTCTCTCGTCGATATTTGCGTGTGAATAAGACGCTGATGTGATGGATGCGGCAACAGCTCTCACGTAGCTGAAACGGACGGCTCGAGCGGATTCTTCCGTTATATACACGCAATGTTGCCACGATCTATTATACCTTCGACTCAATGCGCGTGTGCCTATGCCTAAAAGAAATGTGAACTGTACCTTGACAAAAGTTTGACAACTTGGCCGTTTTAAAAAAATCTTAAAAAATATTAGAAAGACTTTGTTTAACCATCAAAACATTTTGATACGGTTTGCATATGAACGAGGCTGAAGCTAGCAGCCAGAGTTAGCAGCCGAACGCTGCTGCGCATAGGCGTTCAACGTTGAAGCAGCGTTCGGCTGCTAACTTTGGCTGCTAGCTTCAGCCTCGTTGCATATCATAGCATGTAATTGATAGTGTGTATATTTGATTTTGTGACTTATTTATTACTGTGGTCATTCTAGAACTATCGTCAATTGAAATAAACTTTTGGCTGTGACATATAACGACCTAACAACCTTAACTGTCTACAATTGTTTTGTACATATGTTTTCATTTCTAATTGTTTATATGAATCGTTTCAGATTGCTTTCGCAATAAATTGAAGAGGGAGAACGTTCAAGGGGTAGATTGTGAGACGCGTCTGAAAGGTGTGGGCAAAATGCTCTCTGAAAAAATTAATGATTTGAACAGACTGGACAGGCGAAACAAGTGTACCCGTAAGTATTCAAATATATTGAATTGTGTGTTGTCGCCAACATACATACTAGGGTGGTCCTTATTTGGGGCTCGGACGAATTTTTAATCAGCCGCCCCCCAAATCGACTCTAAATAATTCGAGACCAATACCCTAATTTTTTCAGATTTTCATCTCAACTCTAACCCCTCCCTAAATGAGGGGGGATTTCCCCATTTGAAATACACGTGTTTTGGCCATATTCTCAGGATATATTTTATTCTGAGAGTAATAATTCATGAAAAAATCTGTAACTGCGGGACTTTAGTGTTCATTAGTGCTACTATTTGAGGAAAAATTTACATTATCACACGGGTCAATTTAGACGAATTGCACAGCCTTTAATTGCGGAAAAAAGGCAGATTAAATGGTGTGGAATTCGTCTAGATTGACCCGCATGATAATGTAAGTTTTTTCTCAAATAGTATCACCAATGAGCACTAAAATCTCGCAGTTACAGATTTTTTTTTTTTAATTTTACATTTAGAATAAAATATGTCCTGAGAATAAATTTAAATTCAAATTCAAATTCAAATTCAAATTCAAATTCAAAATATGGCCAAAACACGTGTATTAATTCAAATGAGGAAATCCACCCGCATTTAGGGAGGGGTTAGAGTTTAGATAAAAATCTGAAAAAATTAGGTGTTTTCGAATTATTTGGAGTCGATTTGGTGGGGGGGGGGGGGCTGATTGAAAATTCGTCCAAGCCCCAAATAAGGACCACCCTAATACACACATCTATAATATCAATTCATGATCGTAATTGAGTATGGAAGCTATTTGGAACGAAATACCTACTTCCTATTGAAAGTGTCTGACACCAAAATATTGAAAAAATAAACCACGTACAAAATATTGTACGTATACTAGGGTGTTTCATTTTTGGGCAATATTTTTTTTTTTCTATGGCATACCAGAAAATCTTGTACTTTATAGAAAATAAAAAATATTGCCGCCTGGTAAAAGGTTTTAAGTCTAATAGCGGCTTAGCTCATTCAAAAATTCGATTTGCCACCTAAATAACACAGGAAATTTTTTTTTTTTTTTGTTTAGTTGAATTTTTCGTTGTTAAAAATTTTTTTTTTCGAAAAAACCTTATAGCTTTTGAAGGAAATTACATTCTCTACAAAAATGTTTCTGTGGTCGAAGACCGTACAACCAGTAGTTTCGGAGTTATAGCGAAAATTGTTCATGTTTGACGCACTATAACTCCGAAACTACTGGTTGTACGGTCTTCGACCACAGAAACATTTTTATAGAGAATTTAATTTCCTTCAAAAGCTATACGAAGGTTTTTTCGAAAAAAAAATGTTGACAACTTTTTTATTTTCTATCAAGTACAAGATTTTCTGGTATGCCATAGACAAAAAAAATATTGCCTAAAAATGAAACAGCCTAACATATACACTTGCATGCATGATCGGTTTCACCATCAGAGTTATTGTAAAAACTGACAAATATTTTGACTTTATTTTCCAGGATCCTTGGATATGGATTCGAAGAACAGTGTCGACAAGCAGTAGCATATCGCACTTGAACTCTTCATAGGTCCATAACAAACTTGATCAATTTCAATCGATCTTGGGAAGTTCTTTTATTCCATAAATCTAAGTCAGTTTCCTTGACGTTGCTACGTCTCCTTGTACTCATACTTATATTACCTAATTGTTAGTTCATTTTATGAAGGCATTCTACATTAGGGTGGTTTTTTTTTCTTTTGGGGACTATTTTTTTTTCTTTGCTCCCGGCCTGAAATTTTGTTGGAAATGCCAAAAAAGAAATTCCCTCCAAATATAAGCCCTTAATATTAATGTTGATTACTCGCCCAGAACGTGAGAAGATTTCCCATTTAAATAACAAGTACCTAAATTAAAAATTTTTTTTTTTTCAAATTCCTATAACTCAGCGGCATTTTGTGTTATCATATCGCCCAAACTCGGAAATCACTCAGGATTAAACGCTCTACAAAAGTGCCCATTATATAAAAAATAAAAAAAATTAAATAACAAAAAAAAAAACAAGAAATTATTCTTCAAAATTTGACTTCAGTGACCTGTACTACCTCACCGGTGTGAGTTACAGTTAAGTCGCCGTGGGAATTTTTGTAGAGCAGCGCTTAATCCTGAGTAATTTCTGAGTTTGGGCGATATGATGACACAAAATGCCGCTGAGTTATACGAATTTGAAAAAAAAAAATCTCAATTTACAAACTTACTCTGTTATTTAAATGGGAAATCTTCTCACGTTCTGGGCGAGTACTTAACATTAATATTAAGGGCCTATATTTGAAGGGAATTTCTTTTTTGGTATTTCCAACAAAATTTCAGGCCGAGAGCAAAGAAAAAAAAATAGTCCCAAAAAAAAAAAAAAAACCACCCTATTCTACATATTGCATGAAACTGAGTCAGCTTTCTTGACGTTGCTACGTCTCCTTGTACTCATAATTATTACCTAATTATTCGTTCATTTTATGAAGGCATTCTACATATTGCATGAAACTGAATCAGTTTCCTTGACGCTGACCCTTGTACTCATACTTATTACATAATTATTAGTTTATTTCATAATATTATTCTATCGCATAAAACTAAGTCAGTTTCCTGGATGTTGCTACGACTTCTTATACTCAAACTTACTATTTCCTAGTTTATTTAATGAAGTTCTTCTATTACATAAAGTAGAGTTACTAGTTTTCTGTATGTGCAATCTTGTCTTGTATGAAAATAGCAATTACTTGGAGTAGATTTTGAATCAATGCTTCTGTATCAAAGAATCAGGTATATATATGCCATCGTTGTAAGGTGTTCTGTTATCGTACACACAGAAAAACCTAAGCCTAGATTACGATTGAAAAATCGTAATTTACGTTTTCATGAGCGTAAATTACGTTTTTAGAGACAACGTGAATCATGCTCTATATTGCCGTAAAATAGGATCGAATTGTCCTTGACGTACGATTTCGTATTCGTACAATAAGGAAAACCTGAACGTACTATAGTAAAACGTGATTTACGTTAAAGTTTTCCTCAGTGTACGAATACGAAATCGTACGTCAAGGACAATTCGACCTATTTTACGGCAATATAGAGCATGATTCACGTTGTCTCTAAAAACGTAGATTACGCTTATGAAAACCGTAAATTACGATTCTTTAATCGTAATCTAGGCTTAGGTTTTTCTGTGTGTAACAGTGTTTACTATATGATACATTTTATTACGCTGCTAATTGTTTTAGAATGGTAAATTTTTATTTGGTGATATACCGACTTCATTAAAGTATTTCGATAAGAATGTTGAATTGTTGAAATTATTCTAGAATCCTGTATGTGAATTGTATATTGCATTCGATTCAAAGCGTTTCAGAATTTTCAGGTCAGAATCGGACCCGACTGGTCCCACATGGGGCTATAAGGACCCTTATAAGACCCATGTGGAACCCACATGGGATGGGTTAGGTCAAAGTCCCAAGCTATGACATGGGGATAGGACCCATATTGGGCCACAAAGGGCCCAACAGGTCTATAAACCAGGCTACAATGTATGGGGATCAAACCCAACGTGGACCTCACTGGTCCCAAGCAGACCTTAAAGGTCCGGACGGGTCCAGTCCCCACATCGTAATTTGGAACATGGACCTGTCAGGTCCGCGTGGGTCCAGTGAGGTCCAGATAGGTCAGATCCCCACCTTGTGGCGTGGAGATTCGCCCCATCTGGACCTTACGGGACCCATGTGGGGCCCATGTGGGACCATTCAGGCCTATGTCCCACGTCGCAATGTGGGGATCAAACCCAACGTGGACCTCACTGGTCCCAAGCAGACCTTAAAGGTCCAGACGGGTCCAGTCCCCACATCGTAATTTGGAACATGGACCTGTCAGGTCCGCGTGGGTCCAGTGAGGTCCAGATAGGTCAGATCCCCACCTTGTGGCGTGGAGATTCGCCCCATCTGGACCTTGCGGGGCCCATGTGGGGCCCATGTGGGACTATTCAGACCCATGTCCCACGTCGCAATGTGGGGATTACACCCATGTGGAACCCACTGGACCCATGTAGGACCCACATAGGACCATCAATGTCCCACCTCACTGCGTGTAGATCAGACCCATGTGGACCTTATGGGGACCAGTCAGGACCTTTGTTCCAAATTACGATGTGGGGAATGGACCCATATGGTCCCACATGGGACCACTCGGGAATTTTTAGCAGGGCTTCCTTCATTTTCTACAAAAATAACATCTCTTGCGCTTATTATTTTTTGATTTTCGGGATCCCAAAGTCGATAACCCTTTTGAATTGGACAGTATCCTACCATTATACAGTTTTTGGCTTCATCATCTAATTTACCTCGTAAGTTGTCAGGAATATGTGCATATGCCTTACAGCCAAAAATTCTCAGGTTGGACAAATCTGGTTTCTGGCCAGTCCACAACTCTTCTGGCGTTTTCATCTGAAGTGATAGTTTTGGAGACCTATTGCTGATGTACGATGCCGTGGCTATTGCTTCAGCCAAAAAAGAATTATCCAAGCCAGCATCCTTCAGCATTACTCTTGCTTTTTCAACAAGAGTTCGGTTCAGCCGCTCAGCTCGCCCATTTTGTTGAGGACTGTATGGGATTGTTTTTTCGTGCTTTATCCCGCGTTGCTGCAAGAGATCCATAATCTTCTGGTTGACATATTCACTCCCATTGTCGCTTCTTAATATCTTAAGGCTTTGACCTGTTTGATTTTCAACATATGTTAAGAAATGAGAAAATGCATTATCAACTTCTGATTTAGACTTCAAAAAATATATGTTAGAAACTGAGCATAAGTATACACTTGTACTCATATCGATATGTGCTGCCATCCTCATCTTGTAAACAGAACCTTAGACTATTCGAACTAGAGCAGTCAAGCGAAGACAAGAGATTAGTATTAAGGAAGACTCCGTTGGAACATGTAAACTAATAAAGATAAAACTAATAAAGATTATATTATATAAAATAAACAGTTCTCAATATAAATGTACCCATTCCAACATGGTAGCAGAGGTCCGTGGTTGAAAGTTTGTGAAATAAAGAAAGGATTAGAAAACTGAAGAAAAGTGTAAAGCTGAAAAATACGTGGAAAGAAGAACGTTCGAGACAAAGGAAAAATGGCGTATGTGAAACAAGACGATATACTTATTCCAATCTTCGATGGGACAGATTATTCAAATTGGAAAACAAGAATACTGAAGTTTCTACAATATAAAAAATGCCTTGTGGTAACACAACGGCAAAGAGTAGAACGGACAGAAGCGGAAGTAGAGTGGGATGAAAAAGACATTAAAGCGACTAACTACATTTACAGTTCAATTTCAAATAAACAGTTAGAATACATCAAACATTTACCATCAGCGTACGAGATAATGAAGAAGTTAGACAAGGAATATCTGAAAGAATCAACTGCACTTCAAATCATAAAACGAAACGACTTGGAAAAAATCAAATTAATAAACTACTCAGATGTAACTAAATTTTTCGATGAATTCGAAAAGGCAATAAATGAAGTTAAAGCAGCAGGCGCAACAATCCAAGATGAAGAAGTGCTAAATCACATGCTAAAAGCCCTTCCGGAATCATACAGTCATATTGGCGATTTGATCGATGTTTTGCCGAAAGAAAATATAACAGTAGAATATTTGAAAAGTAAAATTAAAATTAAATCAGTGAAAGAAAGAAGTGAACAGAATGAACCAAATCAAGATGGAGGAAGGTCTATAAAGCCGAGCGCTTTCAATACAGAGACACAGAGAAGGTGTTATAATTGTGGCAAAACTGGACACATGCAAAGTGAATGTAAACAGAGAAATGAACGAGGAAGAGGGGTACAGTACCAAGGACAGTATGGAAACTGGACACAAAGAGGAAGAAGCAACTACAGAGGCAGCGAGTATCAAAGAGGGAGAAGCAGCTATAGAGGCAACCAGTATGAACAAGGAAGAAATCATCACAGAGGAAACTACAGGGGAGAATACAGAGGAAACTATCGAGGAGATGTAAACACAGCGTCGAGTAGTCAGGATCATCAAAATGTCAGTAACGTATTTATAACAGAAGTAAATCAAACACAGACAAGAAACGAAAGCGAAAGAGACAAAAATAAAATAGACTGGATACTAGATAGTGGCTGTACGGACCACATAATCAATGATGATAAATTATTTGTTGAGAGTATAAACCTAATAAAACAAGTAGATGTAAAACTAGGAGATGGTAGGGTCATGAAGGCAACCAAGATAGGTACAGTAAATGCAAGTTTCAAAGGGGGTAATAAAGATAGTATAATAACTCTAAAAAATGTATTTTATGTTCGAGAAATGAAGTCAAACCTAATTAGCTATGCAAAAGTAACAATTAAAAATTCAATTATTTCATATGATGACATTTCCGAAATTTATAATCCATATGGAGAACTCATAGCTATTGCAAGAAAAGAAAATAACATCTATCGAATGACCAGTTTTATCACAAGACACGAAAAAAAGTCAGAGGTAAATACTAGTCAAACACCAGGTAATAACAATGACAAAATGACATTAAAAGAGAAATGGCATCGCATTTTGGGTCACGTTAACTTCAATTATTTGAATACTATATGCGAAAAGGAACTATTAATAGGAATGCCAAAAGAATTAGAATCCGAAATTATGAAATGCGCAACATGCATCGAGTCTAAAATGCATAATTTACCATTTGAAAATAACAGAAGGCGAGCAACAGAGATATTAGAAATTATACACACTGATATAAATGGACCACATTCATCCGTAGGAAATCGTGGAGAAAGATACTTTTTAACTTTTGTTGATGATTATAGCAAGTTAGCGAAGGTGTATTGCATAAAATCTAAAGATCAAACGTATGATTGTTTTGTAGAATATGTGAATCAAGTAGAAAACATAACAGGGAAGAGAGTGAAAATGGTAAGATGCGATAATGGTAAGGAGTACATAAACAGTAGAATTGATACATTTATAAGAGAAAAAGGAATAAGAATCGTACCATGTCCACCGTATGTACATGAGCTAAATGGAGTGGCTGAGAGGTTTAATAGAACAATCATGGATTTAGCTCGATGTCTTTTCAAAGAAGCTAGGGTAGATAGAAGATATTGGCCAGAAGTAGTTAAAGCCGCGACATACTTGAGAAACAGAACACTCGGGAACACAATTGAAATTAAAACTCCTTACGAGATATTCTTTAACGAAAAACCAAATGTGAAGCATCTGCGCTTGTATGGAAGTAGAGTTTACGTTAGAACGCCAGAACAATTAAGGAAATCGAAGTGGGACGATAAAGCTAAATTGGGAGTATTATTAGGTTATTCAGAAGTAGGCTATCGTGTATTGATAAATAACAAAGTACTCGAAGTGAGACATATAGATATAATAGAAAACGAAGTCAAATATATTGGACTAGACAACGAAAATAACGAAATGAACAAAAGTATATCCGATAAAAACTTAAGTATTGAGGCTAAGGAGGAAGGTAGGATTGAATCAAACGATGAACTTGCCGAGACTGTTGAAGAAAATGAAAATAACGAAGTAATTGAGGAAATACCATTGAGAAGATCCGCAAGGAAAAAAAAGGTAACCGAAATATATGGTAACGAGTCCAAAACTCACTGTGTGTATGTAAATTGCTGCGATGTAACTACACCCTTTTCGTTCGAAGAGGCGATTAATAGTAATGAAGCGAAAGAATGGCAAAAGGCAATGGATAAAGAAATTAACAGTATTCAAAAGAATGATACGTGGGTTAAAGTAGACAAACCAAAAAATAAAAAGGTTATCGATGTTAAATGGATTTATAAAAGGAAGTATAAAGATATTTATAAAGCGCGACTAGTTGCTAAGGGATTTCAACAAAAAGAATATATCGAAAATAGTTATTCACCAGTAGCTAAAATGGAAACATTAAAAATCCTACTATCGTTTTGTTGTCAACACCAATTAAAAGTTGAGCAAATGGATGTTGAAACAGCTTTTCTCAACGGGAAAATAAATTCAGAGGTGTATGTAAACCAACCTCTAGGATATGAAGATGGCACCGATAAAGTATATAAATTAAGCAAATCACTGTACGGTCTAAGGGAAAGCCCTAGATCATGGTATGAATGTTTTCACGAATTTATGAACGAATTAAACTTCTTAAGAAACAAACATGACTATTGTTTATATGTAAATAGGGAAGGAAAAGATCCTATGTATATTATAATTTTCGTTGATGACCTATTGATCTGTGGTAAAGACATTTCAAAGGTAGAGGGAATAAAAACGAAATTGTCGAGACGGTTCAGTATGAAAGACATGGGTCCAGTAAGCAATTATATAGGTATAGATATTCAAAATAATCTAGGCAAAAATGTAATTACACTAAGTCAAGAGAACTATATTGACTCATTGGCAAAAAAATATAACTTAGAAAATACAAAGTTGTACAACACACCAATGGAAACACAATTAAGATTAGAGCCAGCTGAAGAAGTAAATGAGCGAGTGAAATATCGAAGTTTGATTGGAGAATTATTGTATGTAAGCTCTGGAACGAGACCAGACGTAGCATTCTGCGTAAATTATTTGAGTAGATTTCAAAGTAGTTATAATGAGACACACTATAAATACGCGATGCGGATTATGAAATATTTGTACCTCACGAAAAATTTAACGCTGACATACACAAGAACAAAAGAAACAGACTGATTAGACTGTTTCGTAGACTCTGATTGGGCAGGCGACATAGTTGATAGAAAATCCACTTCAGGCTATGTAATAAGAATGTACGGCAATGTTATTTTTTGGAAATCCCGTAAACAAAAACAAGTAACCAAATCTTCCACCGAAGCTGAGTATGTAGCATTGTCTGAGGCATTAACAGAGGTAATATTTGTAAAAGGATTGATAGGGGAAGCATTTGATATTACTCTGGATAAACCAATTAAAATGTATGAAGATAATTCTGGATCGGTAGTGATTGCAAAGAATGGTAATTTGTCTAAAAGGTCTAAATACATTGAAGTACAATATCACAATGTTCATGATGCTTACGAAAAACAAAATATAGATATAGTGAAAATCAATACTGAGGAAAATATTGCCGATGTATTAACAAAAGCACTTTGCAAAGAAAAATTTGTTAAATTTAGAGATTTATTGAAATTAGAGTAACTTTAAGAAAGCGTACATATAGATAAAGTACAAGTGCAAAGAGGCGTGTTAGAAACTGAGCATAAGTATACACTTGTACTCATATCGATATGTGCTGCCATCCTCATCTTGTAAACAGAACCTTAGACTATTCGAACTAGAGCAGTCAAGCGAAGACAAGAGATTAGTATTAAGGAAGACTCCGTTGTAACATGTAAACTAATAAAGATAAAACTAATAAAGATTATATTATATAAAATAAACAGTTCTCAATATAAATGTACCCATTCCAACAATATACAAAACTTTTCCGACTATAATCATCTAGAAACGTTAAAAAATAAATCGCTTTACCAATTGACGGATTTGATACTTTACATAAATCTGTGTGCACGAGATAGAGTTTATCCGTGGCTTTTCCGAAATTTCTGTGAAATGGCTTTCTTGCCATTTTTCCTAAAATACATGGTTCACAATGTGGTAATATTTCTCTATCACTAAAATTTATCCCTGACGCTGAACCATTTTTTAGTTTACGTAAATAATCTAAATTTAAATGCGCAAGTCTGCGATGCCATATATCTACATTCAAGGGTTTTACTGTCGTTGACAACACAACAGGACTGTTACTAGAAACAGTATTTGGCATATTAGTATTATTGTAAACATTTAAGGTGTAAACTCCCCTTGGAGTCAAAGACCCTTTCAAAACAATATTACCAGTCTTGGTTATAACGGTACAGCTCGAATTTTCAAACTTAATATCGAGACCATTTTTTATGATACAACTAACAGATAAGGGGCCATTCAACAAATACGTTCGCTTTTAGGGGGGGGGAGGGGGTCGAGGTTGATGTGACGTTACAAGTCACGGGGGGGGGGGGGGGGGGGGGGGGGCGGCAAAATGTGACGTTCGGTTTTTATGTATAGAATTCGTGTTTTGGCACGAGAATTTTGTTAAAGTGAAGTGAGAAATAAAGGACTGCTTTTAAATATCTCTTTTATCTCTATTCAATGCCAAGTGACATCGAAAGGCAAATCTTAGAAATAGATCGAATTATGGATCGATAGACCAAAAAAGGCAATAAAGGCCGGGTGGGGGGGGGGGGGGGGGGGGGGTCGAGATTTGTGACGTATTATTTTGGGGGGGTCTAGTCAAACGAACCATTGTTATATAGGGGAGGGGGGGGGTCTCAAATCGTCCAAAAAAGCGAACGTATTTGTTGAATGGCCCCTAACAAGTTCACCGAGATATCGGGTACATATAGAACATCTTTTGATTTTAATACTTTCATTTCTATCATTCTTAATTATAACGTCTCCTTCTCCACGTACACGTAACTTATTATTATTAGCTACAGTGATATGGCTTATTTTGCTATTACACAGCTTACTTCTAAACATAGCCTCGGAATTACAAATATGTCTTGATGCTCCCGAATCAATAACCTAATCATCAAGATTCGCAGCAGCGAATCGCCGCCAAGTACCCGTAGGCAGGCGAGAGCTAGCCGCGAGACTATTTTCTCGGAGGAACTCTTTATACCTGTAAGCACGGGGTCATAACTTCGGAACGCGTGAATATTTTTCGATCAAATTTACACAGCAGATATTCCCCCACCACACGACTTCGCTGTATAAATTTGATCGAAATCGGTACACAGGTTTCCGACATATTAGTCACCAAAGTTGATGAAAAAGCATCTTCTTCTTCTTCTTCTTCTTCCTGGTCATCTGGTTTTCGCAGACGCTTGCTTGTCCTCACGTTTCCGAACGAACGGCGTCACGGATCGACTTGAACTTCGAAACGTGGTTACAAGCCATTGAATTCTCGCCCCCTATTGATTTTGGCATGAATCGGAATCCGCACTCGGTCGATATGTGATAATAAAGTTACCAAGTGTACTACAAAGGATCGACGAAATCAAAATGGCCGTCGGATGGCTGTCGGATCGCGTTATTGACAGTTAAAATATTCATAATTGGGTATATAATCATATTATATAGTTATATATTTATATTGTATAATAATTTAATGTGTTATCAGACATGCTAATAGTTTTATATCAGTGAATCAGTGATCAGTGAATAATATAAGAGTGAAATAATGCGACGACCGTGGTTTCATGCCGATGACTGTCATACTCATTAATAATAATTATTGACTGCATGATGACATCTTGCAATTGCACGGAACAGATCCTCTGAGCTGGGTTTAAATATAGAGAATAAACCAACGAACCTGGCAAAATATTATTTTACTACTGACCGGAGGAACTGAAAAAAAGGTTACGATGAAAAGGTTATGATTTTCACTAGATTTGACATTTGTTCACACAATAATAGATGAATAGAACAGCCTCAACTTCTTTAGTTCCACTAAATGCATGACTGGTTATTTGTTTATTGATTTGTATGTTTCCTACCATCTCAAAGGGACAATTCTGGATCTCTTGACGTTAACATGCCGCCGACGTTGACTTTTAGCGCCCGTGCTATCTTCGTGTTTCTTCGCTACCCCCGTTCACCTCCGCCGGCCCCTATATATTTTGACAATCAACAATTGAAGACGAGGAAATCCTGATTCTACGATAATGCTACCCACCGATCAGGCACTATCGACAGGAGTCTTCAGGAGTCGTTACCGCCCACGGTAACGCCAGCCATTCGTTTTGGGCTCAGGCCGTGATTCCATTTGCTAGTTAGCGTCATCACAGCATTGAGTTTTGCCTGAGTTCAATTGGTGATTGTCGATGATAAACGTTCAAGTTGCTTAGCGACCTTGTATTTTCCAATGGAAAACAAAGCATATAGCCGGTAACGGAGGTGAAAGGGGACTCTCGGAGCAGCGCTACGATAGCACGGGCGCTCAAAGTTACCTTTGGGCGCTATGCTAACGTCCAAGATCTAGAATCGCGGTACTGTAATATTTTCTAATTACCAAACCGATAGACTGGACGAACGTGAAGCTTTATGTAAACCAACAACGAACGACCTGATTAGGAACAAAGTCTGCTGTTGTCGGCAATATAGTCGAGAGTGGTAGCCGTTCTAAGGCCAGCGCAGCTAGCGTGCTCGCAAGTGCGGCTACTATACTCGAATCGAGTTTAGTCACTACACTCAACTCCTGGCGCTGTAGTCAAATCACCTCAGCGCGCTAGCTACTCTTCCAGCGCCAGCTACTACTCTGAAAATTGCATTAGCTACTGTAACAAGACTCAGCCTGATAGCCGAGCTGCGATATTGCTGGCTGCGCCAGGGAGTTTTCAGTGTAGGAAAATTAGTAGTAATATACTGAAATCTCTCCTTAAATTCTTTGTTATTTTATATCTTTTATAGTCACCTGGACCATTCCTATTTTATTATCAATCCATTGGAATAGACGAAGATAACACTTTGTAAAAACAACGTCCCAAGACAAAGGTAGCCCACAGCCCATAGCTCCAAAATAATAAAAATGCTAGGAAAATTAGTAGTAATATATAATGAGATCGCTCCTTCAATTCTTTGTTATTTTATATCTTTTACAGTCACCTGGACCATTCCTATCCTATTAATAATCCATTGGAACAGACGAACATAAGATTTCGGCAAGACGATGTCCCAAAACAGAGGTAGCCCCCACAGCTGCTCCAAAGTTATAACACTCTACATATCTTCTTCAAATGAACCAACTTCTACCAGCCTGCCAATCACTAACTTTACCTACCTATACATCAGCACCGCAAACTGATTACCAAACAGACTAATATATTTGAAATTGCTGATCATTGAAAGTGTTATAATAGTACAGTACTATACAAGTACGCACACACGTGTCGTATACTATTTTTTTAAACTCAGTGTGCGAAATTATTGACCTGTAAATAACTCTAGAAAATAGGGAAGTATAGTAAATATAGGGTGAATTGCTAACGTCTGAACACTCAGAGCAGCGTTGAGGTGGCCACCACAAAATTGTCAATTGTTATATTGGTTTCGGGCTTTCTCACTAGTTGAAATTGGGAAACAATTGTTGACGCTGAACTCTTGGCCACCTCAACACTACTTCAAGTGTTCAGACGATAGGAATTCACACTGTATATTGCGATGTAAGTGCGAGAGGCAGAGTGTGGACAGGGTCCAGGGGCAGAGCCCCTGGTAGGGGCGCAGGGGGCAAAGCCTCCCCATTAGAAACAAAATACTTTAAGAAATGATTTTAAATAGCATAAAATTTTATTAGTTTTCGTAAGTAAAGAAATAAAGAAATCAGAGACAAAAAAAACTCGTTTTTTAGGCTTCTATATATCTCTTTTCGTAGTCTATCGATGGAAAGGCAACTTGCACAGTTACATCAGAAAATTTTGATAGATTATTATATTATTATTAGCATTTTGATAGATTATTATATTACTTTTCACATAAACTTTATTATTTATAAATAATATGTCATGTTAATTTAACATATTGGTAACGCGATCATTCAATTAGTCATATGTATGTCAACACAACTTGACACGAAATTGAGAAAGTTGGATAGAAAAAATTATCTTAGAAATTATTTTTAAACGAAGAGAACTTAATTATTGTTACATAGGTAAGTGTGTGAATCGGCCCTTCCGCACACTTACAATAGGCATGAAGAATCGAGTTTCGCACACTGGGTTCAAAATAAGTACATTACGATACGAGTGCGGTAAAACTGTTTCTGACCAGTGTGAGGTTGCAGCACGAGCCGAAGGCGAGTGCTGCAATCATACGAGATCAGATGACTGTAACTATAACTGGGTCGGGTAATGTGCAAAATTTTACTTCATGAGGAGTGAAAATGTGAGTGTTACCCATGCTTAACATTCTGACGCTGAGTAAAGTAAAAATATTTCAAGATCTATGAAATGAGTTAGAACATTTAATATCTTTCAAAATCTAGTTGAATCGTTTGATAGCTTGAAATATGCTATCCATTAGATTGTTGGTGAAATTACATTAATTATTGGAAATCATTTGAAATTATGTAGCACCTTTTGATTTTCCGGAAAATTAGCTGTAGTATTCAACCATCTAGGCAATTATGGGTCATTTTAAGCTCATATACACTTCAAATAAAAAGGTTGTTGACCAATCACTTCAAACCGTACACACTGGTCTGTATCTGTATGAAACAACCTCCGCTGTAAATCCAACCACTGACTGAATCTACCTATTCCATACTACATATCATTCCTTGTTGGTGTAATATGCTAACCAACTATGATTATTCAAGTCAAAGGCAACATAGTCTTCCAAGCTATGGCGCAAAAATTACTGATTAAGTGCTAAATTAAGTTGAAACTGTATAAGACAAAATTGAGTTCCATTTAATAAATTATTTATGTTTGTCACTGTTGACAATTGAAGTGAATGTGTTCTTCTCTCACTGAATGTTTCTCTCCTTGCCCAAATTCCAAATGTATTTCTTGTGATGATCAGACTATAATAAGTAATAACGTGTAACCCCGCTGAAATTAGATGAGTAATTCCTCGTATGAAGAACGTCCACTTACATGTACGTACACACAGAGCGCGATTCTGTGTACATAATAACGCGCCTAAACCGTAGGTCAACGGGAAACGCCTGCATTGAGCAGATCAAACCAATCGTAGATGTTTGAGCTGCTCAATGCAGGCGCTTCCCGTTTGCCGACCTTTTAAGCGCATTATTATCCACAGAATCGCTCTTATATTATACTTAGACGCGTGGCATTCGTACGAAAATTGGGATAGTTGGTACGTATAAGTCCGATCGAAATCATTCCTATAGGTTCGATAGTTATGACCCAGGGACGATTGTGCCACATCTGGGATTCGCAGAATAGGCCACCGACGATGCACCCATAAGAAATAGCATGAGGTGCATCGTCGGTCGCCTATTCCGCGAATCCTTGTCGCGGCAGATTAACCCTGGGCGGAAATACATATAACTCCTGTATACATACAACATGTCTTGCGTTAATGATCGGGGGTTTATTGAGATTGTTGGATGTATGGGATAGCGGTATCAATGCTGCGTACTTGCAAAAAGTAGTGAAATCCCACGAAAAACATCCAAAGATGTAAAAACAGCCGCCAAGTACCCACACGAAAATCACAATTGCTTCATAAGAAAAACGTTTCGCCAGTCTCTGTCGTGAAATCAAGAAAAAAGCCAAGCACCAAACGTACCCCTGCGATCTTTCAGCAAGTCTACGTCGTGAAGTCGGAGTTTCGTGTGAGGATATCGAAACATCATTCCAAGAGCTACGTACTTGGCGGGCACATTCAGTTCCTTAGAGCTATACGGACAACCGGCGTCTTTTTACGCGAAAATTGAGTTTTTAATGCGACAGCAATTAAATAAACAAAATCTAGTTATTCTAACCAATAATCGTATCAGAAAATACTTCTACGTGTTCTTAATTATTTGTATGACTTCACAGACGTGAATACCGTATATAATAAATAAAAATCGTGGTCGTTCCACTGTCGTTGAATTATCAGATCAGACTCGGAACTCTGGAATCACTTATACCTCACTATGGAGCCAATGAGCAATGTTACTACAGTAAGTTCTCCCATGATAGGCGACATACCGCAGAGCTCGAGTATAGGCTAGCTGCGTACCTCCACATGCATAGAATCAAGCTTGTATCGTTGTATACATACACATGAATTGTTTCCCAGTTACGCCTCAGCCCCAAATAGGTGGCGCTGACGGGCGTATATGTGCACAAAAAACACACACACACTAGTAGCGTACTTGTATGTTACGCAGCTAGCCTATATAAGTAGTATTAATTATGGAAGAATGAACTTATTCACTTGCAAAACTATCGAATTAAGAAAACTCTACTTTGCTATTTCGGTATGGAACCTAAAACTTGCAGCTATACGGATATACGTGTATGCTATAAGTAGCATAGAGTGTGACAGTTTGATATAATGATGAACATAAAATTCAGTTGATAATTGCTTTGGTTTACCTATACTATGTCATAAAATATTGCTCACGATGCATGCGTATGTGCAGGTGCACGAGCGTATACACGTAGTGGAAAGGATCAATTTCAATACCTGAAACCCATCCTTATAGCAGTTCGGCCTCACTTGAGTGCAAAAATATTTTGTTGCTCATTCGGTTGTGAAGAATAATCATTCGCAACTACACATTCGTGGCAGTTGAGAGATTAGCGCGTGCGAGTTTACGGGAGTGCTGTAGTGCGGGCGCCGAAGGTCGCCCGCACTACAGCACTCCCGTAAACTCGCACGCGCTAATCTTCCAACTGCCACGACAAAGTCGTACCACAAGATCGGAAGATGCATTTTAAACAAGTGTGTATGGAACCAATGTTATCTGCGAATCAGCCATTCATCAGTCGATGCAAAATTCATGACGTGTATGTATCCAGCGACCGGAAACATGGTACTTGGAGACATCTATTAGCCGCCAAGTACCGATACAAGCAACTGTTCACAATTCGGAAGAACTGTAAGATAAACAGCCAAACACAAAATAAAACTGCAAGGAGTCGTGTCCTATCAATCGATGTATTTTAGATGCCAGATTTGATGAATACACAATATGGAAAACAGTCGCAAAAAAAAAGTTTCACAAAATACGATAAAGTACTATCAATCCGAAGCGAAAGCAACAAACACAAAGAAAAAAAACTGAATGTGCCCGCCAAGTACGTAGCTCTTGGAATGATGTTTCGATATCCTCACACGAAACTCCGACTTCACGACGTAGACTTGCTGAAAGATCGCAGGGGTACGTTTGGTGCTTGGCTTTTTTCTTGATTTCACGACAGAGACTGGCGAAACGTTTTTCTTATGAAGCAATTGTGATTTTCGTGTGGGTACTTGGCGGCTGTTTTTACATCTTTGGATGTTTTTCGTGGGATTTCTTTTATTCTGAATATCAACAGCTAATCCTAAGAAAGCATATGTTACAACGACCTCGTCCTTCACAGCTTCAGAACTGTTTATTTCGGCTGTGCACGCTTGCGAATCTTTTTGCCTGCGATTATTTGAAGTTTGACAATTCTGGGCCAGATGGCCGTATTGGTTACATGAGTAACACCTGTAATTGCGCGCTCTATTATTACCTCTGCGATTGTTATTGTTACCCCTTTCAAAATAACGACCTTGTTGATTTCTTCTACCATGCGATGTATAGAAACCATGAGCGTCGCCTTGGTCATCTTGATCCTTGGACAGAATGAATTTCACTTCTTGTAGAATTTTGCTTTTTACCATTTCTGATGAAGGTGGAGTAGGTAAACTTCCAAGAGCAAAAATCATTGGATGACACTCCTGGGGTAGACCTAACATCAACAAGCCAGCTAGCCATTCGTCCGGAACCTTCATTCCCGCATCTTTCAGCATGTGAGCAGCAGTCGCCATTTTATGGATATATACTTCTGAAGATTCACATTGAGCATATTTGGTCGTTGTTAAAGTATGTAGTAAGCCTATTCTTCTCCCCATAGCTTTATATTCGTATGCTTTAGACAAATTTTCCCATGCTTCTTGTGCAATTCTCGCTTTCGCGACATGTGACTCAACTACCGGTTCAACTGCCAAAATAATGGACGACAACGTTTTTTGCACTCTATTCTGATCCGTAGATAATTGTCCATTTACGGGAGCTTCAATCGTATCCCACAATTCGTAAAAATTAAAGTAGGCTTTCATCGAAATCGACCACGTGTGGTAGTTCTCTGCCCCTTTGAGTTTCTCTATAGACATGAGGCCACTGAGAGAACCTTTGCTGTTCGCCATGTTTTCACTTTCAAATTTTTCACACAGAAAAATAACTTTTCACTTTTGACTGAGTTTTACGGTCACCGCGAACTGTGCACCAAAAAATGTCCTGGGCCCATAACCTGTGATGGGAAGCTTGGTGCATGCGGGAATATTACAACTGTTGAAATGACTAGACTCAATATATATGTATAGATCAATACGTTTATTAAACTTTCTTATACGGCGAACATCAGTGAACTGCCTGTGGAGAGGGAAGGATATGGGTAATTCTCATTTTCGACAAAAATCTGCGTGCACCCCATTTTTTACACTTTAGTACCTAATTATGGGATTGGTTATTTATTTTAGTAAAATATAGGTGAAATACTATCCTCTTAAGCTAAATTTATGTAAATAAGCCTCACAGTTAATTTTTTATTAAGCGTCAAAGCATCAAAAATGTCACTTCCATGGGTGTGACTTCCCCGCTTTCGTGAAGAAAAAAATCAAAAGTCTTTATTTCATCACAGTAGCGGATTTACACATTTTCCAAGTATAGGCTGTTAAATTTTTGCCGCCCTTACCTCTACAATTGTCAGTTGCTAGATTATTTATACAACCCAACAATTTGGTTGAAATTGCACAAGAAATAGTTGTTGGGTATATTTCTGAGCTAATCAAAGCTCAATCGTGTACGACTAATAAGGCGGGGTAATGTATGCTACTTACACAATAATGTACATTCGGTAAACGTAATTAAATAATCTTTGTCGCGCTTAAAAACAGTTGAAAAATTATAAATTTAATTAAGTTATGAACGTTTCTTACAATACCTTTTTGCGCGATTTTTTGTTGGCAAAATCATCGATGATATCGTCGTAAGTAATCTTATTCATTAATTTCGACTCTATGCACAAAAGAGCTAAAGCGTTTAATTTTTCTTGACTTAAGGTGGTTCTTCCGGTACAGTCCCACCAAACGTGGGTTTCAAAGAAGATTTTGAATACTTCTCAATGAGAAAAAAATCTGAAAAAAATCAAGCATATAGAAGATCCTCATTAAATTCAAAAAAGTCATCAACAAATTGATGAAAAAAAAAAAACTGTTCAAGTTAGCCGGTGACCCATTGTTCATTTTCGGGTGAAAATGATTGTTTAATTTTTCGAAACACGTATGAATTTTTTGCGAATTTTGTCAACTTTTGGAAAATTGCGTTTTGTCAGGTATGCAAAAACGCAGTTTTCAAAAAGTTGACAAAATTCGTAAAAAAATTCATACGTGTTTAGAAAAATTGACAAATCATTTTCACCCGAAAAAAAAGTTGGGTCACCGGCTAATTTCTTGAACAGTTTTTTTTTCCATCAATTTGTTGATAACTTTTTTGACTTATTATTATTATGCAAAATCAATCTCCCGAGGATCTTCTATATGCTTGATTTTTTTCAGATTTTGTTACCATCGAGAAGCATTCAAAATCTTCTCTGAAACCCATGTTTGGTGGGACTCTACCGGAAGAACCACCTTAAGGTCGATCTCAGATAATTTTTTACCCTTTTCAGACAAGAAAAGCTTCTCTTACCCGAACGATTTGTCGCTGGAGTACATAATGTCATACGAAGAGCTATGTCCGAGTTAGGATAAAATATTGATAATTATGCTATTTCTAATTTCTATATCAACATATCATAATAAATATAAAACATAACAACTAGATTCCAGATGAACTCGTACGTACGAATATTCAACGTCGTCGATTATATCTAGCTTTCAATCTGAAGTTTTTTTCTTAGCATTCAAATGATTCAAATAAAATTTCCTAAAGTTAGTACATGTTCAACAAACAATAGTCAACACATAAGATTAAAATCGATAAAATTATTCGATTATTATTTTTAAATCTTTTGATCCATTCAAAACGAAGAATATTTTATACTAAAAATTTTTTCTTTGCAACAATTTTTTATCCATCAGATATACCCAAATAATACCAAATACCTATAGGTAATAGGTACACAAACCACCCAGTTCGTAGCCCCCAACCAGTAGTCGAACTTGTATACATGGGTAGTGGGAAGAGTGTGAAATATATTTTCCGCAATTTCACTCATCTCTTCTCACTCATACGAAGTGTGGGCAGAGGCCGATTACTGGTTGGGGCCCCGAACTGCGTGTTTTACCATGGAATATAGAAGTTTGCGGTACCGTTGAATGTATACAATGAAAGGGAAGAGGGAAAAGTCATCGGAAAGACGTCTTGTAGACTTCTTTCTGAAGGACATCAGGAGACCGTCTTACAGAAATCTTTTTGATTTTTGTAAGAAATCAGAAATCTTTTTGATTTCTGTAAGACGGCTGAGAAAAAAAAAATCGGTCCCTAAATTTGCCGCCCCTAAAATTTGCCGCCCTAGGCTCAAGCCTACTCAGCCTACTGGTAAATCCGCCACTGTTTCATCATAATATTCACTTCAAAAGTGAGCCAATATCAACTACGATGAATAAATCATTAAATAAAACAATATAATGCCTAAAGTTACACAGATTTTAATATGAACCGTCATATCAAAGTTTGTGATCAATTTTTTTGTCACTTCCATGGACCTATGTCATACCCGTCTTATTTGAAAAAATATTGGGCGGGGGACCTAACCCAAATGGCTATAGACACAGTACTGACCCGCCATCTTAAGCCAATGGTCAATTTATATTGACGCCATAATCACAAGTAGAAAATTTGACTTAAATTTTTATTCTTACAACTCGTCGAGCATAACTGTCACTTCCGTGGCAGCTGTTTTAGGGATGTAATTTTCATTAATCAAACTTTGAATATGTGATTGAATTGCGTTTTTGCACGATAAACACAATGCCAAGTCATTAACTACATGTCTGATTTAGAGATCATGTTTTTTAAATTCTAATACATTAAATGTCACTTCCCTGGAGTCACTTCCATGGCTCCGTGGATAAAAAATCTATCCACGGATATGACCATTGACCAATGAAAGTGACAATTTTACAATATATGAGTATGGCTTTATTGAATGCTTATTTTTTTGTAATTTTTGAAAATTTTTGAAAATTTTTTTTTCAATTTGAAAAAAAAAAAAAATTTTTTCCTTTTTTTTAGCTCAGCGACTATTTTTTTCTTATAGAGTAAGACCTAAACTTGAAAAATCTACCATAATTTATAATGAAAAGACGTTTTCACGAAATCATCAATTTTCGACCTACAAAATGAGTATTACCCATATATAGGTACCACCTTAGTCATAATAAAGAGCGACATGACTAGAGTAGTACATTTACATTTAAGATTGACACAATAACAGAATTTAAACCCAATACCGGGAGGACCGCGACTGCTTGGGGCGGCGCTCTTGTCCGACTGTCGTCCAAACACATCGACGCTCATTTTGGAAATGACCGTGGTAACGATGGGAGGTTGATTAATAAATGATGTCAGCTTCACGCAATTCTTCGATTATCGATACGATTTCGTTGGTGTGACTCGAGTTTCCAGCTGCTTGGGATGCCAGCTGTTGTCTTCGTAAATCTTAATTGGTTCCGCTGAATTTACATTAAACCATTTTACTAGCTCTTTTACGAATTGAAGCTCACTTACCGCTTCCGACAAGGCTACACACTCTGCATATGTCGAAGCGTTCGTCATACATTTTTGTTTTCTCGATTTCCAGTAGATTACGTTACCGAATAGCCGAATTACATACCCAGTTGTTGACTTTCTGTCCAACTGATCCCCTGCCCAGTCAGCATGTACACAACAGTCTATAATCTCGGCATCTTCCTTTCTCTTATATCTTAGTTTTAGATCCTTTGTTAGGTACAGGTATTTCAATATTCGCAAGGCATATTTGCAGTGTGTTTCGTTGTAACAATCTTGAAACCTACTCAGATAATTTACGCTATAGCTTATATCAGGCCTTGTCCCTGAACTTATGGACAGTAATGCGCCAATTAGATTTCTATATTTGATATCTCTCTCGCATACATCTGACTTTTGAACTTTCAAATTTGTTTCCATCGGTGTAGAGTATAACTTGCTGTTTTGTAATTGGTATTTATTTACTAATGACTCAATATATTTTGTATGGCTTAATTCCATCTCAAGCCTATCATAATAGGTATATTACACTGGCGAGGCCAAAGCTGCGGGCCACATCGGGACCAGGTGGGTAATTTGTAGCCGATTTGTAGCGAATTTGTTGCGAGTGTCAAAAAATTGTAGCGCTTACGGTTCAAGAGAAAAGCGCAACACCGTCAGCGCAATATTGACGTAACAAGGACCCAGAAATTTTTTTACCCAATTATTAAACGGCAACGTCATACGCATACAAATTTGTAGCGTAGAAGATACGATTGAACCATGATCGTATTCTTCCCAAAGAACAATTATTTGATTCGACCAGAAAGGATTTTTTCTTTTGGAATACTAATATCGGCAATCAAATGACTCTCAAGCATCGAACAACAGAAAACATATTCGAAGAAGTTTAAATCTGATACCTGGAATGACTTGAAAGCCTACCCGCACCCGCAACGAATTGTTGCAGGGCAGTAGGACCTCGAATTAATTCCAATTTGAATCCTGGAATAATTTTCAAGCCCGCCTGCAGTTGCAACAAATTGTTGCGGGGCAGTAGGAACTCGGAACAGTTTGAATCCGAATCCTGGAATAATTTTCAAGCCCGCCCGCAGTCGCAACAAATTGTAGCGAGGCAGTATGAACTCGAAATAGTTCGAATTCAAATTCTGGAACAATTTCAAGCCCGCCCGCAGTCGCAACAAACTGTTGCGGGGCAGTAGGACCTGGGAATAATTCCAATTCGAATTCTGGAATAATTTTCAAGCCCGCCCGCATCGCAACAAATTGTTGCGGGGCAGTAGGACCTCGGAATAATCCCAATTTGAATCCTGGAATAATTTTCAAGCCCGCCCGCAGTCGCAACAAATTGTTGCGGGGCAGTAGGAACTCGGAACAGTTCAAATTCGAATCCTGGAATAATTTTCAAGCCCGCCTGCAGTCGCAACAAATTGTTGCGGGGCAGTAGGACCTCGGAATAACTCCAATTTGAATCCTGGAATAATTTTCAGACCCGCCCACAGTCGCAACAAATTGTAGCGAGGCAGTATGAACTCAGAATAGTTCGAATTCAAATTCTGGAACAATTTCAAGCCCGCCCGCAGTCGCAACAAACTGTTGCGGGGCAGTAGGACCTGGGAATAATTCCAATTTGAATCCTGGAATAGTTTTTAAGACCGCCCGCAGTCGCAACAAATTGTTGCGGGGCAGTAGGACCTCGGAATGATTCCAATTTGAATCCTGGAACAATTTCAAGTGCGCCCGCAGTCGCAACAAATTTTCGCGAGGCAGTAGGGACTCGGATTAGTTCAAATTCGAATCCTGGAATAATTTTCAAGCCCGCCCGCAGTTGCAACAAATTGTAGCGAGGCAGTAGGAACTCGGAACAGTTCGAATTCGAATCCTGGAATAATTTTCAAGCCCGCCCGCAGTCGCAACAAATTGTAGCGAGGCAGTATGAACTCGGAATAGTTCGAATTCAAATTCTGGAACAATTTCAAGCCCGCCCGCAGTCGCAACAAACAGTTGCGGGGCAGTAAGACCTCGGAATAATTCCAATTTGAATTCTGGAATAATTTTCAAGCCCGCCCGCAGTCGCAACAAATTGTCGCGAAGCAGTAGGACCTCGGAATACTTCAAATTCGCATTCTGGAATAATTTTTAAGCCCGCCCGCAGTCGCAACAAATTCACGAAGCGTAATATGAATATATTAAAAAATATCTATAAGCAGAGATTCTCCATTGATCCTTGAAACGAGATGCAAAATTTGATGGTAATTGGATAAATTGTTGCAGTTATCATTTGCTATTAGTTATGAAGTAACATGTATGTTTCAGTGCGTAAAAATCTTCGACTCTTGTCTTTCCGATATTACGAAAAGTAAGGTCGCGATTCTTCGAATTGTTTCCTCGGCTGCAATTCACAAAAAATATCAACCAATATCCTAATTTCAAAATTGAATAATCATCGATAATTTTTCATCATGTTATACCTGAATGTTTCTTATATTTAGTAGTATCAAATGTGAATATTTCACATAGAATATATTTCTCGTGAACAGATTATTCACCATCACGAAGCTGAGTAGAAACGTACAAAATGAGAATGTTTAATTATTTATAATATATAACTTGTCGTATGCAAGCGCGGGGAGAATGCATCCATAGCATTTGAATATTTCAATAGTGTTTCTCTTCTTATCATTGTGGGCTTGAAAAATAGAACGCACAATCCTTTTCATGTAGGGAGTAGTAGTACTCGGAAAAATTGAATTTATACTGAGAGGTCAAAGTATAATATACTTCAAGGTAATGTATACCTGTAAAGATTATTTTTGCAAGGTGCTAATTTAATCAACTGAAATTTCATTCACTGAATACATATAATCAACAAATTATATTACCTTTTCAGTCACGCAATTCGATTTTATTTGGCATTGAAGTGTAAATATACGTTTTCGAAGTATTTTTCGACGCTGAATCGGAACGCGGTGTTTTTTTTTTTTTTGTGTAGTTTTTACCCCATGCCAGGGGTTGTTTTTCAGTTTTTTGTATTTTGAACACCGGGTTCGGATTCAGGGTCAAAAAATACTTCGAAAACGTATATAAACACTTCAATGCCAAATAAAATTGAATTATGAGACTGAAAATGAAATGAAGCCACTATAGTGACGTCTGTGACTGAAAGGGTTAATGAATAATATTAAGTATATACTGAACAAGATATTCATAATTTCAAAAATTATCTGACGGTAAGTTCATATATCTTCTGTTTTTATATTTATTCTGAAGCGAGTCCAAATTTCTTTTATCGGCTTTACAGACCGATACTGACATAGTATAATATACGTAGCTCCAGCGCATTGAAACTATAACGTAAAACTTGCGCTGGCTGGTCTAGCGCGGCGCAGGAGGCCCAAAGAAGCTTGGTATAGTGCAAGCACGTGGCGTGCGAATCACCGCACGTTGTTTCATGTTATTTGTTATACGATTGCCTTACGATCGAGATCGAATTTTCATTTTCTTTCCTTCCAAATAAAAGCCAGTTAGTCAATTCAAATTGTAGTATAGTGACATCGAATGTTTTGTATAGTGACAGTGGCTGTTTGCAAAACAATCTTTTTTGTCACTACAAGTTTTTATTGCCGAACAAGGCATTTCCGTAAGTATTTAGCGTTGTTTTGTGAACTTTGTGATTTTTTTTAGCTGTACATGAATAGTAAAAATCATCGTGAGTTAAGTATCATAATGATGTAATGGCGCGATTAAACAGTCCATAGTTTTACCGCGCAATCTGTTTTTTCTTGTTCATATTTTCTTTGAACTTGTCGATTTGAAAACAGAACATAATATTAATAAACAATTCATCATAAATCTTCAAAGAACTTCTACTTTACGTCAATCTGATGGATGCAAGCAAGCAGATAATCACTTCGCATACCGTGTGTTGGTATTCTTTCGAACTTAACAAAATAAATTATCGTTATTTGTACACAGCATCGTTTTACACATCTTCCCGTAGGCACACGATCTACATACATTGTACCAAGCAGTACTGTTTCTTTTCCTTTTTTTTTTTCATCCTGGAAATATTTGTACATGGCAATATACCTTATTGAATACAATTTCAATAAAATGTTGCAGAATAATTTAAGAAACATTGAACATTAATACGAGGTTCTAAAGTTATCTCGATATTAAAACATTAGGATACTCGTGATCCAGTTTTTCGAACATTGTTGTTAACTTTTTCACGATTTACATCTTTCTATCATAGTACTTAGCTCATTACTGATTCTCAAACTATTGTAACCTGATACTGAAATGAAAAATCGATATATGTTGTGTGTTACATATAAATATTGTATAAGCCTATGTATATGTACATTAGACTGTGCCAAATAAAACGACTATTTTTTTTTTTTTTTTTCGGTCCCATATGAAAATCATGCTGTCGGTCACAAAAAAAAAAAAAACTGTGGCAAAATTTCAGCCCTCTATCTTCATTTCCAGTTAGCGCTCGCAGAAATAAGAATTTTCGATGAAAAAAAAAAAATTTCCGTCAGTCTACTTTTTATAAACAATTGAATATAACAAATAAAAATAAAACCTTGGTATGGTTTTGTAGGGAATTAAATTATCTACAAAGATGACCTTTCACTAAATTTGAAAAATCAACTCCGTTTTAGCTAGAGTTAATAAAAGTTCAATTTGTTTAAAAATTCAGATTTATTTTTATTCTTTAACCCGTATAAAACAACTTTTTTAAAAGAAAAACTTAACGATTTAATATTTTGTGGAAACTTTATGATCTATAGAATATAGTTTTCATGCTCCTATGAATGAAAATAGTATCAAGCTATTAATAGTTACTATTTTTAAAATGATGATTTTTTTTAATAATCTCTTTTTTCACTTTTAACCTTTTTATTGATTTTTTTCTATGAGGAAATGATTTTTATAGTAATAATTTCATGATTCCACTAATACTCATGAGAAATCATTAGTATTTTGATAGGAATAAACACTGTTTTTTACAGCGAGATACCTAACAAAATTTTTATTTGAATTTTATTTATTTATTTATCATTTTATTTGAATTTTTCACGTTTTTAAGAGCTTACATTTTTTTATATGAGTACTATGACATGTTCATGATATACATGTTTTCATTCCTACTATAAATAAAAGTAATAAGAGCTTTACTTTTGTTATTTTGTACAAATTATTTTCTTAAAGAGAACATATTACAGACATAAATTTTGTTCACTACAATCTGCATATTTTTTACGATGATCAGCTACAAGTTGTAATAAAAACTGTCTTTGGTCTTCATCGTACGTTAGACTATCATTATATTTATCAATAAGTCAAGTGCTATACCTCTTTCGGCGATGTCATTCACAACCTTAATTGATCGAATTAATATGTTATTTCATTAATATGTTCTCTTTAATAAAATAATTTGTTTGAAGTTTCCAAAAAATATTAGATCGTTAAGTTTTTCTTTTGAAAAAGTTGTTTTATACGGGTTGAAGAATAAAAATAAATCTGAATGTTCAAACAAATTGAACTTTTATTAGCTCTAGCTAAAACGGAGTTGACTTTTCAAATTTAGTGAAAGGTCATCATTGTAGAGAATTTAATTTTCTACAAAACCATACCAACGTTTTATTTTTATTTGTTATATTGAATTGTTTATAAAAAGAAGACTAGCAGAAAAAAAAAAAAATTTCTGAGAAAATTCTTATTTTTGCGAGAGCTAGCTGAAAAATTAAGATAGAGGGCTGAAATTTTGCCACAATTTTTTTTTTTTTTTGTGACCGACAGCATAATTTTCATATGGGACCGGAAAAAAAAAAAAAAAAAAATAGTCGTTTTATTTGGCACAGTCTAATGTACATGAGAGCGGTCATTAAAATCTAACGGTAATATCCACGCCTTGAAAAACTAAAATATATTATTTTCGCAAACTTATTCTCAATATAAAAAAAAAAAAACACTCTAAGATCGAACTTTCGGATGACCAATTATTATTTCGAAAAACCAGATAATTTCACTGAAAAATTAAAGTTTCTTCATCTGAATTCAAAATATTACAAATCTTTTAATTTCATCAAGTGCCTTGCAGCGCGCGTTTTGTCATCCAGTTATAGCCCTGGCGTTTCGCATAGACTTTTTTGTCATTATTATCATCATTATCAAACGATTAAAGTCGGTGGAAACGTATGTTAGCCTCCAATACCCGCCCTTGTACATCGAAAATGTAATAAATTGGAAGATAATAAATGAAGGCTTTTTCCTAATTCCGATAGTATTGTATACCGGGAAGTTCTGTGGACGCGGAACGCTAGGGATACCGACCCAAAAAAGGTCCTATTTTATGGGCAGTAAGCTGCAGTAGCAATTTAGTAACTTACTAGATGTTTCTAGTAAAATCACTGGAAATCTAGTCACTATATTTCTAGACCAGGAATCTAGTGACCAATGATCACTAGATTTCTAGTGATCTCTAGTGATTTTACTAGAAACATCTAATAAGTTACTAAACTACTGCTGCAGCTCACTGCCCATGAAATAGCACCCTTTATGGGTTGGTATCCCTAGCGTTCTGCGTCCACAGAACTTCCCGGTATGGGGCTTTCCATGTCACATTAACCCCATTTGTACCTCACCCCCTTCGATTTGGATATTTTTTTAGTATGATGTTGCAACGGTATAAGGGTCTCTGAATTAATTTCAGATTTTTCCAACCAACAGCTGAATTTAAAAAAAATCGAAAACTTGATTCCGGAAACGCCATTTTTAAAAATCTGAAAAAATTCACACAAATTTCATAATTTAAAATATGATTTGTAAGCATCACTCGATAATGGGATCTCAATATTTACTATTTTTTTCGCAGGTTTTTAGGTTTTTCATGTCAGTATTGGAGTTGTCATCTTTTCAATCGGTCATAACTTTCTCAAATAAAATGAATTTCAATTTTTCTGAAATTTAGAGAAGTTGAAATCCATTATTATTTGAGAAAGTTATGACGGATTAAAAAGATGCAAACTCCAATTCTGACATGAAAAACCTAAAAACCTGCGAAAAAATAGTAGATACTGAGATCCCATTATCGAGTGATGCTTACAAATCATATTTTAAATTATGAAATTTGTGTGAATTTTTTCAGATTTTTAAAAAGGGCGTTTCCGGAATCAACTTTTCGATTTTTTTTCAAATTTAACCGTTGGTTGGGAAAATCTGAAATTAATTCAGAGACCCTTTTGGGTCGGTTGCAACATCCTCTTTAAAAAAAAAGCGTTGTAACGTTTTTTATCAGGTTTTTTATGCCGCACAGCTAGGCTTATATATATATGCTATATATATACAGGGTGTAAATCTTAACTCTGTACATACTTATAGGGTGTGTAGGGGCTGCCAATACAAGCATTTTGAGGTGTGACACCCATGGTCGGAAACTCATCCTAACCACTATGGAGGGCTTTGAAGGATATGTCACCGCACGCTTGATCGTAGTGCAATGAATCAGATGTGATCACTTTCGACCCAACATTTTATTCAGCCGCAGACAACAGTACAAATGTTCTTGTGTGGAATCAACAAAATGATAAACTTTGCATTAAAAAAATAACAAAACAATTTCCGGTACTTATGAACAGAATTTGAAAAAGTTATGGAAAACGAATTGGGGTTTTGCACACTTGGGCTTTTCGTTTTCCATAACTTTTTCAAATTCTGTTTATAAGCACCGGAAATTGTTTTGAAATTTTTTTATTGCCAAGTTCATCGTTTTGTTGATTTCACGCAAAAACATTTGTACTGTTGTCTACGGCTGAATAAAATGTTGGGTCGCAAGTGATCACATCTGATTCATTACACTACGAAAATCAAAGCCCTCCACAGCCGTTGGAATGAGTTTCCGACCTTGGGTGTCATACCTCAAAATGCTTGTATTGGCAGCCCCTACACACCCTATAAGTATGTACAGAGTTAAGATTTACACCCTGTATATATTAGGGTGCTTCAAAAAAATTCTTTAATTTTTTTTTTCAACTCTTACCCTCTCAAATGCTTGAGGTGGATAAGACAAAAGTCCTCGCGAAAGTCGGTCCATGTAGCTCAACTCTAAGAGGTCGCTATTTTTATTTAATTTCGCCATTCATTTAACATGGGAATTTTCGTTTTTTTATTCAAACTGAAATTACACCTATTCATTTTGATTTTTCAAAAAGATCCATTATATCTTCAGAAAGCTGGTTTTTCAAGCTTTCCAAACCTATATAATAAAAGTCGATTACCTTGATCAGAAGATTGAATAAAGTCATTTAAAATCTAGAAATTTTGTTGCTACAGTAAAATCTCTTGATTTTAAATGAGTTTATTTAATCTTCTAAGGGGCCATTCAACAAATACGTTCGCTTTTTTGGACGATTTGAGACCCCCCCCCTCCCCTATATAACAATGGTTCGTTTGACTAGACCCCCCCAAAATAATACGTCACAAATCTCGACCCCCCCCCCCCCCCCCCCACCCGGCCTTTATTGCCTTTTTTGGTCTATCGATCCATAATTCGATCTATTTCTAAGATTTGCCTTTCGATGTCACTTGGCATTGAATAGAGATAAAAGAGATATTTAAAAGCAGTCCTTTATTTCTCACTTCACTTTAACAAAATTCTCGTGCCAAAACACGAATTCTATACATAAAAACCGAACGTCACATTTTGCCGCCCCCCCCCCCCCCCCCCCCCCCTCCCGTGACTTGTAACGTCACATCAACCTCGACCCCCTCCCCCCCCCTAAAAGCGAACGTATTTGTTGAATGGCCCCTAAGACTTTAAAAAAAAAAAAAAAATGTTTTTTTTGGACCACCCTAATATATATATACAGTGAGTTTTCGTATCTCCGGGTCGCTTGTTGAATGAATTTGCGCTCATTTCATTGTAAAATTCATTGTCAAGCATCGACAAGCGACCCGGAGACACGAAAATCAGTTTTTGTATCTGCGGGTCACTCGTTGAATGAATTTGCGGTCATTTCATTGTGAAATTAATTGTCAAGAATCAGCTAGCGACCCGGAGATACGAAAACTCACCGTATATATATATATATATATATATATATATATATATATATATATATATATATATATATATATATATATATATATATATATATATATATATATATATATATACTACGGGTATATATATATATGTATATATGATGGATTCCACGCGGAGCGGACCACAAAAAGACCTCAATGTCCCATTCCAAAACAAACGTGATTCGATAGGAAATTTTCCGAGCTTTTCGAAAAAAAATACGAGAAAGATCTTAAAAATGACATAAGTGGATAAAAATAGAGTTTTGTGTTGGAAAACGTCTTTTCGACATGTCGAAAAATCAACACAGCATCAATGCAGCCGTGTCCCATTCCGAAACAAACGTGATTCGATGGGAAATTTTCCGAGTTTTTCGAAAAAAAATACGAGAAAAATCCTAAAAATGACATAAGTGGATAAAAATGGAGTTTTGGATTGGAAAATGATTTTTCGACATGTTTTCCGATAGTCACGGGCAAGATCATGGGCTGAGGTGAAAAGGAGTGAAGAATACTACAAATCACCACCCTATTACTTTTTTCATATGACATACCGTTTCTAAGATATTTGCCTCCAAAGACATCAAGAGCGTAAGAAATGAAAAACTGAAACAGCTTGTACACCATAGGTAACAAAAGCTATATATATCGTACATACATAAAAAATGCTAATTCTGTGGGTACTAAAGGTCATCCAAAAATGAGAAAAATCCGTGAGATCTAGGTCTTTTTTGGTCCGCTCCGCGTGGAATTCATCATATATGGGTATATATATATATATATATGTATAATATACATATATATATATATATATATACATATATATTGTAACGTTTCGGCTTTTACGAACCTACTGGTTATAGTAAAAGTCGGTTGCTACGGGTTCGAAATGATCTATTTTCTGAAATTTAAATAATTAAGTATTATTATGGACTCCTCGTACTGAAAGGTGAGGAAAAGGATGGGTCTACCATGCAAAAGCCACCTTATTCAGATTTTATCTCCCTGCGCTAGCTACCGGACTCGGATAGTTTTAATTATCAAAGCCGTATTGGTTCTGAATTTAAGATTCAGAATTCTCACTGCAGAGCCGGGTTTTTACGCCAAGCCTGTCTCGCCTGCTATTGATGTTTTTATTGACTAACTACAGATCCGGGTTTTTACACCAAGACTGCCTATCAGACTCGGGTTTCCAACGGTTGGCCCTCGAACACAGGTTTTTACGCCAATGTCGTTCGCTTCTTCCGATGTTCGCCAAAGCTGTAACTACTCGGCTTATTCTGGTATTTATTACTGTCAAACAGGATGATAAGAAAATACCAGGCAAAATTTATCAGTAGTAATTTGATTCCCTGTATTGTTAAATCAAAATAAAATATCAACAAAAATAGTACAATGAACTTATTCTATCTTATTCTACGTTAAAGTCTATTTCAACCGTATTTATCTCCTTTCTTCTAAATGTTTGTAACAATGCTGCTATAGCCAATGCTCAATATAATATTATGTTTCTATACCCGGGTAGGTGATATTAGAAATGATTTTAAATAATGTTCTGATTTGTCTAAGTAATAGTGAATTTACTGATTCTACTTTATTGCCTTCGGAAGACCCTTAGTTCAATATCAAATAAGTCGCCTGGGATGCTATACCACGATTGCGCTTGGTTTGATTTTAATATAGTGAGTCGACTGGGTGCTATACCACAAGTGCGCTGTCGAGCTCTGTCGACGCGTGTTTATATACTCTTTTGCTTACGCTTGTGACGTCACAAGCGTCGCTCGCTCGTCTATCTGAATTTGTCCAGTTTTCGGTGTTTATTCCGACTTAGAACTGACCAATCATAGCCGACCCCCATCGTGACGGTCGGACACGTTACAATATATACATATACATATATATATATATACATATACATATGGGGCATTCCATGGTAAATCACACAGAATAAAACCCGACCGATTCCGATTTGCTTCATATTTTTTCGTGTTGTTGTTATCACTGAAAAAGACGTCTGTGATTTTTTTCAGATTTTTATTGCCAGTCGTTTGGATTTTTTTTTTTTTTTTTCAGTAATCGTAAATCCAATCAAACAAATGATTTGAAAAAATGATTCGGGCCAACTTTTTCGTAATTTCACGCAGTTTAACATTAGAATAATAGACAAATTTTTAAGCATCATGTCGAGCATTTTTATCTGGTTTAACGTAAAAAATATCGACTTTCGCTAAGTATGCCCCCTGCGATCCTGTTCAAAAAAATCACGAAAATTCCGCATTGAAAATCAAAAATTTTAAGCCCAAGGCCATGATGGAGAAATGATTCCTTCAGTTTTGTTAAATTTTTTTTGTAAATATTTTCCGTTGTTTTTCACTGCTTACTCCAATACGATAAAAAAAAAAGGTGATGCCCATCTACCAACTCAATTTTTCTTACCAATAGCCATCATAAATAATCAATAGTTATCTTTTAAGCAGAAAATCATGATTTCAAATAATTCACATCCTATTTATATTATTCGATATTATTATTTATTATTTTCGCGATGTAATTTGTAAGGAATTTACTTATTTTACTACGATGAATTATAATTTTTGAGACGTGCCTCTACTTCAGGGGGCTTAGAAAACTCAACGGGCCTACTATAAAGCTGTATATAAATTAAGGAGGAGTTTGAAATTTAGTTTGACCATATGAATGTCGTTTAATATTTTATTTAACCCTTTCTGCCATGGTGGCACTCTGAGAGTGCCACCTGTTTTATAACCATTTTCTGAGCAATTTCGATCGAATTTTCAAACTTTTTTTTTTGTGTTTAAAAAAAAAAAAAAAAAAAGAAATGTGTGACACAAAGGGTTAACGTAAATAAATTTAATGAATGAATTGATGCGTGAATTTAAACCAATCCTCAATGAATTCGCAATGATTCGCAATACGAAGCTGGCTTATGCTATGTAGCAGAGGGGCCGAAGCAAAATAATAAATAATAATATCGAATAATATAAATAGGATGTGAATTATTTGAAATCATGATTTTCTGCTTAAAAGATAACTATTGATTATTTATGATGGCTATTGGTAAGAAAAATTGAGTTGGTAGATGGGCATCACCTTTTTTTTTATCGTATTGGAGTAAGCAGTGAAAAACAACGGAAAATATTTACAAAAAAAATTTAACAAAACTGAAGGAATCATTTCTCCATCATGGCCTTGGGCTTAAAATTTTTGATTTTCAATGCGGAATTTTCGTGATTTTTTTGAACAGGATCGCAGGGGGCATACTTAGCGAAAGTCGATATTTTTTACGTTAAACCAGATAAAAATGCTCGACATGATGCTTAAAAATTTGTCTATTATTCTAATGTTAAACTGCGTGAAATTACGAAAAAGTTGGCCCGAATCATTTTTTCAAATCATTTGTTTGATTGGATTTACGATTACTGAAAAAAAAAAAAAAAAATCCAAACGACTGGCAATAAAAATCTGAAAAAAATCACAGACGTCTTTTTCAGTGATAACAACAACACGAAAAAATATGAAGCAAATCGGAATCGGTCGGGTTTTATTCTGTGTGATTTACCATGGAATGCCCCATATATATATTGTAACTTTACGGATAGTGAGCGACACTGAAGGTGACGCGAACCGGTTGGTTATTGTGTTTTCTTTACTCGATTTTTATTTTTGTTTGAGACTTCTACTATTAATTATTAGCCGTGCCTATTACGGACTTGAACTACCGTGTAGCTGAAGCCGCCTCCCCACAGACCTGAGTACGATTACGCACTAAGGCTGCACTCTACCCTCTTAACTGTTAAATGTTAATTTAATGAAGTTAATTTATTCCCAAATAATAGCTGTGCCAGACCTGGGTAGATCGGAGATCCACCAAGGCTGTATCTAGCTTTCTGTTAGATTTAAACTATAACCTGGAAATGGCGGAGGAAGGGGTTTGACATCTGAGTAAATTGCTTTTTTGTAATGTTCAAGAATCTATTTATTTAATTGACTAAAACTACGGTTGCAACCCTAACCTATATTTACACGTCGCTTATGATTTACTTACTTGATTCTACAAGGTTTTATATTGAATTTTCTATTTCTCTTTCAGTACAAGTTTTCTTTAATTCTTATTTCTGATAATAATGCGTCGATAGTATTTTAATTTTATTCTTCGGTAATTTTCTATTTAATCAATGCTTAGAGTATATGATTTGATATTTGGTTTGTTTGATTTGAAGCAAGTGAATTTATATTTGATAATCGAAGTAATAGATGATTCTAACGGTTCATCAGAGCTCTATGCTCGTGATGACCAACAAATAGCTAGTGAGTTGATGCGCGGTGAGTCAACCCGGTCGCTTTGCCGAAGATTGCTGCTGAGCTGAGCAGCGTCACGCCTTTTATACCCGTCGTGACGTCACTCAGCTCGTCGTTGTGCGAAGCTTCGAGACTCTTCTAGTCGCTTCGCACGACCGTTGATAGTTTCAAATGTAACCGCTCAGGCTGGGGTAGCCTGGCACGTTACAATATGGGTATATATATATGGGTATATATTATATATATATATGTATATATATATACTGGGGGGCCTCGCCCCCCTGCGCGCTACGCGCGCCAACCCCCCGCATCTTCTATACGTTATATTATTAGGGGCCATTCAACAAATACGTTCGCTTTTAGGGGGGGGGAGGGGGTCGAGGTTAATGTGACGTTACAAGTCACGGGGGGGGGGGGGGGGGGGGGGGGGCAAAATGTGACGTTCGGTTTTTATGTATAGAATTCGTGTTTTGGCACGAGAATTTTGTTAAAGTGAAGTGAGAAATAAAGGACTGCTTTTAAATATCTCTTTTATCTCTATTTAATGCCAAGTGACATCGAAAGGCAAATCTTAGAAATAGATCGAATTATGGATCGATAGACCAAAAAAGGCAATAAAGGCCGGGGGGGGGGGGGGGGGGGGGTCGAGATTTGTGACGTATTATTTTGGGGGGGTCTAGTCAAACGAACCATTGTTACATAGGGGGGGGGGGGGGGGGGGGGGGTCTCAAATCGTCCAAAAAAGCGAACGTATTTGTTGAATGGCCCCTTATCATCTCAAAAGTTTCGTTTGGGTATGAGAAGTATGTAAACTATGGTATTCATTTACTGACAGGATGTAGTGGAAGGGTGCTCCAATAACAATTACTCGTGGTTTGTGTGCTACAAACTATTATAAACTTTATTAATGATAATCAGACCTAAGTACTACTTTTACAGGAGTTACATGAGACAACGATGCAGTGAGCTAGTGCTTGTTAGACTGCTGGACGTGCGTGCGTACGTACTCGTCCGTGCTGGTGCTGCCACCCTCATGCCATCATACGTACAGTGTTACTTACACACTCATGCATACATTACAACTCCCCTCTTTTTAGATTCAATCTAGGAGATCTGCGCAAAGTAACAGGCATGTCACTGTTTACAATTTTATGTTTACTCGCTTTCTCTTTTGAAGCCCAATCGCTTGATTTCTTGCTACTATCATTATCCGATTCCCCTCTTTTTGGTACTCGCAGTAAAGCTGTGCGAACGATTTGATTAGCGTGTCGCTTTGTTACGAAACCGTCTTCGAACTTTACCGTGTACATAATTGGCGATACACGATTTACAATGATTGCCTTCGCATTATCCGTGGTATCTTTGCGATGATCTTTGGCGTACACGATGTCGTCTTTTTCGAATTCGATTTGCCTGTTCCCTAGTTTAAAACGATGCTGATTAAATTGCTGTGCCTCGACTTGCGTACGAGTATCGATTTTAATTACATCAAATCTATTTCTTAACTTACGCATATATAGTAACTCTGCGGGTGTTTTGCCTGTTACACAGTGTGGTGTATTCCGATAATCTCCTAAAAATCTGTTTAACGCAAACTCTAAAGAGTGTCCGTCTTTCATTATTTTTTTAACTTTATCTTTGAAAGTTCTGACAAAATTCTCGGCTGCTCCATTCGTTGCCGGATAATTAGGTGCTGAAAAAGTATGCTTAATTTTGAATTTTTTTAAGTATGATTGAAACTCTTCACTGGTAAGTTGCGTTCCGTTATCCGAAACTAAGTGTTCTGGGTAACCTTTATCTGCAAACATTGTATCAACTTCCTTAATCAGTTTTTTTGCCGTTGTATTATTTTTCATGTTAATGACTATTGGATATTTTGAGTGAGCATCTATTACTATTAAAAACATATTATTATTTAATTGCGCAAAATCGATGTGTATACGCGACCATGGTTTACTTGGCCACAACCATGATGTTAATGGTACTTTGCTGGGATACGGTCTAGCTTCCAGACAATTTGCACATGAATTTGCCAAATTTTCAATATCTTTATCTACGTCTGGCCACCAAAAGTAGCTTCGCGCAATATGCTTCATTTTAACAATACCTAAGTGCGATGAATGCACTGATTGTAGGATTTTATTCTGTAAACTTTCTGGTATTACGATTCTGTGACCCCAAGATAAACAATCATTTTCGTAATTTAATTCATTCTTCTTACTACAAAATTTTTTTTCTACTTCAGACAATTCATTGATTTCACTCCAATCATTTTGAATACATGAAATTATTTTTTTCAACGTTTTATCGTTACTGGTAGCTTTGGCTACTTCTTTGAAATCTACCATTGTACATTCATCTACTAAATAATTTATATGCGTGTATTCTGTTTCAAAAACCAATGTACTGTCATCTGTAGGTAGTCTAGATAACGCGTCACAGTTACCATTCGCTTTCGATTTGACTACTTCTATTTCGTACGAAAACCCTGATAAATAATATGCCCAACGCTGTAGGCGACTATGAAGCATTGTTGAAATATTTTTATTTCCGAAGATGAATTTTAAAGGCTCGTGATCTGTTTTTAGAATTATATGATTGCCAATTATATATTGATAAAATTTTTTAAATCCGAAGATAATTGCTCCTGCTTCTTTATCTATGATTGCACGGTGTCTCTCTGCTTTTGGTATAATCTTTGACGCGAACGCAATTGGTCTTTCTTCACCCGTCGTATACCTATGCGACAGTATCGCTGACAAACCGTAATCGCTAGCATCGCATGCTAGAACTAATTGAATATTTGGATCATACAATGCTAATACATTATCAGATGTAATCTGCTTTTTGATCCACTCGAATCCTTTTTGACATTCTTTTGTCCATATGAATTTCTTATTTCTACATAATTCATACAGTGGTTTCACATACTCCGCTCTGTCTTTCAGAAATCTTTCGTAAAAATTAACTAAACCTAAAAAAGCTTCTAACTCTTTACTGTTAGTTGGAATTGGTACATTTTTAATTGCTTCTACTTTTGCCGTGCTTGGTTGCAGACCTTTCTTATTTATCACAAAACCCAAAATTTCGATTTCATCTTTAAAAAAATCGCATTTCTCCAAATTTACTCTAAGTCCCGCTTTATTTAACCTCTCAAAGATTTCCGTTAAGATTTCTATGTGTTCTTGGTCAGATTCGCCCGTACAATAAATGTTATCTATGTATATCTCTGTGTGTTTAACACCTCTTAATATTTCTTCTATTATATCTTGGCACTCTGCCGGACTAGATGCTACTCCTTCTGGTAGTTTAGTGTATCTAAACAAACCTTCGTGGGTGATAATGGTTAGTGCATCTTTAGATTCGTCATCTACACTGAATTGCATGAAAGCGTGCTTTAAGTCAATTTGAGACCATTTAGTGCCAACTCTTAAAGTATTAAAGATTTTCTCTTTCAATGGCAAAGGATGTCTTTTAATTATTAACTGTGGATTTATTGTTAATTTAAAATTACCACAGATACGGATGTCTCCGTTTTTTTTCAATACAGGGATTATAGGGGTTGCCCATCTGCTACAATCTACTTTTTCTAAATTTCCTAGGCTGACTAATCTTTCTAATTCTTTAGATATTTTAGGAATTAAAGCAAATGGTGCGTGATGTGGTTTCAATTGTATTGGCTTTACGTTGTCTTTAAAGACTAGATGTATTTTTTTCTCCGCATAGCAGCCCTGTGTATTCGAAAATAAATTTTTAAATTTCTCTAGCATCTTTTGCTTTACTTCTTCGCTTTTTACAATGTACATTTCTAATTCGTTTTTGTTATTGTTATTAATCGCAACTTTAGTTAACTCTCTGATTGGCCATAGATCAAAGGCTTTTAGCCACTGTCTGCCTAACAACATTGGCCCTTTACCTTTTATTATATATAGATCTAGATATTTAGTTTGGTTGTTGAACTGTACCTTAGTGTTTGATAATTTACCTACCGGTTGCAATTGTTTATCGCCATAAGTCGATAAAATTATATTGACATTATCTAATGCCGTATTTGGAAAAAATTTATTTTTATCATGCTCGGAGATTACTGTGACATAAGTCCCCGTGTCAACTTCCATACTAAATACTCTATCGTTTATTTTGATATCTGTAAATATAGGCTCTGCTATGATTTTATTACATGTAAGGTCATTGGTGTTATCCTTTTCACAGTTAATTGTGTAGAAATCTGTGTCAAAATCATGATTAAACGAGTTTATTTTATTACATTGATTCCTACAGCTTTGTGCTTGATCGTCAGAACCGCTATCTTCCTCTATTAAATGCATATTTTTGTTACTTTTTGTAGTGTAATTGCAATACTTGTTATTTGACATTGATTTTTTCTTATTTTTAGAAATACATGCTATTTCTAAATGACCTTTCTTGTTACAATATTTACAAATCGCGTTATCTCTGATACGACAATTATTTGTTATATGATTATCTTTTCCGCAACAGTAACAATATACATTAGAATTATTAGGTCTGTTCTTAAAGTTCTTTTCGTATTTACCGCTTTGTTGAGTGCTTAACCGTTGAGTATTGTGAGAATATGAGTTCCTACTTCTGCTCTGTTGCTGCTGTCGACTGGTTAAATGTTGCACTGAGGACTGTGCTCCTTGTTTATTTGTTTTAGCGGCATTTTTCACTGCTGATTCTCGTGTCATGGCAATGTCCACCGCTTTTTTGAAGTCCAGGTTTTTTTCGCTGAATAAAGCTACTCGTGTATCCTGGTCTGCTACTCCACAGACGAATTTATCTCGTAACATATCCTCCACTTTATCGAAGTTGCAATTCAATGCTAAGTCTTTGAGTCTGGCTACGAAGCTACTTATTGACTCATTCTGCTTTTGCACAGCTAAACTAAAATTGTATCTTTCCATCTGTTCATTTTTCCGTGGGCAGTAATGTTCGCCTATTAACTTCACTAATTCTTCGAATGTTTTAGTGTTTGGTTTCTCAGGTGCACACAGATCTATAGATAACTTGAATATCTCATACCCTGATTTTGTTAAGAAAAGAGAGGTCTGTCTTTTCTTTGGGGTTTCGTGCCCTTCAAAGTAGAATTCCCACTTCATGACAAATTCGTCCCAAGTGTATTTGGTTTTGTCGTATTCCATATCTACGTATTTATCCATGTTTGAGTCGTCCTCTAGGAGTGTTGGTATGTCTGATGAACTTTGAATCTCTGTTTCGGCGTCTTCGAATTCTTCTTCTGCTACCGCTGCTTTGATTTCAGATGCTTCGGCTTTAGCTGCTTGTTGATAACTGCGTAGTTTTCTAGTTAAGGTTCTTAATTCCTCCACTGTTAGAGATTTTAGTATGTCCGATGATTTGAATTTACCCAACAGCTCTTCTAGTTGTGCTCTGTTTAGTGTATTTACTGATATAGATGTAATATTTACTACATCCATTTGTTAATGTGACCTTGTGAGTATGAAATATTGTCTGACTGACAACATCGACGATAACACTTGAAATTCTTAGCTTTTCGAGTTTCCTACACAGTGTATATGTATGCTATAACTGTGTTATATATGGAAGGAAAGTTCTCGTCGTTTTCTCTAATACCGGAGTGCCTGCGTATTCAACTTTTTAAACTTGAATCTTTACATATTATATTACTCACTGTGTGATTTGTAACTTCCCTGGTATTTTAGATATGAATCTATTTGTTAGCACTTTTAATCTTCTTTATCCTCGTCGCCAATGAGAAGTATGTAAACTATGGTATTCATTTACTGACAGGATGTAGTGGAAGGGTGCTCCAATAACAATTACTCGTGGTTTGTGTGCTACAAACTATTATAAACTTTATTAATGATAATCAGACCTAAGTACTACTTTTACAGGAGTTACATGAGACAACGATGCAGTGAGCTAGTGCTTGTTAGACTGCTGGACGTGCGTGCGTACGTACTCGTCAGTGCTGGTGCTGCCACCCTCATGCCATCATACGTACAGTGTTACTTACACACTCATGCATACATTACAGGGTATAAAACAAATTCTCCTGAAAGGGCAGCTCGATATCTCAACTCTACGAGGAGCTCAACGATTTTCCGTTTTCCCATCTAAATAACACATGAAAAATTTATTTTTTCGTTTTGTCTGCATAAAACTCCGAAAAAAAATGTTATTCCAATTTTGATGCACATATTCTTGTAGGGAATTCAATTCTCTACAAAAAAGATCTGATAAGGTTTTCTTGTAATCTCAATAGGTTAAAAGTTATCAGGCTTTAAACCGGCCCTGCAACTCAATTAAATTTAACCAGATATAATTTCAGAACGATTTTCAAATTTCTTCAAATGTGAAATGATTTCTAACTGTCTAAAAATAATCTTTAACTGTCGCAAATATTTATTCATACAATCACAAATTCACAGTCTACTTATGGATTAGTAATTACAATATTTTCAAAATAATATTACGCTTTTAATTATAAATGATTATTTTTGTTACAATTAGGATATTTTTTTTCTACGATCAGCAACTACTTGTAACAGGACTAATAAATTTTGCCCCAAAAATGAAGAGCAAAAACAATATCTGTTACAAGTAGTTGCTGATCATAGAAAAAAATATCCTAATTGTAACAAAAATAATTATTCATAATTAAAAGCGTAATATTATTTTAAAAATATTCTAATTACTAATCCATAAGTAGACTGTGAATTTGTGATTGTATGTATAAATATTTGAGACAGTTAAAGATTATTTTTAGACAGTTAGAAATCATTCCAGATTTGAAGAAATTTGAAAATCGTTCTGAAATTATATCTGGTTAAATTTAATTGAGTTGCAGGGGTTTAAAGTCTGATAACTTTTAACCTGTTGAGATTACAAGAAAACCTTATGAGACCTTTTTTGTAGAGAATTGAATTCCCTACAAGAATATGTGCATCAAAATTGGAATAACATTTTTTTTCGGAGTTTTATGCAGAAAAAAAGAAAAAATAAATTTTTCCTGTGTTATTTAGATGGGAAAACGGAAAATCGTCGAGCTCCTCGTAGAGTTGAGATATCGAGCTGCCCTTTTAGGAGAATTTGTTTTATACCTAAACGAAACTTTTGAGATGATAAGGAAAAAACTTTTTTGTTTTGGACCACCCTAATATATATATTAGGGTGGTCCTTAAAAAAAAAATTATCGTGGCGCCCCCCAGATCAGCTCCAAATAATTCAAAACAAATGTGGAAAAAGTTGCAGCCCCCCATCTTACAAACCGGCCATTACCAGAGGGGGGTCTCATGTGCTCCTTTGAAATAAACGTGTTTTTTTTTCGATTTTTCAAAGACCTGCGTACTAGAGCGTCCTAAACTGTTTCTAAACATCCCAAATATTTACGAACGCATTCCTGGTTCCTATATTCTATATCCAGATGGATAAATCGAACTCCTGATTCAATCCTGACCGCTATATGGGTCATCCCATAAGAGAAATAGTATATTATGCACCTAGGGAATGAAGTGTTCTTTTTGACGAGTGTAAGGTTTGTCGCCCGAGCGAAGCGAGGGTGACCTTCACACTCGGCTAGAAGAACACTTTACACCATGGTGCATACGATATTTTATGCATCGAACTTTTTTCCCTCAGTGCATAAATACGTTTATGCACCGAGGGAAGAAAGTGCGTACTTTATTCCCGGCTGCGCGCATAAAGAACGCGCTGTCTGCTCTTGGATGCATAAAATATCGTATGCACCATGGTGTAAAGTGTTCTTCTAGACGAGTGTGAAGGTCACCCTCGGGTGACAAACCTCACACTCGTCAAAAAGAACACTTTATTCACTAGGTGCATAATATACTATTTTTTATTGTCTGTAAAATTATCTCAAAATTTCAGGATCACAATTTTTCATTTCATGATCAATATTTTCAATGTCGAACTTTGTTCTGACAAAATTTTCCGGCAGCTAAAAAAAAAAAAAAAAGAAAAAAAAAAGAAATACTTTTTTTCTTATGGGACGACCCATATAGCTGTCAGGATTGAATCAGCAGTTCGATTTATCCATCTGGATATAGAATATGGGAACCAGGAATGCGTTCGTAAGTATTTGGGATTTTTAGAAACAGTTTGGGACGCTCGAGTACGCAGGTCTTCGAAAAATCGAAAAAAAACACGTTTATTTCAAAGGAGCACATGAGACCCTCTCTGGTAATGGCCGGTTTGTAAGATGGGGGGCTGCAACTTTTTCCACATTTGTTTTGAATTATTTGGAGCTGATCTGGGGGGCGCCACGATAATTTTTTTTTTAAGGACCAGCCTAATATATATATATATATATACATATATATATATATATATATATATATATATATGTATATGTATATGTATATATATATATATATATATATATATATATACATATACATATACATATATATATATATACATATATATATGTATATATACACTCCTAACAAAAATTAGCGGGCCACCCAATTTTTGCTTCGAAAAATGTTCGATTTCAAAGTCTCCTAATTCGGCGAAAAATTGACTTAGCGAGTCGTTTGTAAAAGCATTTCAAAGCTTAAAGCTTCATCTTTCAGATGCTCACTTTCGATTGCGTTTATGTTTTTCTTGTCTTGAGCTATGGTCCCTTGAACCATCTCGTGCCAAATTTGTGTATCGATGTTCCAACTTCAAAACAACGCACGGGGTCGGTCAGTATCGGAATTCTGATTTCAAGACATTCATTTTGAAGCTTGGAATGTCCTCTTTAAAATCCTTTTTTTTAAATTGCCCTACGATTTTTTTTCATGGAGTTATGCGTTGCTGAAGCAAAAATGGTCTTTCAATTTTTGATCGCATGCCCTGGGCGAACGAGTCCTCGTACCGAGGTTCCCAAATATGGCTTTTGAAGCTCAAATCTTCATTTTTCTGAAATCTCATTGCAATTTTTATTCGGTGACGTTTCCAAGCCATGATCACCATCCAAACGAGACCCTCCAAACCGCAAAATGGAAATTCGAACTTTGACCTCAGGTAGCACGCGCAAAAATAGCGACACAGGTGGCCCAAGGTTAGAACTTCAACTTTGAAGTCTTTCCTTCGAAACCATATCTTGGAATTCGCTCTACGATTTTTTTTCGTAAAGTTATTCGATTTTTAACACATACGGACGATTTAAACAGTACCTCCGGCATTAGCATCACTCAAAGTGGTGGAATAATCACGAGATCGGTACGACCATGCATGGAAATTGCACCACACACCAAAAATTGAAAGACCATTTTTGCTTCAGCAACGCATAACTCCATGAAAAAAAATCGTAGAGCAATCTCAAAAAAAGGGTTTTGAAGAGGACATTACAAGCTTCAAAATGACTGTCTTGAAATCAAAATTCCGATACTGACCGACCCCGTGCGTTGTTTTGAAGTTGGAACATCAATACACAAATTTGGCACGAGATGGTTCAAGGGACCATAACTCAAGACAAAAAAGAACATAAACGCAATCGAAAGTGAGCATCTGAAAGATGAAGCCTTAAGCTTTGAAATGCTTTTACAAACGACGCGCTAAGTCAATTTTTTGCCGAATTACGAGACTTTGAAATCGAACATTTTTCGAAGCAAAAATTGGGTGGCCCGCTAATTTTCGTTAGGAGTGTATTAGGGTGGTCGTTAAAAATTAAATTTCATCAGACGCCCCCTGAAAAGTTTCCTTTTCGGCTAAAAACATGCGTACAATTTTTTTTTTTTTTTTTAAATGAAAAGAACACGTGCCGCAAGACGATCAAACATTTTGTTTTTCAACCTGCAGTTTTTTGGATAGGGTAATTCCGGGTGAGATGGCCATAGGGGAGAGATGGCCTTCGATGATATTTCTCAGCCTACTCGATATATTACACTTTCTATTTGGGGTAGATCGGTAGTTGTACTTTGTACGAAGCCATCTACTCTAAATAGGAAGTGTCATATATCGAATAGCATGAGAAATATCATCGAAGGCCATCTCTCCCCGATGGCCATCTCACCCGGAATTACCCTATGTCTTACATAATGTGCAGATTTGACGAATAACCCATCGAAATTTCAAAATTTCAAATTTTTATCTTTTTTCGATGGGTTTTTCGTCAAATCTGCACATTAGGTAAGACATTTCCAAAAAACTGCAGGTTAAACAACAAAATGTTTGATCGCCTTGCGGCACGTGTTCTTTTCATTGAAAAAAAAAAAAAAAATTGCACGCATGTTTTTAGACAAAAAGAAAACTTTTCAGGGGGCGTCTGATGAAATTTAATTTTTAAAGACCACCCTAATATATATGGGTATATATATATATATATGTATATATATATGTATTAGGGTGATTCAAAAAAAAATAATTTTTTTTTTTTCCTTTCACTAACAGGCTCAAAAGTTTCATTTGGGTCAAAAAGTATGCCTGTTAAAATATGAGCTCTTAATATTAATATTAAGAGTGGGCGCATCGCACTTTTCGATTTTCCATAAGAATAACATGGGATAAATCATTCTTGCTTCTTCTGATTTTTATAACTAGCAAATGATATGTCACACAGAGAATCTACATACACATTTTTGTAGAGAATTGAACGCTCTACAAAAAAGTTCTGAGTTATTTTCCAATAAGTCCACTCGTTCAAAAGTTATTCAAGGTCAAAGTTTAATTTATTTTAATTGATTTTAATGTTAATTTTTTCAATTTTAATTTTTTTATTTTTTTGTATTTTTCGTTTTTCATTTTCCAACCAAAACATGTCTGTAGATTCTTTGTGTGACGTATCATTTGCTAGTTATAAGAATCAGAAGAGGCAAAAATAATTTATCCCATGTTATTCTTATGGAAAATCGAAAAGTGCGATGCGCCCACTCTTAATATTAATATTAAGAGCTCATATTTTAACAGGCATACTTTTTGACCAAAATGAAACTTTTGAGCCTATTAGTGAAAGAAAAAAAAAAAATTTTTTTTTTTTTGAATCACCCTAATATGTATATATATATATGAGGCGTTGTATGCAAAAACCCCTTAACTCGAGTTAAGGGGTTTTTGCTGAAACCTACATTATTACAATCCTTGAGATGTATTTATAGTGCACCCCAAATTTCAGATTCATACTGGACTACCTCCCGAAATAAATTTGAAGACAATTTTTCATATTTATAGTAAGTTATACAAAAATAAAACCTTTAATCGCATTTTCCCACTAAGCGCTCCGGTCGAGTTAAGGGGTTTTTGCATACAACGCCTCATATATTAGGGTGGTCGTTAAAAATTGAATTTCATCAGACGCCCCCTGAAAAGTTTCCTTTCCGTCTAAAAACATGCAGGCTATTTTTTTTTTTTTTTTTTTTTATGAAAAGAACACGTGCCGCAAGACGATCAAACATTTTGTTTTTCAACCTGCAGTTTTTTGAAAATGTCTTATATTATGTGCAAATTTGACGAATAACCCATCGAAAAAAGATAAAATTTTGAAATTTTGAAATTTCGATGGGTTATTCGTCAAATCTGCACATTATGTAAGACATTTCGAAAAAACTGCAGGTTAAAAAACAGAATATTTGCTCGTCTTGCGGCACGTGTTCTTTTCATAAAAAAAAAAAAAAAAAAAAAATAGCCAGCATGTTTTTAGACGGAAATGAAACTTTTCAGGGGGCGTCTGATGAAATTTAATTTTTAACGACCACCCTACACTCAGAGAAATATTCGGTGACAGTAACTATAATACCTCAACGATAGCAAATATGGTGTGGGCAACTATTTTTTTTCAGTTAGGTCAACCAATTTATGGTTATCGGTACCAAGAAAATAGCAAACGGAACTAAAAAAATAGTTGCGCGAACTACATTTCATATAGTTGAGGTCTTTTAGTTGTGTTTACTATTCAGATTTCTCTCAGTGTAATATATATATACATATGTATATATACCCATATATATATATATTAGACCTCGCCAAAAAAAAAAAATTATTTTCGATTTTGTCCGAAACAACTTCAAATGAGAGTATTTGATCTAATACTGACCCTGTCAAAATTTGGGCTCCGTCGGATAATTCTAAGAGGTCGCGCATCGAGTCTTAAAATTTTCCTATTTAATTAACACGTGAAAATGGTATTTTGACCGTTCAGAGCTCATTGAATTTTTCCTGCGCGATTGCGAGCAGTCTGAATTGCTGTGAGGCCTTAATTATATGTTGTACATATGGGGCATTCCACACCAACTCGACCTGCCGTGGACCCTCACCATTTTTTATTTCTTTTTTCTTCGAGTAAGATGGAAGAGAGGGCGAAAAGTGGACGTCTGAATTATTTCAGATTTTTTGGACCCCCCGTTCAAAAGTTGACTTTTCTCAGGCAGACATGTATTTGGAGATCCGTATTAGTCGTACGAAAAAATCACCCATGAGAAAGTTTGCCAATAATATGAGGTGACAAAAACTTATTTTTAAAGAATTTTTCAATATTCGTGGATGCTGTTTATTTCGATAAAACACTCTTAATTTGGGATTTCCACTGCGTTAGCCGTCATCGTTTTTTGTGAAATTTTCACCATAAATTCTTTGTGAAAATACGAAACTTTTGAGACTATGCCGAAAGTGGTACTAGCTCTGGTTCAGATGCCAGAATTAAATGAATTCCGTATAAACAGAAAATACGAGTGAAGTGGACGCACTGCAAAAACGATTTGAGCTATGTTTGACGTATTGCATTTTTATGGTACCATATCGCGTGTCTAATGGTATAAGGTCGTATCCGCCATTTTTTTTTTTTTTTTTTTAAATTTCCGACTTTTCTGAAATATCGATGTATTTTTGCGTTTCAGAAGTTTTTGGAGCATGTGCAAAAAAAAAAAGTGGCTATCCCAAATTAAGAGTGTTTTATCGAAAAAAACAGCATCCACGAATATTGAAAAATTCTTAAACAATAAGTTTTTGTCACCTCATATTATTGGCAAACTTTCTCATGGGTGATTTTTTTCGTACGACTAATACGGATCTCCAAATACATGTCTGCCTGAAAAAAGTCAACTTTTGAACGGGGGGTCCAAAAAATCTGAAATAATTCAGACGTCCATTTTTCGCCCTCTCTTCCATCTTACTCGAAGAAAAAAGAAATAAAAAATGGTGAGGGTCCACGGCAGGTCGAGTTGGTGTGGAATGCCCCATATGTACAACATATAATTAAGGCCTTACAGCAATTCAGACTGCTCGCAATCGCGCAGGAAAAATTCAATGAGCTCTGAACGGTCAAAATACCATTTTCACGTGTTAATTGAATAGGAAAATTTTAAGACTCGATGCGCGACCTCTTAGAATTATCCGACGGAGCCCAAATTTTGACAGGGTCAGTATTAGATCAAATACTCTCATTTGAAGTTGTTTCGGATAAAATCGAAAATAATTTTTTTTTTTTGGCGAGGTCTAATATATATATATATATAACTATATCTATATAGATATTTATATATATATATATATATATATATATATATATATATATACTAGGGGGGCTTCGCCCCCCTGCGCGCTACGCGCGCCAACCCCCCATATTCTAATTTGTATGAGTTGTTTCTAAAATTCAAATAATCCGTGGATTTTATGTTCTTCGTATTCCTCGTTGTCCAGGTCGTTCAGTGAGTATATCTCGTAGTCCAGGTCCTGGGCTTCGTAGATCTCTTAGTCCGGGTCACTCGCTAAGTATTTCTTGTAGTCCAGGTCCTCGGCCTCGTAGTTCTCGTTGCCCAGGTCCTTCGTTTCGTATTCCTCGTTGTCCAAGTCTTTCGCTAAGTATTTCCAGTGTCCAGGTCTTCGGCTTCGTAGTTCTCGTAGTCCAGGTCCTCGGATTCGTATCTCTTGAAGTCGTGTGTAGAGATTATTAGGATATATCGCCGCCGCCGTGTCGGACATTTTGTGCTCTCCTCGGCTATCCTCGGCTATCCTCGGCTATCCTCGGCTATCTTCGGCTATCCTCGGCTATCTTCGGCTATCCTCGGCCATCCTTGGCTATCCCCGGCTATCTTCGGCTATTCTCGGCTCTCTCCGGTTCTCTTCGGCTCTCCTCGGCTGCCTTGGCTCTGCTTCCCCCTTTCCCTTTCCTGGGCCCTTGGACCGAGGGGAGGACCGGGTTCGGCTCCCCTTGGCTCTCCTCGGCTATCCTCGACTATCTTCGGCTATCCTCGGCCATCCTTGGCTATTCCCGGCTATCTTCGGCTATCCTCGGCTCTCTCCGGTTCTCTTCGGCTCTCCTCGGCTGCCTTGGCTCTGCTTCCCCCTTTCCCTTTCCTGGGCCCTTGGACCGAGGGGAGGACCGGGTTCGGCTCCCCTTGGCTCTCCTCGGCTATCCTCGACTATCTTCGGCTATCTTCGGCTATCCTCGGCTATCTTTGGCTGTCTTCGGCCATCCTCGGCTCTCTTCGGTGCTCTTCGACTCTCCTCGGCTCTGCTTCCCCCTTTCCCTTTCCTGGGCCCTCGGACCGAGGGGAGGACCGGGTTCAGCTCCCCTTGGCTCTCTTCGGCTGTCCTCGGCTATCTTCGGCTATCCAGGATAGTTTTCGATAGGGAAGCCGAATGGGCTGGGGGGATGGGGCGAAAACATCCAAGCGGGGTTGAGGAGGCCCAGGGCAAGAGGTAGGGGAGGTAGGGATAAACGAAAGCCGAGCGGAGCCGAGATCGCTGGGATACTGACAAAGGTTAGGTTAGATTACCTAACCTAAGCTAACCTAACCCAACCCAACCCAACGCACTCTATCTTGACCATGGCAACCTAACCCAACCTGACCTGACATAACCTCACCTCAAAGGTCAGGTCAGGTAAGGTTAGGGGTCAGGTATGGTTAGGTTAGGTTAGGTTACCAGCCTAACCTACTCTATCCTGACTAAGGCAGCCCAACCCAACCTGACCTACACTAACCTCACCTCAAAGGTCAGGTCAGGTAAGGTTAGGTAAGGTTAGGTTAGGTTACCAAGCTAACCTACTCTATCCTAACCAAGGCAACCTAACCTAACCCATCCTAACCTAACCTAGCCTACTCTATCCTGACCATGGCAACCTAACCCAACCTGACCTGACCTAACCTAGCTGAGTTAGGTTAGGTTACCTAACACCTCAAAGGTCAGGTCAGGTTAGGTTAGGTTACCAACCTAACCTACTCTATCCTGACCATGGCAACCTAACCCAACCTGACCTGACATAACCTAGCTGAGTTAGGTTAGGTTACCTAACACCTCAAAGGTCAGGTCAGGTTAGGTTAGGTTACCAACCTAACCTACTCTATCCTGACCATGGCAACCTAACCCAACCTGACCTGACATAACCTAGCTGAGTTAGGTTAGGTTACCTAACACCTCAAAGGTCAGGTCAGGTTAGGTTAGGTTACCAACCTAACCTACTCTATCCTGACCAAGGCAACCTAACCTAACCTGAAACGACCTAACCCATCCTAAGGGTTAGGGGGAGGGGAGGGGCGAAAAGAGCCGAGCGGGGTCGAAGAGGCCATGGAAAGGGGGGGGCGGGAGGTAGCGAGCGGGGTTGAGGAGGCCATGGAAAGTCTGACACGGCGGCGGCGGCGGCGGCGATATATCTTTATAATATAGAGAGATATATATATATAAATAAAAAAAAAATATATATATATATATATATATATATATATATATATATATATATATATATATAGTTATATATATATATATATATATATATAGTTATATATATATATATATATATATATAGTTATATATATATATATATATATATATAGTTATATATATATATATACTAGGGGGGCTTCGCCCCCCTGCGCGCTACGCGCGCCAACCCCCCATATTCTAATTTGTATCAGTTGTTTCTAAAATTCAAATAATCCGTGGATTTTATGTTCTTCGTATTCCTCGTTGTCCAGGTCGTTTGCCAAGTATTTCTAGTAGTCCAGGTCCTCGGCTTCGTAGTTCTCGTTGTCCAGGTCGTTCAGTGAGTATATCTCGTAGTCCAGGTCCTGGGCTTCGTAGATTTCTTAGTCCAGGTCACTCGCTAAGTATTTCTTGTAGTCCAGGTCCTCGGCCTCGTAGTTCTCGTTGCCCAGGTCCTTCGTTTCGTATTCCTCGTTGTCCAAGTCTTTCGATAAGTATTTCCAGTGTCCAGGTCTTCGGCTTCGTAGTTCTCGTAGTCCAGGTCATTCACTGAGTATTTCTCGTAGTCCAGGTCCTCGAATTCGTATCTCTTGAAGTCGTGTGTAGAGACTATTAGGATATATCGCCGGCGCCGTGTCAGACATTTTATGCTCTCCTCGGCTATCCTCGGCTATCCACGGCTATCTTCGGTTATCCTCGGCTATCTTCGGCTATCCTCGGCTATCTTCGGCTATCCTCGGCCATCCTCGGCTATCCCCGGCTATCTTCGGCTATCCTCGGCTATCTTCGGCTATCCTCGGCTCTCTCTGGTTCTCTTCGGCTCTCCTCGGCTGCCTTGGCTCTGCTTCCCCCTTTCCCTTTCCTGGGCCCTTGGACCGAGGGGAGGACCGGGTTCGGCTCCCCTTGGCTCTCCCCGGCTATCCTCGACTATCTTTGGCTATCTTCGGCTATCCTCGGCTATCTTCGGCTGTCTTCGGCCATCCTCGGCTCTCTTCGGTTCTCTTCGACTCTCCTCGGTTCTGCTTCCCCCTTTCCCTTTCCTGGGCCCTCAGACCGAGGGAAGGACCGGGTTCAGCTCCCCTTGGCTCTCCTCGGCTGTCCTCGGCTATCTTCGGCTATTCAGGATAGTTTTCGATAGGGAAGCCGAATGGGCTGGGGGGAGGGGGCGAAAACAGCCGAGCGGGGTCGAGAAAGCCGAGGGCGAGGGGGGGGGGGGGGGGAGCCGAGCGGGGTCGAGGAGGCCCAGGGCAAGAGGTAGGGGGAGGGGGAGGGATAAACAAAAGCCGAGCGGAGCCGAGATCGCTGGGATACTGACAAAGGTTAGGTTAGATTACCTAACCTAAGCTAACCCAACCCGACCCAACCCAACGCACTCTATCCTGACCATGGCAACCTAACCCAACCTGACCTAACCTAACCTCACCTCAAAGGTCAGGTCAGGTAAGGTTAGGGGTCAGGTACGGTTAGGTTAGGTTAGGTTACCAGCGTAACCTACTCTATCCTGACCAAGGCAACCCAACCCAACCTGACACAACCTAACCCATCCTAACCTAACCTAGCCCACTCTATCCTGACCATGGCAACCCAACCCAACCTGACCTGACCTAACCTAGCCTAGTTAGGTTAGGTTACCTAACACCTCAAAGGTCAGGTCAGGTAAGGTTAGGTTAGGTTACCAACCTAACCTACTCTATCCTGATCAAGGCAACCCAACCTAACCTGACCTAACCCACTCTATCCTGACCATGGCAACCTAACCCAACCTGACCTGACCTAACCTAGCCGAGTTAGGTTAGGTTACCTAACACCTCAAAGGTCAGGTCAGGTTAGGTTAGGTTACAGACCTAACCTACTCTATCCTGACCAAGGCAACCTCACCTAACCTGACACGACCTAACCCATCCTAAGGGTTAGGGGGAGGGGAGGGGCGAAAAGAGCCGAGCGGGGTCGAAGAGGCCATGGAAAGGGGGGGAGGGGGGGGGGTAGCGAGCGAGGTCGAGGAGGCCATGGAAAGTCTGACACGGCGGCAGCGGCGGCGGCGGCGATATATCTTTATAATATAGAGAGATATATATATATATATGGGTATATATACATTGTAACGTAGTTTTTTAATAGGCGAGGAAAACCTAAATTTTACTCCGCTGCAATTCGGCACTCTTCCGTGTTAATGATTAAATTGAAATAATTTTTGATGAGAAAAATTAACGGACGATCCGGGAATCGAACCCAGGATCTACGGAAGCCTATCCGGGGACTTACACCCGAGACCACCTAGCTCGCCCACGGATCACCGCAATTTTTCTCATCTTCTACGTTAATGATTAAACTTACTGAATGTTGGGCGCCAGACGCTCCTGCGTCATTTCGATACGATACCATAAGACAAATTAAATAAAGCCAAAAATCTACGGAAATGCGACGAGCGATAACTCGACTTGCTCAGATAACAAAGCCTTAGATAGAGGGGCAGGGTACACCATAAAAACAATATTATTTCATTGAGAATATTTGAGAGCACATCAATCAATTATTTATTAATTAAATTAGATAATTCAACGAGATCAGTACAGAATTGTAAGTTTTATACGACAGTTTGTTACGATAAACTATTTATTCACGATAGAATTTACTTAATTACGGTACGATTGACCCGAGGATGTGTCAGAGTTGACTCGATATAAAATTAATTATTTAGACTCCAGACTTGGTATCACAGAGCGATACATCGTACCCAAATGCAAAGTTATTCATAACCCATCCTTAAATCAACGTATTAAGCTTGAGATATTAAATTATGAAAATCAGTAACAAACTCTACAGATTCCCTATTAATTAATTAGCTACGCTTAGCTATCCGATTTACGATAATCCGAGATCTACTGCTAAATAGAGACCACACGGTCATTCGAAAGACGCGAATCACAAGTTCAACGATAACAGATTAATTCGGAATATGATTGGATCTTTAACTGAATTCTGACGATACTAGATCGATAGTGACGATACTAAATTATCCAAAAGATATTAATTTTACTGAACCGTACTTGATTTTTACAGACGGTAATAAATTATGACAGAACTGTACTTTACTTGATAAGTGACTCAATATTAACAGACTTAATTATAACAAAATTAATGATAACGAACTAAACTATAATAAACTATACAATAACGCGAGGCTAAGCCTACGCGGCTATCTTCGCTCAGGGTACTCCAGGAAAGGTAATTTTCTACAGTATTTCATGCACAATATTTTAACATACTAAATCAGCAACATAAGCCATACGAGAAGCGATAGGCAGTTATCAATCGATAATAAGCAATAAATTATAGCCAAAAAGCACTAAAAGATCTACGTAACTCAGCCAGACTCGAGGTTGTTCGATAAATTAATAGACCAAAGACAAAAGACGAGCCTCTTAGCTCAATAGACAAAAACGAGCTTCATAGCCCAATAACCAAATTAATTAACCATACTTTTATCAGAACGACCTCGTGCCTTCACAGAAAGAATCAAGACCTTACCTTAAGGGGACCAGTACAGTTTGAACCAATGAATTCAACATACTCCAAAAATCATTTATAACTTAACCAAAGTTCATTACATATCAAAAAAATCATGTTGCCCAAATCAGTTGTCGTAAGGTTTCAGCCACACGGTTGGTCCAATTTCACATTTTGACGTCTCATTTTCTTCGGAGCGCAATCCTACATCGTATGAACGCGGGGATCTGTAAAAAAAAAATCATGTGAAAAGTTATAGCGAGTTATCAAAATTCACCCAAAATGTGGCCACTCTTTTGCAGATAACTTGGTCCAAAAATTTTATTTCCAAATTTCCCTCGTTCATACGATGAGGATTCGTTTTCTGAAAAAAATAAGCCCTAGCTGAGCCAAATCGGTCCAACGGTACTCCGAAAACCTTACGACACAGCTCCAAAAACATAGTTTTGAGATAAACGCGTTTTAAGTTTTCACTAAAAAATCGGAAATAACTACTAGAAAAGTTCAAGATATCAAAAATTGTTACAAACAAAAGTTGTTTGGAAAAAAATTTTGACTCAAGTGACCATTTTTTATTTCGACGAAAAAAATTGTTCTTTTCCTTTCCAACTTTCAAAGTAATATTTCTAACGAACCATCTTCAAAAAGCTCCGGCAGCGTATGACGGTCCTTCCCTAGCTTCTGCAGCCTCATTTTGACCTAGCCGCAGTCTTCTGATAGCGATTCGGGCTTCTCGAGTACAATCAGCTGCCTGTCGTCGAGCCTGTTCCAAGCGTATCTGGTCAGTCTGAATCATTTGAGCTCTTGCGTTAGATCCTGGGGTCACTCCAAGTGCAGTCATGACTTTCAGGATCCCAGTGGCTCCTTCGGAGAAAGTTATTGCTGCGAGATTTGCTGCTATAGACACTATTTTCCGTCCTGTGTACACTCTCTTGGGGCAGAATTTCCAAATCACGTTGTTCAGTGACTCATTAGCGTTCTGAGTCTTACCACCAACGCAGCGGGTGAGTAGTTCTGGAGCTGTGAGATTTTCGAAGACAGGCTTGATCGCGTCCATCACGACTTGGGGGAGGGAATTCTTGTGCTTGAACTCATCCACTGTGCCCACCGCAACTGCCTTATTGTATCGACACCATGAGTCTTTCCCACTGGGACAGAGATGATGTTGAGGCTTTGCGTCCGTTGAGCTCTTATGATGCCAGATTGCCCATATCGCCTCAGTCATGTCCTCAACTGACTGGGAATTGTTACGGATAGCATTTCCGTAATATGACTGCATTTGGTCAATTACAACGTCCGTCAACCTTCCCTTCCCACCCAGTCCTTTTCCGTCAGATAGTTTTTGCCCCTTGAGCCTCAATTTCAACTTGCGCATCTGAGTTCCAAATCTCTTTTGAACGTGTCCACAGCACTCGATTTTGTTGACCTTGACGTCAGGTCCATAAGGCTCCGCTTTCACTACCGCAGCATAACTCTTGGTGTCTCCGTCACCGATGTAGCCGACATACTTCGCGTTGTGTTTCTCTTCTGAGCGCTGAAATATCTTCACCATACCGTTCACTTCCATTGCCCCAGACGAGCCGGTATGGTTAGCCTGACAATTCGGCTGATGTACTTCGTACCACGACTTCCATTCTGCTGTGCTCTCCTTTCCTTTCCATGGAAGGCACGCGTTGCAGTGGGAAGATAGGACTTCAAGGTCGACTACCTGAAATATTCACAAAGATTCGTTTCTTCAGAAGAAAAATAGTTTGATGGTTTCTAGTCGAAGACTGTGGAAATGAGAGAAATGGATATTTATAGATAGATCATGAGAAATCAACTACCTTTCCTGTTGCACTGCCAATTACTGTACAAATGCCGTTGAGTGATTTGTACCCTCGTCTCTGCCATGTTCCATCACACTGCACCGTGATGTTTCTTGTCTGTGGTTCCGCTGCGGCCTCTACCTCCTCTTCGACAGCTTGTTGAAATACTGTATTTGCCACTTTGGTTGTAGCTTCCTCCATATGCCGGACAATGGTGTCGTACGTTGGACGTTTTACAGCTGGCGGAAGGTCCATCACTCCGCAAAATGTTGTCAAACCCTCCAAGCCTTGACCGATACAGCGCATTGCTAGGATGGCTCGCCGATTTATTTCAAACGCAGAGTTTGCATTGTCAATCTTTGGGCCACTCTTGAACGTTTTCAGCTGTACGCAGTTTTCACAACTGATGCCGTACGTACCTCCCAGACCTCTCAAACTGACTTCTGACATAATTATCGATCCACTACACGTTTTGCAGCACAGATTCTCTTGAAGACTTCGGAACAAGGTTTCGAGGTGGAACAATCTATAGCCGGCAGATTGGCTGGCTATGTAGTCGCCAGTTATCTTTTTGTCGCAAGCTGTTGAAGTATTTGGAACTTCCTTGTCGGCCGTTGCAGGGCGATGAAAAGTCTTTGCTCTTTTTGCTGGCCGGCCATGCGATTTTTTGCGGCCCTCGCCGGCAACACGCTCTCTCCGTTTCATATTTTCGTCTATTGTAATGATTTTCTCCTTTTAGATGTAATTTATTAGATCTGTGAACAAAAAGAAAAAAACTTCCACCGCACACACGCGTATATACGATACTTACTTTGAGGTTAGTCGGTGGTTTCCCACAAATAAACCTCACACACACTGTCACTTGATGTCACACACACAAGTAGCAGAAGTAGATTTTAGCACGATTGAATCGCGGATTTTTTAGTACTGAAAAGTACTGTTTTTTTATTTATTGTAATCGGAACAGATTTAAAAAGCGAGAACGTTGACACGATTTCAGAAAGCGTTCAGAAAACAATGGCCGGTCACAAAACATGTGAGCGACATGTAAATAAGGCGACAGCGCCAATTGCGCCAGTTCGCCAAAGCTCAATTATGAATCTCGGTCGATAACTCTGTCACTTTTACGAATTCGTCGACGCCAATTTTTTTAGAGATAGATATGACCCTGAGATAGCATATACCGCAAAAAACGAAAAAACGATTTTTGCAAAATTTCAAACTGTACGGGTCCCCTTAAGTTGTTCAATCAGATAACACACTATTTTATATAAACTTTAAGATATTCCACAATAATATAACAATACTCGAGAAAGATAGTTGATTCCCAATTCGATAGACTGGATATACGATAGTGATCTGGGTTCGATAGTCGAGACAGTACGATAGATGAGTGACGTAGAACGGAGCGAAGAATAGGCAGATTTGCGGTTGTACCCGCTTTATATAGGCCATATTTTCTACCGTCAACTCATCCCTCAGCTTAGTGAGATCACGTGTCATATCGATACTTTAATTGGTCAGTGTAACGACAGTTTGACGAACGTAGCGTTGGAGAAATCTATCCTACCCCTGCCGCAGCTAATACCCCTCCTATTACTGCCGTCCTGTTGAATCCCAGGTGCTGGACCAACGGCGGATTCAAGGGGGGGGCGGAAGGGGCGATCGCCCCCCCCGAAACCTTGGGAAGGAGGGAAATTTTTGAAATAAAGATAAGTTTTAATATGTTTTCAATGCGAATAATATTAATATCAACAAAATGTATTGTTATTGGAAAAAAAATGCCTCTAGAAGTCTGAATCTACCACTATACTGAGGTACATTTTTACCCCCCACACCCCTTAATATGCTGGTAACGTCGATCGCCCGCCCCCCCCCCCAAATGAGACACCTGAATCCGCCCTTGTGCTGGACTTACTTGAGGTCTCGCTCACCCGACTACCCGGTATTTCTTCTAGGTCCTGACTCGATTCGTCGATCCACAAGAAGGTTGGTGGTAGCTTCGTGGTTAGCAAACTGCAGCATGCTTAACTCACAAAGGAATTCGTTAGGTCGTAGCCGATCCGGGGGTTTTCATGACCAACCACGGTCGCGATACCAGCTTCGGAGATAGTTGTCGATGATTAACTGCGTTGACTGATGACCATTAGGTGGGAGGTTGTGAGGATGCACCTGCACATGACCCTGTACGCCACCCTTGCATCGACAGTGCACTTTCTTGTAGGCGGTAGCTACTCCGGATGACGGGAGGATTTCCTCGTGCTCCTCGCACATCCCTGTACGCCGTCCATCCGATAGTTTGAGGTGGTAGTTTTCTCCACTTGAGAGGAGGCGCTGACCTTGGGGTTTTTCTGGACCATCCATGGTTTGCACGCCGACAGACTCGTCCTTGACGATAGTGGGAGTTTCTGTACGTTCGTTAGTCATCGTTCTATCGGTAGTTCCCACGAAGACAGTCGTCTCGTGGAGTATCGAGCTCGAGATTACATATTTTACAAAAATAAAAGAGTGTTAGTTAATCCTAATTAATTTTCCCTAATTTTTCCTTTTCCTGGAGACCCTGTCTACGTCACGCATCATCACAATCTCGATAGTATCGCCATGTGACGAGGGATTATAAAATACCACGTCACAACATACCGGGATTATTTCTTGATAGTATACAGGTGACTGCGCATGCGCGAGTTTCGTCGTATGCTGAGGCAGGCTGGCCTCAAATACCACTGCGTGACGACTTTACCGACCAATGAAAACGAATTATTTGGCGCATGCGCTGTCACCTGTATACTATCAAGAAATCATCCCGGTATATATATATATTAGGGCTAATCATTTTGGGGTCATATTTTTTGATTTGCCCTCGCACCCCTCAAAATGTGAGTGTATGAGGTCAGTATTACTACCTATCAATGATAACCAAGGTGCGATTTTTTTTGGCGTGGCCCATTACAAAAGTATTTTTCCCATTTAAATAACACGGGAAATGTTTTTCTATTTTATTTGGAATTTTATTTCGTTCTAACGAATCATCGTGTTGTAAAAACCAACACATATTCTTGTACGAAATTGAACGATCTCCAAAAAAGGTCTGATACGATTTTTCGCTAGGTCGAAAAAAAAGTCGTCATATACCGTTTGAGGTTGAACTTTAACCTTCAATAACTTTCAAACGAGCGGACTTAGCGAAAAATCATATCAGACCTTTTTTGGAGATCGTTTAATTTCCTACAAGAATATGTATTGATTTTTGCAGCGCGATGATTCGTTAGATTGGAATAAAATTTCAAATAAAAAAAAAAAACATTTCCCGTGTTATTTGAATGGGAAAAATACTTTTGCAATGGGCTACGCCAAAAAAAATCGCACCGTGGTCATATTGATGGGTGCTGATACTGACCTCATACACTCACATTTTGAGGGGTGCGAGGGCAAATCAAAAAATATGACCCCAAAATGATTAGCCCTAATATATATATTAGGGTGGTCCTTAAATGGGGTGTTTTTGAATTGTTACGCTCCCAAGGGTTCAAACGGATCCTTTTGAAGAAAAAAAATTTGTCCTAAATTTTGAATGCTCTATCTCAATTTTAACATCCGGCGCACGACCGCCGGAGTATTTTTTTTTTTTTTTTTTCAATTTCAATTCAGTTGACCCGATCACTTATATTTTATATGTAATTTGAAAAAAAAGAACTGCGTAGAATGTTGAAATCGACGCAGGACGCAGAATGTTGAAACTTCGACGTTAATGACTTGATAAAGTTGGGTCATACATGTTTTTTGTACGAAATTAAAAAAAAAAAAAAAAATACTTCGGCGGTCGTGCGCGGGATGTTAAAATTGAGATAGAGCATTCAAAATTTGGGACAAATTTTTTTTCTTCAAAAGGATCCGTTTGAACCCTTGGGAGCGTGAAAATTCAAAAACACCCCATTTAAGGACCACCCTAATATATATACATTAGGGTGGTCGTTAATATAGCTATTTCTGAATTAGATTCATTCATACCCTTCATTCGAAAGTAAAAAAAAAAAAAAAAATTTTGACCCCAAATTGAACCCTTTATCTCAATTAGAAAGGGTGCCTGTAAAGGCTTACTTTTTTGTATTTTTGTATTTTTTTTTGTATTTTTTTATTTTTTTTTTTTTTGTATCTTTTTTTTTTGTATTTTTTTTTGTTGTTTTTATGAACTATCTGTATGATCGATGGATTTTTAAGCCGTTTAAGAGGTCCCGAAATATTTATTTTATAAAAAAGTAGCCGAAAGTAATGGAAAATCAATACAAAAAAGTAAGCCTTTACAAGCACCCTTTCTAATTGAGATAAAGGGTTCAATTTGGGGTCAAAATTTTTTTTTTTTTTTTTACTTTCGAATGAAGGGTATGAATGAATCTAATTCCGAAATAGCTATATTAACGACCACCCTAATATACATATATATATTGTAACTTTTTCTGCGTATGTCTCACGGCAGAAGGCCGAGAAATTACGCTAGCTCGCGTGAATCCTTTGTCACGGGTGTGATTTTTGGAGCTCCTCTTAGGAAAAATGTGAAAAAACCTTTTGTACCCTAATACAGACTTGGGATTGATACACTCTCAGACTCAGGTACCGATTATAGCTATACCGTTGCTGACTGAGTGTTTCGCACCGAAGCTGCCTCCCTACAGACTTGGGATTGTTTTATACCTTTCAGACTCGGGTACCGATTATAGCTATACCGTTGCTGTCTTGGTTAAACGCACCGAAGCTGCCTAATACAGACTTGGGTAATCTTACACTCTCAGACTCGGGTACCAATCAAAGCTATACCGTTGCTGCCTGAGTGATAGATTACCGAAGCTGCCTGTTAGCTAAACACGATTTTATTTTCAATGATTTTACCTGAAAAGAATTTATAATAATTAAGCAAGGAAATAATACACGAAATGAAAGACGGCAGATTGGTTAGATTATAATATCGAGTTGATTATTTTTATTGATTCGATTTCTTTTGATCGATCTAACTTAAATCTAATATTTACAGTGAAAATGAAATAAACTAAAAATGTGACTCGATATAATCAAATAATAAATCCTAATTCTAATTTCCTATTCTATTGGCTTTGGTTTCTGTTCTGTTTTCTGTTTTGTTTAGTTTCTAAAATCGCTTTTGATTTTATTCTTTCTTTTGTTTTATTCTGATTCTATAATTACTGTTTTAGCTAATTATAATTTCTTTTATCGTTTTGAGTTTAATCTAAATTGCTGCTTTAGCTAATCTTCAATTTCTCGATTTCTGAATTTAATATGAGGTAAGATCCCGCTTTGAGTAACTCCCTATTTGAGGTTATGTGAGTTTAATTATTATCGATGAATTTCTAATAATGCGTCTGAGTCGATTGACTGCTTTAGTACGAATCGCTGGCTACTGCTTCTGCGTGCCGGCTTATATACTACTTGTGACGTCACGTCAGGGTCTTCTGATCCGCGATCGGCGCGAGGCTATCTGCGCGGTCGTATGGTCGTAGTTCGGTCGTTCTGCTGGGTGCTATAGTCCGAACACGTCACAATATATATTGTTACGTTTCGGTTCTTGAGCGATACCATCGGTATTGCGAACCGAGTGTAATTGTGAGTTCTTTGCTCGATTTTATATGTTCTAGACCTTTATATCAATAATTTAAGGTTCCCTATTACGGACTTGAGTCGCCGTGCAACTAAAGCCGCCTCCCCACAGACCTGAACACGTAAACGCGCTAAGGCTGCACTTTACCCACCCAACCTTTTGATTTCAGTTATGTTAAAGTTAGTTTATTCCCAAATTTTCTAAACAATACAACCTGCTGTGCCAGACCTGAGTGCGTCAGAGACACACTAAGGCTGTATCTAGCTTTGGTTGGATATATGGATGAAGAAAAACCTGGAAATGGCGGATAAGGGATCTGCATAGAATAACTTACTTTTAGTTAATCAAGAAATTCGATTTATTTTATTTTATCCTAACTTACGGTTGCAACCAATGATTATTCCATATTTACAATGTTGCTTACTTACTAACTTTTTGTATCGTAGATTTAATAGTATCGCTAGGCGATATTTGACAGGCTCGTCGTTTTACAAGGAAAATTCCGTTAATTTTGAAGCTAACGAATCTAATTTGTTTTATTTAACTATTTTGTTCGATTTGATTTATGAAGGATTCTTTCTCAAGTGGGCCACCCATTTTCGTCCTGGTTTCGAATTAATTTGATTATTTCCTCCAATGATTACCCTACTTTTTAGGAGTTTTGCTGAATTTTGCAGATTTTTAGCACTGAGATATACGAAATATCTGGATAATCTGTTTATTTTACGTATTTATAAATTACTGATAATGAAAGAAAAATCAAAATACATGAAAGTTATGTTTTTTCATCAGCTTTCCACTAAAAATATTTTCAATTTTTATAGAATGACAGTTAGGGCTAAAAATGCCAAAAAACCCAGAAAAAATGCGAAAAAAGGTGGTCTTAAGTTTTCGGGCCGTTTTGATTTGGATGAAAAAATTCGAGAAAGACTCTCTCATTGCTCAGAGTTTACTGTGTAAATTTTATTATGGGACCGCCACTCCTTCCTAAGAAGAAAACATCCGAAGATAGCCCAATGATGGTTTTTGTTCGTATGACAACTTGGAACGCTTTAGGAAGGATGGCGGTCCCATAATAAGATTTACACAGTAAACTCTGAGCAATGAGAGAGTCTTTCTCGAATTTTTTCATCAAAATCAAAGCGGCCCGAAAACTAGAAACCACCTTTTTTCGCATTTTTTCTGGGTTTTTTGACATTTTTAGCCCTAACTGTCATTCTATTAAAATTGAAAATATTTTTACTGGAAAGCTGATAAAAAAACATAACTTTCATGTATTTTGATTTTTCTTTCATTATCAGTAATTTATAAATACGTAAAATAAATAGATTATCCAGATATTTCATATATCTACGCTCCTGCCAGTGCTAAAAATCTGCAAAAATTCAGCAAAACTCCTGAAAAGGAGGGTAATCATTGGAGCAAGTAACAAAATTAATTCGAGACCACGACGAAAATGGGTGGCCCACTTGAGAAAGAATCCTTCTTATATGTCTTGCTTTTAGTTTTATATTTGAAATTGTATATAATTGAACTATAGAATCTTTTACGAAATGAAGCTAAAGGATCACTAGGCGCTATGCCTTCAGTGTCCGAACAATAAGAGCGTAGTGAGTCAATCAGGTGCTATACCATGGAATTGCTATTTAATAGATGCGCGGTGAGTCAACCCGGTCGCTTTGCCGAAGATTGCTCCTGCTGAGAGCTGTGTCTCGATTTATATACTTGCTATGACGTCACGCGACTTGTCGCTCTCGTCGAATGTTCTAGATCGTTCGACGCTCGCAACGGTTGGCGTTCGAATTGTTAACGGTCAGGCCTAGGTCGCCTGATCCGTTACAATATATATATATACATATATATATATATATGGGGCTTTCCACGCCAACTTGACGAACGTCTGACCCTGACCATCTCGGATTTCATCGACTCTTTTTTAAATAGTGGTCTGCAGGTTCAGGATCTCCAAAATATTTTTTTTCAATTTTTCATAATGACCGTTATTTATTTATAATTTTTGAAATGGACTCAAAGTTCGACCCATTTTAAAATTCTGAAAAAATTCTGAAAATTTCTTTCAAATTTGAGGATCATTTTAAGCCCTTATATAGAGTGGTCAGTATAATAGAATCCTTGGGAAAAATCAAAGAAAATACTTGAGATTTTTTTTTTTTTTTTTTTTTTTTTTTTTTTTAACGTCATTTTGTATCAAAACAACTCGTAGCTCATAATTGGAGAAAAACCAAACAAAAAAATGGAGAATTTGATGAACTTTCTCATGAGCTGGCAAAAATTGATCAGGGTACACGACGTAAAACTGCGAAACGTATACCCGATACCCAGAAACTCCACTGCCTAATTCCTCGCACAAATAATAAAGTCGAAGTCAAAAATTTCTCTCAATCTGAAATATCCAAATTGTATACAATTGTTAAATAAGAGAAAAAGTGAATATTTTTGTATACACGCATCGGAATAAAATCTTTGGACAATATTTTCATCTATGTCGTCATTATTTGTAGGTTTTGAAATCCATACCTACTTTTTCTGGAAATTGATACGTTAATGAGTTCAGATATATACCAATGTGATCCAGTTACAAACTCCAAAATAAGTACATTTTTCAAAACTGCAGTACAGCTCTCCATATAAACCAAAAGGATCCTGGAGCAAATCGTTAGAGGAAGCAATAATATCAATAATAATAATAATAAGTGTTCTGCGAAATTTAAATTACTAATATACCTACTTGAGAATCTTATTATAATTATAAATGTTTTATTTTTTTTCATTTATCAATTGTACTTATATAACTATTAAAATATACCGTGAAGTTAAAACGAACCCGAACAATAATTGCACTATAGTTCGACCTACACTCGCTCGCATTGTGTACGTGAGCTTCTACTCACTACAGTCGAGCTAAAGTGCGGTCATCGTTCGGTTTCCTTTTAACTTCACGGTATAGTGGATTAGGCTTTTTGAGGAAACCACTTTAAAAAAAAACGCGCCGAGTTATCTACTGCAAAGTGGTGTGGAAACGATAACTGTTGCAATAATTCTTATTATCGTTATATATATATATATATATATGGGGAATTCCACCCCAACCCGACCCACGTCTGACCTTCACCCCTTTCGATTTGGATCATAATTTTTTATATTGTTCCACCTTTTCGAAAAAACACTCTGAATTTTTTTCAGATTTTTTGAAACCGTCCGTTTTACCTATGATTTTTGAAAATAAACACATCGATAGCCCGAATCGAAAAATCTGAAAAAATTCTCAAAAATCTTGCTTGAGTTATCAAAATTTTTGGGCCTATAGCCAAAGTGGGCAAACGTTTGCTTCTCGTATTATTTAACGTTTTTCTCGGAAAAAACTCTAAATATCATAGAAGCGAACGTCTGCGCACTCTGGGTCAAGGCTTGAAAATTTTGTTTAACAAAGCAGGATTTTTGAGAATTTTTTCAAATTTTTCAATTGGGATCAAGATTTCCAAAATTTCCCAAAATTCAAAATGTTGACCTCAATCGAAAAATCTGAAAAAATTCTCAAAAATCCTGCTTTGTTAAACAAAATTTTCAAGCCTTGACCCAGAGTGCGCAGACGTTCGCTTCTATGATATTTAGAGTTTTTTCCGAGAAAAACGTTAAATAATACGAGAAGCAAACGTTTGCCCACTTTGGCTATAGGCCCAAAAATTTTGATAGCTCAAGCAAGATTTATGAGAATTTTTTCAGATTTTTCGATTCGGGCTATCGATGTGTTCATTTTCAAAAATCATAGGTAAAATGGACGGTTTCAAAAAAATCTGAAAAAAATTCAGAGTGTTTTTTCGAAAAGGTGGAACAATATAAAAAATTATGATTCAAATCGAAAGGGGTGAGGGTCAGACGTGGGTCGGGTTGGGGTGGAATTCCCCATATATATTATTATTTACAGATTTTTCCCTACCAACTGTCCTACCTACCCTTCGGGATTACGTAATCCAAAGATAAGCTCTTAAGTATCATTCACAATCGGCTTAGTGCAGTGGTAGTGCAGAACTTGGTGCAGTGTAGAAGATTGATACGCTGGATTCCATTGAATGGTTCACAATAAATTAGCGTAGGTGACAGTGGTAGTTGGTAGTATCATTTTATATATACCTACACCAATTTGTTGTGAACCATTCAATGGAATCCAATGTATCAATCTTCCACATTGCACCAAGTTCTGCACTACCACTGCACTAAGTCGATTGTGAATGATACTTTAAACTTCGGCATAGAAATAACTATTTATGGAATAGTTACCGAACATTTTGAAGACCGAATCATACGACCTAAGGAGGATACCACTAGATAAAAAAAGACGTGCCAGCATCACGGAAAACTTCGAATTCAAACTGGATTTGTTTTCTGCATTTTTAATATGACTTCCTACTTTTTGTCTCAATTAGATTTTCTTTCCAGCATTCCTGTGAAAAATTTCGATCGAGTAATCAAACCCTTTTGAACAATTCATCACCATGTAATTCAAGAATTGGCAAGACGATGAAGATTCCTTCCACATAACAAAATAACGGATTGATAATACATTAATATAGATCATTGTACATCATTTACAAAATCCATTATATATTCGTGTTATTCGTATTAATTTTTCACATAACCTTGGAATGTACCCTACTCCTCTTTAAAAAAAAGCGTTGTAACGTTTTTTGTCACCGTTTTTAGGCCGCATAGCTAGGCTTATATATATGCTATATGTAGTATATATATATATTTTACGATAGAAGACTTAAAATTTTTGACGAGAAAAATTTATCCGGCGTCCCGGGAATCGAACCCGAGCCTACTGGCTGCCAATCCGGGGGCTTATACCCACTAGACCACCTGGGTTGCGATTCTGTAACTTTCCGCTAACTCGCTAACTCGCTAACTTTTCGCTCTAAGACCGTTGGTTGGCTGAGGAGCGTCCAATCGGAGATCGTTACGGGCCGCAACGATCTCCGATTGGACGAAGTTAGCGAGTTAGCGAGTTAGCGAGTTAGCGGAAAGTTACAGAATCGCAACCCTGGCCGCCTTCAAATTTTCTCTCGTCAATTTCAAGTCTAGTTAGTGTACACAGTTTGTAGTATATTTACATTCGTCGGATGCGTACATGTTTAACTCTTATGAGTGAGTGAGTGAGCACACGGGCTCACTTACACTTGTTAGGTAAGACTTACGTCTTTACGTACCTATTATTTTTATTGGTTATATTTTTAATTAAATATAACCAATACCACCGAAGGTGGTGTAAATTCATCGAAGAAATGATTTTACGATAGAAGACTTAAAATTTTTGACGAGAAAAATTTATCCGGCGTCCCGGGAATCGAACCCGAGCCTACTGGCTGCCAATCCGGGGGCTTATACCCACTAGACCACCTGGCCGCCTTCAAATTTTCTCTCGTCAATTTCAAGTCTAGTTAGTGTACACAGTTTGTAGTATATTTACATTCGTCGGATGCGTACATGTTTAACTCTTATGAGTGAGTGAGTGAGCACACGGGCTCACTTACACTTGTTAGGTAAGACTTACGTCTTTACGTACCTATTATTTTTATTGATTATATTTTTAATTAAATATAACCAATACCACCGAAGGTGGTGTAAATTCATCGAAGAAATGATTTTACGATAGAAGACTTAAAATTTTTGACGAGAAAAATTTATCCGGCGTCCCGGGAATCGAACCCGAGCCTACTGGCTGCCAATCCGGGGGCTTATACCCACTAGACCACCTGGCCGCCTTCAAATTTTCTCTCGTCAATTTCAAGTCTAGTTAGTGTACACAGTTTGTAGTATATTTACATTCGTCGGATGCGTACATGTTTAACTCTTATGAGTGAGTGAGTGAGCACACGGGCTCACTTACACTTGTTAGGTAAGACTTACGTCTTTACGTACCTATTATTTTTATTGGTTATATTTTTAATTAAATATAACCAATACCACCGAAGGTGGTGTAAATTCATCGAAGAAATGATTTTACGATAGAAGACTTAAAATTTTTGACGAGAAAAAAAAATATATATATATATATATATATATATTGTAACGGATCAGACAACATAGGCCTGACCGTTAGCAATTCAAACATCAACCGTTGCGAACATCGAACCGTCTAGAACGTTCGATGAGAGCGACAAGTTGGCATGACGTCACAGCGAGTATATAAGTCGAGACACAGCTCTCATCACCAGCAATTCCATGGTATAGCACCTGATTGACTTACTACGCTCTTATTGTTCGGACACTAAAGGCATAGCGCCTAGTGATCCTTTAGCTTCATTCGTAAAAGATTCCACAGTTCAATTATAGACAATTTCAAATATAAAATTAAAAGCAAGATATATAACTCAAATCGAACAAAATAGTTAAATAAATCAAATTAGATTCATTATTTTCAAAATTAACGGAAATTTCCTTATAAAACGACGAGCCTGTCAAATATCGCCTAGCGATACTATTAAATCTACGATACAAAAAGTTAGTAAGTAAGCAACATTGTAAATATAGAATAATCATTGGTTGCAACCGCAAGTTAGGATAAAATAAAATAAATCGAATTTCTTGATTAACTAAAAGTAAGTTATTCTATGCAGATCCCTTATCCGCCATTTCCAGGTTCTTCTTCATCTGTATAACCAACCAAAGCTAGATACAGCCTTAGTGTGTCTCTGACGCACTCAGGTCTGGCACAGCAGGTTTTATTGTTTAGAAAATTTGGGAATAAACTAACTTTAACATAACTGAAATCAAAAGGTTAGGTGGGTAAAGTGCAGCCTTAGCGCGTTTACGTGTTCAGTTCTGTGGGGAGGCGGCTTTAGTTGCACGGCGACTCAAGTCCGTAATAGGGAACATTAAATCATTGATATAAAGGTCTAGAACATATAAAATCGAGCAAAGAACTCACAATTACACTCGGTTCGCGTTACCGGAGGTAACGCTCAAGAACCGAAACGTAACATTTGGCGCCCAACGTGGGGCTTTTATAATCAATATTTAATAAAAAAACTTACTTAAAAAATATCTAGAGTCATTTATTCAATTTAAGGGGGGAAACCAGTTTAGGAAGCCGAAATTTTGGTGTTTTTCGTGAATTTTTTTAACAGGGAAGGAATAATCAGAATTTGTTTAAACTTGGAGGATATTTTAATAATGTTTTGAAGTACACGTTGTATTTTTTTCAAGTCATTTCCGCCGAAAATGGTGGAGCTAGAAGCTGTTGACTATGAACGGTTGCCATCAGAGTTTGCTGCTCGTGGGAAATCCGGAAATCACAATTTTTATCTGAAATCATCACAATTTTTTTTTTACGTCAACAACATATTTTCTGAGAATATGTACTAAGCTCTGATCAAAAAGTTGAAAATTGCATGTTTTTTAGGTGTTTGAACAAAATGTCATGTTTTTATACCACGTTTTTTCACCTTTTTTGCAATAAAAAAAAATATGTCAGATAATAATATCATCCCAGAGTTTAGTATATATGGATTGTAATTGAATAAAGAATATTCACACAAATTTTCAGAACGATCGGTCAAGAACTTTTCGAGCTAGAATTCCCACGAGTTGAAAAAAAGTCGTTTCGAGAAAAACGCATTTGAAAAAAAAGTACCGAAAAGGAGAAATTCAGGGCAGTAATAAATAAATGATATAAACTGCTCACCGGTTAATCAGCTATTCCAGCACCATATAGCGAACCTTCTTCTTCTTCAAACGCATCATTTCGGGCTTGCATCTCCTCTTGATGAGCTTGCCGAGCTTCCTTGGTCTCCAACGCGCTGCGTCTATTCTGTCTTTTCACGCGCTGCGCATCCATTTCCTGTGCGAAATTGAAGCTCTGCGAGCCAACTACAACGTTTAGTCCGTTCATCAGCATCAGAAGGGCTGAATTTCCTTCATTGAATAACGCAGTAGCTAAGAATGCTGCAACCTCGACTACTCTCAGGCCAGAATTTAGGTGTTTTGGAGCCAATCGCCAAACGGTCGAATTGAAACTTTCATTAGCATTCTGCGTATGACCGCCTAAACATCTCGTCAGCAAATCATCTCTCGATAAAGCTTCGTATATTGGAAGAATTTCTTTCTCAACGTCGGGGTGTAGTGGAGCAGGGTGCGCTTCAGGCTCCGTTCCAAGTGCTTTAGCTTGCCGCCACTTGCACCAGCTGTCATCTCCCTCTGGACAGTTGTCGTGTTGTGGATTGTCATCTGTGGATATCATGTGCTGAAAAGTTGCCATTATGGCCTTCTTCATGCCTTCCAAACTCTGTGCATTTCTTCGAATCGCTAAGCCGTAATACGTGCTGAGCTTTTTTACCAAAGCCTCTGTCAATTTTCCTCTTCCGCCCAGTTTTTTAGCGTTCCTGATGTTACGTAGCCGAGTTCCCATTCTTTTCTGAACATGGCCTATGCATTCACTCTTCATAACTGTCAGTTCATCACCGTAAGGATTCAAATTGACAACTGCTGCGAACGTTTTTGAATCTCCATCTCCGATATAATTGCCGTATTTTACACCATGTAGTTCCTCCGATCTCAAGAACATCATTTTCATAGATTCCACTTCCATGCTTCCCGCGGAGCCTTCATGTGTTTTCGTGCAATTTTCTTCGTCGTGATCCTCTTTCCATGCTAGATATTCTGCTGAATTTTTCGATTTGTTCTTCCAAAATACACATGATTGGCAGTAACTACTTCGTACAACCAAATCGATGACTTTTCCGGAGTAATATCCTATAAGCGTTGTAACACCAAAAAGTGATTTGAATCCTCGTTTTTTCCAACTTCCATCACCGGATACTTTCAAATTCAGAACAGGTCTCTCGCGTTTCTCGTTCTCTTTCTTTTCTTCTTCAACAGCTTTCTTACAGCAGAATTCATACACTTCCTTCGCAGCGGCGTGGATGTGAGTGCGAATTCCATTGTAAGTTTCTTCAGCTATACCATTGCCGATGTCCATGTAATTACAAAATAAATTCAGTCCTTGTCTGCCAACACCTAAGAGCCTCATGACAAATACAATCCGACGATTTATCTCATATCCAGTGTTGACTAAAGGACCTGAATTGATTTGTCTCGATCCACAGTTGCAATCGACAACAAGCTTGAAACCAATGCCACGTTTTCCAGTTTCTTGAAATTTCACATTCTGTTTGCAATCTCGACAAATAAGAATTTCCGACAAACGTGTGAATACGGTGAAAAATTCGATGAGCCTATAACAATGCCGAGGATTTACAGTCACATTTTCACTGGTAGCTTTCGAAAGTTTTTTGGCGCTGGCACTTTCATCTTCACTAATACTTGATTGACTCCTGGTGTATCGATTTCCTTGAAAGGATTTCTTACGTGGTTTACTACGTCGTTCGTTGATCTCACGATTACCTTTCGGATATGCTGACATGTTGCCTTATAACTTTTTTTTTCTTTGTCTTTTTTTTATTGTTTACTTTTATCCTTTTCTTTTCCATCTTTTTTTTTTTTCCTTTTTTTTTTTCTTTTTTTTCCTTCTTTTTTTTTTCTAACTACGGCGCGTTTTGGGACTGAACCGACGGGCGTTCGCTTTAGTGCTCATAGCATCAGAACGAATCGGAATTTTGTTTTAAAACTTTTTCAACAAAGTCTTGAATAGTTTTACTAAAAATTTATGGAATAAAAAAAAAGTCGATTTTTCGAACCGTCTAAACTGGTTTCCCCCCTTAACTTAACTTCGTTGCACTAATTAATTTAACTTCATTGCTGGTAGAGTCATTTTTGCGGATTATGTCAAAGTCCGGTGTCACAACCAGGCAAATGGCGGACAAGGGATCTGGCATCAGTTCGGCTACAGAGCTAGGGTTAGGTGACAGGAATCAAGGACGGCATAATAAAGAAAAAGACGCAGCAATTTTAGATAAAGCATTTATTGATACAGAAAAAGAAAAAGAAAAAGAAACAGAGCGTCGAAGGCCGATGGTCGTCGAGCAATCTTCGGTGATAGAGGCACTGGAAAAAATTCATAAAAAGATAGATGAAAAATATGCTAAATTAGAAAGAACAATCGTCGAATCAAAATCAGTAAATACCGATAACATATCCCAGATAACGAAGCGTGTTTGTGCAAAAGGTCTGCCTTGCTTGCTGCAACTGTTGCTGTCTATTTGCTACATATCTGTTGAGAATACTTTACACGCATTAGAGTTTGCAGCAAACGGGCAGCAATGATTGCTGTCAATATGCTGAAAAAGATTGACAGCTCAATATTCCCAACCGTTGTTACAAGAATGCTAGCAATAAAAAAACGCTCACTGGACTACCAATTGATAGCAAATAGATGACAAATTGTTGGAAACCCGGATAAAAGTAGTTTATAAAAGTTAGTCTGTTCCTCAGGCTTATCTTTTCGTTACCAAAGTTTGTATACCACGTACAGTAATGTTTATTCATGGGTTCGCGGTGGCTAATTTTTTTTTCTGACTTTTCCTTCATTATGGCGAGCATAGTCATGGAGGGAGCAATAATGGTTCAGTCCGTCGTGCAAGTGGGAAACGGTAATGAGACAGATGCTACAGAGATTCGGGTGAACAATTATGTACAACCATGTCTCCCACATATATATATATATATATATATATATATTAGACCTCGCCAAAAAAAAAAAATTATTTTCGATTTTGTCCGAAACAACTTCAAATGAGAGTATTTGATCTAATACTGACCCTGTCAAAATTTGGGCTCCGTCGGATAATTCTAAGAGGTCGCGCATCGAGTCTTAAAATTTTCCTATTTAATTAACACGTGAAAATGGTATTTTGACCGTTCAGAGCTCATTGAATTTTTCCTGCGCGATTGCGAGCAGTCTGAATTGCTGTGAGGCCTTAATTATATGTTGTACATATGGGGCATTCCACACCAACTCGACCTGCCGTGGACCCTCACCATTTTTTATTTCTTTTTTCTTCGAGTAAGATGGAAGAGAGGGCGAAAAGTGGACGTCTGAATTATTTCAGATTTTTTGGACCCCCCGTTCAAAAGTTGACTTTTCTCAGGCAGACATGTATTTGGAGATCCGTATTAGTCGTACGAAAAAATCACCCATGAGAAAGTTTGCCAATAATATGAGGTGACAAAAACTTATTTTTAAAGAATTTTTCAATATTCGTGGATGCTGTTTATTTCGATAAAACACTCTTAATTTGGGATTTCCACTGCGTTAGCCGTCATCGTTTTTTGTGAAATTTTCACCATAAATTCTTTGTGAAAATACGAAACTTTTGAGACTATGCCGAAAGTGGTACTAGCTCTGGTTCAGATGCCAGAATTAAATGAATTCCGTATAAACAGAAAATACGAGTGAAGTGGACGCACTGCAAAAACGATTTGAGCTATGTTTGACGTATTGCATTTTTATGGTACCATATCGCGTGTCTAATGGTATAAGGTCGTATCCGCCATTTTTTTTTTTTTTTTTTTAAATTTCCGACTTTTCTGAAATATCGATGTATTTTTGCGTTTCAGAAGTTTTTGGAGCATGTGCAAAAAAAAAAAGTGGCTATCCCAAATTAAGAGTGTTTTATCGAAAAAAACAGCATCCACGAATATTGAAAAATTCTTAAACAATAAGTTTTTGTCACCTCATATTATTGGCAAACTTTCTCATGGGTGATTTTTTTCGTACGACTAATACGGATCTCCAAATACATGTCTGCCTGAAAAAAGTCAACTTTTGAACGGGGGGTCCAAAAAATCTGAAATAATTCAGACGTCCATTTTTCGCCCTCTCTTCCATCTTACTCGAAGAAAAAAGAAATAAAAAATGGTGAGGGTCCACGGCAGGTCGAGTTGGTGTGGAATGCCCCATATGTACAACATATAATTAAGGCCTTACAGCAATTCAGACTGCTCGCAATCGCGCAGGAAAAATTCAATGAGCTCTGAACGGTCAAAATACCATTTTCACGTGTTAATTGAATAGGAAAATTTTAAGACTCGATGCGCGACCTCTTAGAATTATCCGACGGAGCCCAAATTTTGACAGGGTCAGTATTAGATCAAATACTCTCATTTGAAGTTGTTTCGGATAAAATCGAAAATAATTTTTTTTTTTTGGCGAGGTCTAATATATATATATTAGACCGGTTCAAAAAAATCGACTATTCTTTTTCTTTCAATTTTCGCATTGAAATACTTTCGGGGGGCTGAGAAAAGATGCCTGTTAAAAGCGGAGCTCTTAATATTAAGATTTAGAGGTCGCTCATCGCGGATTTCTATTTTCCATTTAAATAGCATAGGAATTTTATTTTTTTTTCTTGAGAATTTCGTAGCTCACAAACCAATGAACGAATCCAAATGACTCTTACATATTTTGATAGGGGATTGAACACTCTAAAAAATGTATCTATCATTGTGGAAAAAAAATCACAAAAAAAAATAATTATCTCAACTATAAATCGAAATTTGACCTTGAATAACTTTGGAAGGAGTCAATTTATCAAAAAATGATAAGAGAAGCTTTTTGTAGAGTGTTCGATTTCCTATGAAAATATGTTTGAGTCATTTGGATTTGTTCATTGGTTTGTGAGCTACAAAATTATTAAAAAAAAAAAAAAAATTTCCTATGCTATTCAAATGGAAAATAGAAATCCGCGATGAGCGACCTCTAAATCTTAATATTAAGAGCTCCGCTTTTAACAGGCATCTTTTTTCAGCCCCCCGAAAGTATTTCAATGCGAAAATTGTAAGAAAAAGAATAGTCGATTTTTTTGAACCGGTCTAATATATATATATTGTTACGTTTCGGTTCTTGAGCGATACCACCGGTATCGCGAACCGAGTGTAATTGTGAGTTCTTTGCTCGAATTATGTTTTCTAGACCTTTAAATCAATAATTTAATGTTCCCTATTACGGACTTGAGTCGCCGTGCAACTAAAGCCGCCTCCCCACAGACCTGAACACGTAAACGCGCTAAGGCTGCACTTTACCCACCTAACCTTTTGATTTTAATTTTGTTAAAGTTAGTTTATTCCCACTTTTCTAAACAATAGAACCTGCTGTGCCAGACCTGAGTGCGTCAGAGACACACTAAGGCTGTATCTAGCTTTGGTTAGTTTTATCGATGAAGAAAGACCTGGAAATGGCGGATAAGGGATCTGCATAGAGTAACTTACTTTTTTAATAACCAAGAAATTCGATTTATTTTATTTTACTAAACCCAGCGGTTGCTACCAAATACTTATCCTATATTTACAGTGTTCCTTACTTGCTAACTTTCTATATTGTAGACAATTTGTATCTCTAAGCGATGTTTGACAGGTTCGTCGTTTTCAAAGGAAGATTCCGATATTTGACTTTATGATTTGATTTTCTATATTCTGATTAAATAATATATTTTCTTTTATGATAATTTCTTTTATTGATATTTTGGATTTTATTTGATTTCTGTTGAAATTTGCTATTTGAATAGAATAGAATTTATATTGAAATGAAGCTATTAGTTCACAAGGCGCTCTGCCTATTGTGACTGATGAATAAGAGCGTTGCGAGTCAACCCGGTGTTATACCGTAGAATTGCTGTTTAATAGATGCGCGGTGAGTCAACCCGGTCGCTTTGCCGAAGATTGCTGGTGATGAGAGCTGTGTCTCGACTTATATACTGACTATGACGTCACGCGACTTGTCGCTCTCGTCGAATGTTCTGGATCGTTCGACGTTCGAATTGTTAACGGTCAGGCCTAGGTCGCCTGATCCGTTACAATATATATATATATCTCTCTATATTATAAAGATATATCGCCGCCACCGCCGCCGCCGCCGTGTCAGACTTTCCATGGCCTCCTCGACCCCGCTCGCTACCCCCCCCCCCCCCCCCCCCCCCCATTTCCATGGCCTCTTCGACCCCGCTCGGCTCTTTTCGCCCCTCCCCTCCCCCTAACTCTTAGGATGGGTTAGGTCGTGTCAGTTTAGGTTAGGTTGTCTTGGTCAGGATAGAGTAGGTTAGGTTGGTAACCTCACCTAACCTGACCTGACCTTTGAGGTGTTAGGTAACCTAACCTCACTAGGCTAGGTTAGGTCAGGTCAGGTTGGGTTAGATTGCCTTGGTCAGGATAGAGTAGGTTAGGCTGGTAACCTAACCTAACCTAACCGTACCTGACCCCTAACCTTACCTGACCTGACCTTTGAGGTGAGGTTAGATTAGGTCAGGTTGGGTTAGGTTGCCATGGTCAGGATAGAGTGCGTTGGGTTGGGTCGGGTTAGGTTAGCTTAGGTTAGGTAATCCAACCTAACCTTTGTCAGTATCCCAGCGATCTCGGCTCCGCTCGGCTTTTGTTTATTCCTCCCCCCCCCCCCCCCCCCCAACCTCTTGCCCTGGGCCTCCTCGACCCCGCTCGGCTCCGCCCACCTCGCCCTCGGCCTTCTGGACCCCGCTCGGCTGTTTTCGCCCCCTCCCCTCAGCCCATTTGTCTTCCTTATCGAAAACTATCCTGGATAGCCGAAGATAGCCGAGGACAGCCGAGGAGAGCCAAGGGGAGCTGAACCGGGTCCTCCCCTCGGTCCAAGGGCCCAGGAAAGGGAAAGGGGGAAGCAGAGCCGAGGAGAGTCGAAGAGAACCGAAGAGAGCCGAGGATGGCCGAAGACAGCTGAAGATAGCCGAGGATAGCCGAAGATAGCCGAAGATAGTCGAGGATAGCCGAGGAGACCCAAGGGGAGCCGAACCCGGTCCTCCCCTCGGTCCAAGGGCCCAGGAAAGGGAAAGGGGGAAGCAGAGCCAAGGCAGCCGAGGAGAGCCGAAGAGAACCGGAGAGAGCCGAGGATAGCCGAAGATAGCCGAGGATAGCCGAAGATAGCCGGGGATAGCCGAGGATGGCCGAGGATAGCCGAAGATAGCCGAGGATAGCCGAAGATAGCCGGGGATAGCCGAGGATGGCCGAGGATAGCCGAAGATAGCCGAGGAGAGCCGAAGATAGCCGAGGATAACCAAAGATAGCCGTGGATAGCCGAGGATAGCCGAGGAGAGCACAAAATGTCTGACACGGCGGCGGCGATATATCCTAATAATCTCTACACACGACTTCAAGAGATACGAATCCGAGGACCTGGACTACGAGAAATACTCAGTAAATGACCTGGACAACGAGAACTACGAAGCCGAAGACCTGGACACTGGAAATACTTAGCGAAAGACTTGGACAACGAGGAATACGAAACGAAGGACCTGGGCAACGAGAACTACGAAGCCGAGGACCTGGACTACAAGAAATACTTAGCAAGTAACCTGGACTAAGAGATCTACGAAGCCCAGGACCTGGACTACGAGATCTACGAAGCCCAGGACCTGGACTACGAGATCTACGAAGCCCAGGACCTGGACTACGAGATCTACGAAGCCCAGGACCTGGACTACGAGATATACTCACTGAACGACCTGGACAACGAGAACTACGAAGCCGAGGACCTGGACTACTAGAAATACTTGGCAGACGACCTGGACAACGAGGAATACGAAGAACATAAAATCCACGGATTATTTGAATTTCAGAAACAACTGATACAAATTAGAATATGGGGGGTTGGCGCGCGTAGCGCGCAGGGGGGCGAAGCCCCCCTAGTATATATATATATATATATATGGGGAATTCCACGCCAACTTGACCAATGAATTTCCCTCACCATTTTCGATTTGCTTCAAAAAAATTTCTACAATTGTTCAAGTACTAAAACGGTCCCCTGAATTTTTTCAGATTTTTCGATCGACCCGTTTTTTTTTAATGATTTTTCAATCTACCAAATAGATCGATACTTTTTAAAAATCTCAAAAAATTCTCAAAAATCTCTTTTTCCACTACGAACATCACGCTACTAAGGCCATGATGGTGCAAATTTTCCTTCTATTTTTTTTTCAACGTTTCTCATACAAACATGACTAACACGACCAATGATTTCCCCACACCATTTTCGATCGACTTCAAAATGTTTTCTACAATTTTCCCAACTCCAAAACGGACTGCTGAATTTTTCCCAATTTTTGGATTGACCCGTTATTTTTTTATGAATTTTCGAACTACCAAATATTTCCACCTTTTTTAAAAATCTCAAAAAATTTTCAAAAATTATAGGATTCACTACAAACATTACGTCACTAATCCCATGATGGTGCGATTTTTTCCTTCTTTTTTCAACGTTTCTAACATTTTTATCAACGGGACTGTGTTCGAACGTTCTGAAACTATCCACAAATATCTTAGTCGGTTTATTTTTCATCCCCATCAATTCGCAACCGACCCGATTATGAAACGTTTATCTCCTACCTCTTCTATTACCTTTTTCGACATTGCGGATGAACGAAAAACCGTGTTGATACAAATCTTCAACTACCACCCGACCGTCAAATTACAACGCCGCAAGAACTTTTTGAATGGGCTTCACAATTATATAACTTGCCGAATATTGCAGTTAGATTTTTGTCACAACATGACTATGAAATAGCGAAAGAATTTTTGACACCCCGTTACGAAACGGCGAAAAGAATACCTGCAACGCAAAAGTTGCATTGTATAATCCCTCACACCGACGGCGTAGTTTTTGTAAAAACGGTATCTTCTTCTCATGAGAAAAGATAATTTAAAATTCTAAAAAAAACATAAGTTTTTTTTATCCCCATATTGTGTTAAAACATGTTTCAGAATCCACGCGATTTTTAATAAAAGAAAAAATGAACATTCGGTTGACTGCATGGAAATTTTCGTGATGTAATACATTTATTCAATCAATAAAAATATATTCTAATTGCCATGAAGAGTGGCGAGAAAATTCATTTCACCTTTTACATCATTCTAACATGTTTGTTATAGATTTAAAATCGATTGCGATATGTACGAGGATTCGGAATGTTGAACACATTCCCGTTGATAAAAATGTTAGAAACGTTGAAAAAAGAAGGAAAAAATCGCACCATCATGGGATTAGTGACGTAATGTTTGTAGTGAATCCTATAATTTTTGAGAATTTTTTGAGATTTTTAAAAAAGGTGGAAATATTTGGTTCGAAAATTCATAAAAAAATAACGGGTCAATCCAAAAATTGGGAAAAATTCAGCAGACCGTTTTGGAGTTGGGAAAATTGTAGAAAACATTTTGAAGTCAATCGGAAATGGTGTGGGGAAATCATTGGTCGTGTTAGTCATGTTTGTATGAGAAACGTTGAAAAAAAAATAGAAGGAAAATTTGCACCATCATGGCCTTGGTAGCGTGATGTTCGTAGTGGAAAAAGAGATTTTTGAGAATTTTTTGAGATTTTTAAAAAGTATCGATCTATTTGGTAGATTGAAAAATCATTAAAAAAAAACGGGTCGATCGAAAAATCTGAAAAAATTCAGGGGACCGTTTTAGTACTTGAACAATTGTAGAAATTTTTTTGAAGCAAATCGAAAATGGTGAGGGAAATTCATTGGTCAAGTTGGCGTGGAATTCCCCATATATATATATATATATATACAGGGTGGTCCATTTTAATCGATGCAGGCGAATATCTCGAAAACTAACAAATATAAAAGAAAAAGTTTTATACAAAACTTGAAGGGTTTCGAGGGGGAAAGATAATGCTGATATGTGTTGACTTGTGGACTTCGCCAATTCCGAGATTTCGCGAGCAACTTCGGATTTTAGATAGGGAACACATGTTTTGGTTTGGGGCATCTGATAGCGCGATCAAAGACTCATTCAAACACGCAAGCAAAAAAAATTGGAAAAAAAAAATTTGGCAAAAAAAATTGGAATAAAAAATTTTGCGAAAATTTTTTTTTTTTGCAAAAGATTGCTTTTTTGTCCCTAGCTTTCGAACACATTCATTGTTTATCACTCTAGCTCAAAATTTCTCTCGCCAATTTTGAAATTGGAAAGTTTGAATGTACCAGATTAATAAAAAAAATAATTCGTAGATTCGTAGAAAATCTCTTTTCGAAAAGTTTTGGAGGAAAAACATTTGAATCGAAGTATTGTTACAAAAAAAAAAAAAAAACGTTTATAAAGAAAAAAAAAAAAAAGAATTTATTAAAAATTGAAATTAAAAAGATAACAAAACCTTTACATATCCGCAGGTTTGACGTTGGTGTAGAGGCTCAAGTCCGACATAAGCTGGAAGATGTTGTCAGTATAATTATGTCGGACGAACTAAGGCGGTTAGTTGTTTGCGTTATTGATCTACGATTTTTTGTTTTACTAATCTGGTACATTCAAACTTTCCAATTTCAAAATTGGCAAGAAAAATTTTGAGCTAGAGTGATAAACAATGAATGTGTTCGAAAGCTAGGGACAAAAAAGCAATCTTTTGCAAAAAAAAAAAAAAATCGCGAAATTTTTTATTCCAATTTTTTTTGCAAAATTTTTTTTTTCCAATTTTTTTCGCTTGCGTGTTTGAATGAGTCTTTCGTCGCGCTATCAGATGCCCCAAACCAAAACATGTGTTCCCTATCTAAAATCCGAAGTTGCTTGCGAAATCTCGGAATTGGCGAAGTCCACAAGTCAACACATATCAGCATTATCTTTCCCCCTCGAAACCCTCCAAGTTTTGTATAAAACTTTTTCTTTTATAATTGTTAGTTTTCGAGATATTCGCCTGCATCGATTAAAATGGACCACCCTGTATATATATATATATATGGGGGATTCTACGCCAACTGACCAATAAATTTCCCCCACCATTTTTGATTTCCTTCAAAAAAATGTCTACAATTGTCCAAGTACTAAAACGGTCCCTTCAATTTTTCCAGATTTTTTGATCGACCCGTTTTTATCTATGAATTTTCAATCTACCAAATATTTCCACCTTTTTCAAAAATCTCAAAATTTTTTCGAAAATCGTATGATTCACTACAAACATTACGCTATACTAATTCCATGATGGTGCGATTTTTATTTTTTTTATTTTTACCGTTCTTAACATTTTTATGAAGTTTTTTTTATCAAGGTTTATATTGCAAATGTTGGAAAAAAATAGAACAGAGGGGTCGATCAAAAAATCCTAAAAAATTCAGAGGACCGTTTTAGTACTTGGACAATTGTAGAAAATTTTTTGAAGCATACGAAAATGAGGAGGCAAATTCATTGGTCAAGTTGGTGTGGAATTCCCCATATGTATTGTATTTATTTATTTGTCTTGCCGTTTGATTTTTTTGAATCGTTATGAAATTCGAAGAGATCAACTTCTGAGAACAAGTAAAATCTTATTTTCAATAAAAAACTATTGAAAACTGTTGAAAATATAATAATTGATAACACATATATTAGTTATTCGATTCATATATCGAATCATTATATATGATTACATCAGGTCAAAATCCATGTTTAACTATATATAAGTACATATATAGTTGAATTTATTTTCGTATAATTTTATAAACTCAGATAAGAGTTTATAAAATTATATGAGAATCTAAAAAATTAAGCAACATATGATTATAATAAGATTATTTATCATATTACATAATTATACAACATAATCGTAGGGTCCATATTTCCATTAGTTATACGGAATGCTTTTGAAATCGTACACATAACTGACTCAATTGGGATCAGTGGAACTATAGTTCTTTTGAATTTCGCGCGCGTTCCAAATTCCGCGTCGTTCCCTCAACAACTATCATAGCAATCTGGAACGCACAGCATTGGAACTGGGCCGATCGGATGCCGGCATAGAACGAGTTCTATAGATGCCGGGCACGTAAACGACGCGATACTCTGACAAAACAAGGAGATAATAGTGAAAGTGCAGCTTGAATTGTACCAGACTGCTACAAGTATTACCGGTAAGTCTATGTTATGTATATATAAATATATATATATTCTATTGTCTACTGAAAAAGTATGTGGTAAAATTGTGTAAGGTATAATATGTAGTTGGATAGCTTTGACAATTATAAATTGTGTTCTGGGTTCTAGGTTATGAGCTATCAGCATCACTACCGCCCGCTTTATTTTTCGGATGTATAAATAAATCGACATAGTTCGATCAAAAGTATAAATTTATTACATTTAGGTTAGTACAATCGAAAAAATTCCTTTATAATTTTTTCAATATCAGTTTTATTGACGAATATTTTTCCCCGCTGCAAACGCACATGAACAGCGCTCACTTTTCAATTATTTACACGCAGTTTGCATTACATATATGTAACTGTGCCTTCTGGAATACTGTTTCAAACTCATCGTGTTGAAGAAATCAGTTGGAAAAAAAATCTGATAATAAACACTTCATTCTATGAGTTTTCTGCCGGTATTCGTCAACTTCCGTGTAGGAATCCTATTATGAATGATTGTGAGATATTTTCCAATTGCCATCAGTATCTATCATATTATTACGGATACATTACTATGCGTTTCTTGCATTTATTGTGTCTATTATTTGTCGATACCTATTACAGGTTCTGTCATATTTTTGCAGCGATTCATGTATTCAAATTCCGTGTAACCTTGTATTAGAATATCCTCTTATATGTGTATAAGTTTCAGCTTACCGTATAGTACGGCCCGCTACAACACGCTCATCGTAGAAGAGCGGAAGAAGAATAAGTGACGACGGAAATGAAATAGAATATGAAGGGTCAGAGGATGGAGAGACTGAAGAAGAAGAGGAAGAGGAAAATGTAGAGTGACATGAAATTTACTCATAGACACTGAAAGTTATTGTTCATCCGTATATTATAAGATCCGTCCAATAAAGCAGATTATTCTACTACAGATACCTTTTTGAAGTTCTTTTAATACTTTCAACAAAAAAATAAAATAAAACCATTAATTTAGAACCAGGGTAAAAAAAAAAAAAAATAATAGAAATAATAACCTTGCCCCCAATTAGCTGAAAATTTGGTCTCAGGATCACAGCAAGTCTTGCTTGCATTTTGCTGATGTGTTGCTAAGAAACATTTGCTGCAAGAGTTTGCTGTGTTTGTTCAAGCAATTGCGGACACACCTTGTTGCAATATTGCCAACAACACAAATCACGCGTTGCTGTGATTTTGCCGCGAAATTTGCACGCACATTGTTATCTGGGATGTTAGGGATTAAGGTTATATTCAGTAATAAAGCCAATATCAGATAATGGTTCACATATACTCTTTATTTAGATAGAAACGATACATAGTAGGATCACCTTATTCGTCAAGCGACTACTTGATCTCAACTGACAACATTCGGCACGCTTAGTTTGTATATATCTATTACATGTACACACACACGTGTACTTCTATTAGTCTAAGACTATATCCGCTTTATCTCGTATATTTTCTACACCTCCCCTCGAAGATATGAGTGGATATGTTAGCATTCGTTTACATTTATCATTCCTAAATTATTTAAACATTCACGATGTTTTGGGCTACTCAAACCTTTAGTCAAAACATCAGCAGGCATTCTCTCAGTCTGCAGATATTCAATATCAATTATACCTCTCTCATAAGCATCTCGAATGAAGTGGTGCCTTACGTCAATATGTTTAGTTCGAGCATGATAATTATTGTTTTGCGTAAGTCTAATTGCACTCTGATTATCATTAAATAACGTTATGCATTCATTCGGTATACCAATATTATTTACTATATCGCGTAAGTACATTGCCTCTTTCGTCGCCTCGGATATCGCCATATACTCCGCTTCGGTGCTCGACAAGGCTACGGTTCTTTGCTTACGCGCCTCCCAACTTATTGGCGCACCTGCCATTATAAATGCATATCCGGAATAAGATCTACGATCTACTGCGTTTGCTCCCCAATCCGCATCAACAACCCCAAACAAAGGTAACTTGGTACTTTCATACATCAACCCGCACTCGCTTGTGTACTTAAGGTATCGCAGTACCCTTTTTGCCGCTTTCCAATGCTCATGGCTATAGTTTGTATTGAATTGACTTAGATAATTTACTGTATACGCTATATCGGGTCTCGTAGATACTGCTAAATACAATAGTGCTCCGATTAGACTTTGATACGGGTACTTATTCATCACACTTGCATCCACGCACTCAGGCTTTTGAAGCTTACAATTTGCTTCAATCGGGGTCATCGCCGGTTTGCATTCACACATACCAAAACGCTCTAGCATCTTTTCTACATATACACTTTGGCTAAGGTAAACACGATGTTCACTGTCGCGTGAGAATTCAATACCAAGGCAACGATCTATTTTACCTAAGTCTTTCATTTCAAACGTCTCTGACAGCTCTCGTTTGACATCACACAACCACTCACTGTTATTCGTCGCGATAATCATGTCGTCTACATATATCGCGATCAACATTAAACGTTGTTTGTCTCGTGACATGAACATACATGGGTCTTGTGGTAAGGCCTTGAAACTGAGATTATTTAATTTTTCCACTAACTTTTTATGCCATTGCACCCCCGATTGCTTTAAACCATACAGAGACCTTTTCAACAAACACACACTATCTTTGTTTGTGTTCAGGTCTTGTTGCCAACGACTAGCTGTTTCACACACTTTCTGCTCTTTGTTTATGTCACCATTTAAACCAACCTTCTTGGCTGATACCACTTTATTTAGCACTTCACACAGCTGATCCGGCACCTCCATATAAACTTCTTCCTCCAACTCTCCGTTTAAATACGCCGTGACGACATCCATCTGATGGATTTCCAGTCCAAGCTCGGCTGATATTGCTGCCAATAATCTTATTGATGTTGTTCTCACAACGGGGGAATATGTTTCATGGAAATCTTCTCCCGGCCGTTGTGAGCACCCTTTGGCTACTAGTCTAACTTTCTTTCTCTCCTTATCACCTGTGTTCTTTGTGCAGAACACGAATCGACTCCCAATTACTCTTCGTCCTTCAGGTCGCGGTACTATCTCCCACGTTCCGCTTCTAATTTGTGCCAGGTATTCTTCTTCCATAGCTGCTCTCCATCCTTCGGCATCGTCGCTTTGTCGAGCTTCTGCCCATGTGTTTGGGTCGTGTACCGCGATGTTAGCCGTGAAGACGTCATCGTCTCCTAATGCTGTTGGTGTCTCTGTCTCGTCACCGCTCTCATCACCGCTTACGCCATTGTCTTTGTTTACAATTGTCATTTTGTACTCTTTTCGTGGTCTCCCCACTGATCCGCTACGCACAAGCCTCGGCCGTCCCCTTCCTCTCTTCGGTGGCGGCACTAATTCCCCCCACGTGACAGTCGCACTTCTTTTCCTTGATTCTCGTACTTTTTCTATAGCGTTTGTTTCACGTTCTCCATCACTCGCTGGGGGTTTTCTTGTGCCTCCCCTTTTTGTACATAGGGGTATTTTACGCACTGTTCTTTCTTCAGTTATTATTGGTTCATTCAGTTCTACTGTTATCACATCACTGGTATCTTCTTCTTCGTCGAATATTTCTTTGTATTCTTGTCTAAACGCCGAATCGTTCATGAACTTGACATCGCGACTCACAATGGTTTTTCTCGTCTTTGGAGAATGTATGCGGTACGCTTTAGACTCTACGTCATAGCCCATGAAAATACCCTCTTCGGCACGTGAATCAAATTTTCCTTTATTTGCATTTTTGTCTTTCACATACACTTTAGTACCGAATACTTGCATGTATTGCACCGCGGGGATCTTCCCTTTCCACATGGTAAATGGAACCTGTCCTTTTAACGCGACTGTGGGGCACCGATTTCGCACGTATGATGCGGTGTTTATCGCCTCCGCCCAAAATCCGGGTGGTACTCCGGCTTGCCGCATCATACATCGTGCCATCTCCACTAACGTCCTATTTTTCCTCTCCGCGATGCCATTCTGTTGGGGTGTATGAGGTACGGTTAATCTTCTTTTGATACCGTGCTCCCTTAAATACGCGTCAAAATCTTGGTTTACGTATTCTCTCCCATTATCTGATTGCAAATGTTTGATTTTCTTCCCTGTAAAGTTTTCTACTTCGGCTTTATAATCCTTAAAAACACCGAAAACATCACTTTTGTTCTTCACAAATCGCACTTCACACCATCTGGATTTATCATCAATGAAAGTTACAAAGTATCTCTTGCCCGATATCGATGGATGTCTCATTGGACCACACACATCCGTATGCACTATTTCTAATAAGTCCCTCGTGCGATCTTCTTCTGCTTTCGGGAATGGTTTGCAAGTTTGCTTCTCACGCACACAAATCTCGCACTCCGACAATTTTTCCTTGTCGCTGAAATTTAACCCGTGTACTAAGCCGCTTTTGGCCATTGATTTCAAATCTCGTTCGTTTAGATGCCCTAGCCTCTGGTGCCACTCGTCTATTGCACACTTCTTAGCATGTTTAATTTCAACGTTGTTCACTTTGTCTTGGCATTGTCTTACGTAATACAGATTTCCAACGCGGTCTGCCCGTAAGTGTATTCGATTTCTGTCATCGATCACAATCGCGTCCTCGGCACGAAACCTCACTTCATATCCGCGATCCGTCATTTTTGACACCGATAAAAGATTAGTACGTAAGTCCGACACGTATAACACCTTTTCAATGTTTATCTGGCGTTCTTCACTGCCTGTGTCCACGGTAATGCTCACTTCACCCGTACCGGTAATCCGTGTGCTCTCACTATTTGCCAAATTTAACTCGCTGTCTAATCTGGTAAACTTTTGGAACATGTTTTTCTCATTGCACATGTGTCCCGTGCACCCACTATCAATACACCACTCGGAGCTTTTTCCTTGACTGTACATTACCTCTTCGGTGGTACTTAATAGCGTCGAATAATTCCGTCTCGATGTATCTTCTAATTCCTCGTCTTTTTCTTGTAGTTGTCTGGCACTTTGTTTTGGTTTCTTCTCAACCCTTGCATGACACTCCCTCACTAGGTGTCCATAACGACCGCACCGATAACACTCTGATCGGTTTCTATATTTGTGTCCTTCGCGTTCTTGGGTTCTCTCCCTCTTCTCTTTCTCATTGGTTTGTGTTCGCGTGTAATTCCTTTTTACAAACATCGCGCCTTGCTCCGTCTCCGTACCTCGACCTTTTCTTGCTTCGTAATCTTCCACAATCTTAACTTTCAAAGACTCTGTTTTCGGTAGGTCATCACGTGACTCTATTGCTGTTCGAAACATTGAGAACGAGTCCGGTAAACTATACAAAAGCAAGATGGCGAGTAGTTCATCAGCTACCGTTAAACCAATTTCCTTGAGCTTCTTTACTGCGTCGAAGAATTCCGCGATGTGCTTCCGCAGATCATCTTCCTCCAGCATACGCGTTAGAACCAATTTCTTTAGCAATGACGCTTTTCGCGCCGGACCGCTTGATTGATGCGTTGATTTCAATTTATCCCAAATTTCTTTTGAGCTTTCTAGGCCGTCTAGCGCTATCAATTCGCTCGGACTAACCGCCAACAAGATGTCGGACTCGGCTTTTCCGTCCATTTTGACCCATGCCGCAAGATCATTAGCTGACTCCTCTGGTTTCGGTATCTGTCCAGATACGTACCCCCATAGATCATTTTTCTTCAGGATTGCCCTCATGTGTATCTTCCAGGTGTCGTAATTTTCACCCGTTAGTGGGTCAATCTTAAAAGATGCGGTCATCTTCTCGAAGTCTCTTCAACTTAAACTTTATAATTGTCTTTCGCGCACAACGGTCTTCCCGCCTAGTCACTTACTACACGTTTCACTTTCTATTCACGTTGCATTTTCTGATATTGGTAAACTCTGGGCCCATAACCTGTTAGGGATTAAGGTTATATTCAGTAATAAAGCCAATATCAGATAATGGTTCACATATACTCTTTATTTAGATAGAAACGATACATAGTAGGATCACCTTATTCGTCAAGCGACTACTTGATCTCAACTGACAACATTCGGCACGCTTAGTTTGTATATATCTATTACATGTACACACACACGTGTACTTCTATTAGTCTAAGACTATATCCGCTTTATCTCGTATATTTTCTACATGGGATTATCAAGCGAGGATAATTTCAGAAAAAGACTCGAAGAGCAATCATTAAAATATAGAAAACAACTAGAAGAATTAGATAAGAAACTAGATATAAATAGCGAAATATTCAACGAAAAATTAGTAGAAAGTCAAAAACAATACAATAAAGAGCATAAAACGATAAGAGAAGAGTTTGGCGACGGTCTAAATTGTTTGGAAACAAAGATAGAGAAACATCAAGAAATAAATGTAGAAAAATTGACAGAAATCGAGAAAAAACACGAAAAATTCCGAACTAGCGTGAACGCTGAAATTAGACGAGTAACATCGGACAATTCATATCAAGGAAATGACTACAATAGCTTAATTTCCAAACATGTTAGATTGCCGCAATTCTCCGGAAAAGGCTGGGAAAGACCGGCAAACTATATAAAAGAAATTGAGGAGTACCTTACCGTCATTGATGCTCGGCACGATGACATTTGTCTAAAACTGTTAGGGCAAAGTCTCACTTTGGATGCGAAGGATTGGTGGATCGCGCGTCGCGAAGTAATCAAGTCATGGGAAGAATTTAAAAAACGATTTCTAAAAAGATACTGGGGAATCGAAACACAACGGGAATTAAGAAAAGATATAGAATTCGGGTATTATATTCCAGACGCGAGGGTAACGTGGTCTGAATATGCAAATAGGAAGTTCGCATCAGCCGTGGGTTTAGATCCGTGCATATCAGAAACGGAGATTGTTCGTAACCTTACGCGACATTTCGACGAACCGATAGTAGAAGCTGCTAGGTGCCGCAACATAGTTGACATCGACGCACTACTAGAATTTTTAGACGAAATGCAGTTCGGTGGTAGATCTAACGCACCAAAACCGAGAACTACGTACACGAACAAACAATATCAAACCGTCAACCGTCCGAACGAAAATCGAGACAAACAAGTGTCATGGCGGAATGACATGGCTAGTCAGAGTTTCAAACCAACGAACAACGAGCATGAAACGCGACATCAACCGGGACAAAGCGAGCATGACAACAATAGGTCGAGTTGGACAAATCGACAAATAAAAGTGACCATTGTAAATACGGATAATGACCAGTCGGTAAACGATTCAAGTTCAGCTAATGCGGGAAACTAGAAGGCGCTGTACTGGAAGAAGAAATCTTACCGACACCAGTACAGCGTGTTCAAATCATTTCGGCGGTAGAATTAAATAAAAACAACACAGAAAATAATTTATTCGAGAACCCGTTTAATTATCTTATTAAAGAGGATACAGGAGAAGGTCAACCGTTAGTGCAATGTCCGGAGGTTCTTCTGCGCATTGGGAATGTCGAAGTAAAGGCGCTAATAGACACAGGTAGTCATGTAACGTGCGTGTCGGGTAGCTGGTACAATCGACATAAAACATCTTTAACAGACTGCGCAAAATTTCCTGTAGTGAACTTTCAGATATCAGAAGTGCTAGGGGGCAAACCTACTCGGGTAAAAGAGCAAATATTAGCCAGAATCAAGATCGGTTCGTCATCCGATGAGATATGTCTTCTCATCGTACACGGATTAAAGCAAGATGCCATAATAGGGATTGACACCTTACATAAATGGAAAGCCGACTTAGATTTAGACTCAAATAAATTACAATTTCAAATAAATACAAAACACGATCAAGTTGAGATAAATAGAACGAATGAGAATAAAAACGCGAATTGGGAACAAGAGACAATTTCAAACATCGAAGAAATTAATAGTCATCAGTCTGGACATAATCCGGGATTAACCGATGATGAGATTAGTAGCAAATTATCAGAATGTCAGATACTAGAAGCTTGTGAGATTAACGCCTTTTCAAACTTGTTAAAAAAGTATCGCGACATTTTCTCGAAAATACCTGGTAGAGTCACTATTTACGAACATAAGATTAAAGTATATGAAGATCGACCTTTTGTAAGACGATCATACCCAGTGCCGATTATGCACAGAGATAAAGTCAGAGAAGAGATTGATAAAATGTTAAGTCTTGGTATCATTGAGCGCTCATACAGCGAATATATAAACCCGATAGTGGTGGTAGCTAAAAAATCAAGCGACATTAGATTGGTATTAGATGCGCGTTACATTAACAAGCTAATAGTACCTGACCATGATTGTGCGCAATCTACTGAGGTTTTGTTCCAAAAGTGCGGAAACAATTCCGTTATGTCCAGCCTTGATCTAACTGCGAGTTTTTGGCAAGTACCATTACATAAGGATTCGCGAAAATATACGGCGTTCATGTACGAGGGGAAGACATATCAATTTGCGGTAACACCCTACGGCTTAAGCACCAGCTTAGCAAGTCTCATCCGCACTCTTGATTTAGTCTTAAAGGAAACAGAGGAATTCACCATCAATTTCGTTGATGACATATTGTGTCTATCTGACTCGTTCCCGTCTCACTTGGCACACCTTGAGTTATTATTTAAAGGTTTTAGGAAGCACAACATGACCATAAATTTCAATAAATCAAAGTTTTTTCGGGAGCAAATTGATTTCTTAGGACATCGGATTACAAAAAATGGAATTTTGCCACAATCGGAGAAAATAGAAGCAATAACAAAATTTCCCGATCCAAAGAACGTTAAACAATTGAAAGGATTTTTAGGTCTGACGAATTATTACGGAAAATTTGCAAGACATTACTCAGATGCAACAGCTCCATTGCTAAAATTAGTACGAAAGGATGTCAAGTGGGATTGGAAGGAAGAAATGGTAGCACATTTCAATAAAGTAAAACAATTATTTTGTAAAGAGATGATCATTCATCATCCAAACCCTAAAAAACGGTATTATCTGCAGTGTGATGCAAGCAACTTTGCTATCGGTGCCGTATTGTATCAGTTATCCGACAAAAACGAGGAATTGATTGTAGGTTTTGCTAGTCGTACGCTCAAGGGGGCGGAGCTTAACTATTTTACATCGGAAAAAGAGCTTTTGGCGATAGTCTTTGCGCTGGAGAAGTTCCGGACATTCATTATCGGTGCTCAGTTAACAATTCGGACCGACCATCATGCGCTTACATTCATGACGACATGCAAATTAGTCAGTTCAAGGTTGGCGCGTTGGATATTGTTTGTTCAAACGTACGATTTCGAGATTGAATACGTTAAAGGCAAAGACAATATCGTGGCAGACACGCTTAGCCGATATCCACCTGGCGAGATCAACGAAATGCCGAAAATAAACAAACTGCAAATAATTGCGCCGTTAGCAAGAAATATAAACCAAAATTCAGAAAATAAATTGAAAATTTTCGGACAGCTTCAAGCTGATGATCCGCATATTAAACTCCTCGTCGATGAGGATTTGACAAGGAATAAAAAACGATTAAAATTGGAACAAGGGATTTGGTACCATTTGGAACCAGGGGGCTCCAAGAGAGCTTATCTTCCGTCGGATTTGATAAAAGAATTAGTAACCGAGACACATGAGGCATACGGACATGTTGGGGCTAGAAAATGTTACAAATTGTTGAGTGAAAACTTCTACTTTCCGAAGTTCGCGCGGTGCATTCGACGAATTCTAGCTAGCTGCGAGCGATGTCAGCTATGTAAAGTACCGAATCGATACAGCTACGCTCGGATGCAGAACATCACACCGAGTGAGGTCGGGGAATTGGTTTCTATTGACTTTTTAGGCCCGTTACCCGCGAGTAAAGGAAATTACAAATGGTTGTTAGTGACCATTGACACTTTCAGCAAGTTTGTGCGTTTGTATCCGTTGAAAACTGTAGACGCGCGCTCCACAATCCGATGCATCTTTGAGAAATACATACCGGAGCTTGGGAAGCCGAGCAAGATCCATTTCGACCATGGAACACAGTTCACGTCAGCGCTATGGTTAAAGAAACTGAAAGAGGAAAATATAACACCTATATTCTCATCAATTAGACATCCTCAGGGAAATATGGTCGAAAGAGTAAATCGGGAATTGGGAAGGTTTTTTAGAACTTTCTTGACAGGAAAACATACCTCATGGATTGATTGGTTGAAAGTTATCGAAAGCTGCGTGAACGAGGTGTACCATGAGTCGACTGGATTTTGCCCGTGCGAGATCCAGCTCGGTGAACCGCCTACTCGTTTCTGGAAAAAATGGTTCAAATTAGATAAAGAGGATATATCACAAGAATTAAAATTAAGCTTAGTTAAGAGTAATATTAGGAAGAATGGAAGTAGCAGAGCCAGGAGGTTCAATGAAAGTCATAAAATTACAGAATTTAACGTAAATGATTTGGTTTTGGTAAGAGCTTTAAATGTTTCGGATTCAAAAAATAAAACAATGGGAAAATTTCTAGCATTATATGAGGGACCTTACCGTATCTGTAACCGAATTGGCGAAGCTGCATTTATTCTGGAAAACATAAACACACGAAAAGAGCGAGGTCGATTTCATACAAACATGCTGAAGCACTATGTATTACCTGAAATTTGAAAATTTAACGAAGTTAGCACCACGGGAGCTGACTGTCATCGTTGGCAGCGGTTGTGTTTGAATTGTTAACGTACCTTGGTTAGATGAGACGAAGAGGACGATATATAAGCACGAGGTCGAGTATGAGTCATCACATTCACTTATCATGTTCGGATACGGGTACACCAGTGTACAAGATAAGGGTACGCGAACCCAAGCCGTTGACGATGACTATCGTGCATCTGAAAAGGAAAAAGTTATAGTGAGTTCAGGGAAATTCAAGTCAGGATCTGGTAGATATGTGATTGGAAGAGGATACCAAACGGCAGCCCACCTCATGGATCCATCACGTTTGAATCGCCGGCGAAATTTAGTGCACCCTAGCCAACCAGCTACTATTGAGCCGGTGGATGCAGTTACGAATGCGCCGACCACCAGCGTAGATCCAACGGAAGATGTGCAGGAGACCAAGGTAGATCCACCAACTACGGCAGATCAGAACAACAACATGGTATTGAAAATCTGTATACCACGTTTAAAGCTATCTGCAATAAAAGAACTAAAAGAAAGAAAATTAACATCTGAAACCAAAAAGAAAAGCAAAAATCCACCTACCATCAGGAAGATTGAGGAGTTGGAACTTAGTCAGCCAGAAATCCGAAGATTTAAAATACCTCGAATAACTGACAGGTCGGTTGACGTTTCAACGACCGCAGCGGAAAATGGAACAACAACTACACACACCGACACCGACTCCGTTTCTACAACCGGCGTAAAACGAAACCGCATTACGGATTACGAGCGGCGAAAGAACCGTAAGCCGGAGGAGTTGATAAATATGCTCCGGAACTTTGGTACGTTAGATTTATCCGATGACGAGGGAGAAGAGATGACATTACGGCGACGACAGGAACGAAGGGCGAAGTCAGCCATTAGATCATCAGCTGACAATCGCAGAAAACTCCATCAGTCATCGAGAAACGAAACCGTGGAGATACCCGTCCTCATGGATCCCACGGATCCACTTGGTTTAAAGAGGGGATAAATCAAAATTCATCACATTCATCAAAAGACCGCATCCAGCATCAGGGTCGATCATCAGCCGAGACGTATCATCAGAGATCATCCGACCATCAGATGATCGAAGGGGGCAATGTAACGGATCAGACAACATAGGCCTGACCGTTAGCAATTCAAACATCAACCGTTGCGAACATCGAACCGTCTAGAACGTTCGATGAGAGCGACAAGTCGCATGACGTCACAGCGAGTATATAAGTCGAGACACAGCTCTCATCACCAGCAATTCCATGGTATAGCACCTGATTGACTCACTACGCTCTTATTGTTCGGACACTAAAGGCATAGCGCCTAGTGATCCTTTAGCTTCATTCGTGAAAGATTCCACAGTTCAATTATAGACAATTTCAAATATAAAATTAAAAGCAAGATATATAACTCAAATCGAACAAAATAGTTAAATAAATCAAATTAGATTCATTATTTTCAAAATTAACGGAAATTTCCTTATAAAACGACGAGCCTGTCAAATATCGCCTAGCGATACTATTAAATCTACGATACAAAAAGTTAGTAAGTAAGCAACACTGTAAATATAGAATAATCATTGGTTGCAACCGCAAGTTAGGATAAAATAAAATAAATCGAATTTCTTGATCAACTAAAAGTAAGTTATTCTATGCAGATCCCTTATCCACCATTTCCAGGTTCTTCTTCATCTGTATAACCAACCAAAGCTGGATACAGCCTTAGTGTGTCTCTGACGCACTCAGGTCTGGCACAGCAGGTTTGATTGTTTAGAAAATTTGGGAATAAACTAACTTTAACATAACTGAAATCAAAAGGTTAGGTGGGTAAAGTGCAGCCTTAGCGCGTTTACGTGTTCAGGTCTGTGGGGAGGCGGCTTTAGTTGCACGGCGACTCAAGTCCGTAATAGGGAACATTAAGTCATTGATATAAAGGTCTAGAACATATAAAATCGAGCAAAGAACTCACAATTACACTCGGTTCGCGTTACCGGAGGTAACGCTCAAGAACCGAAACGTAACAATATATATATATATATATATATATATATATATATTGTAACGATTCAGGCAACCCAGGCCTGACCGTTAGCATTCAAACATCAGCCGTTGCGAACGTCGAGAACAGTCTAGAACGATCGACAGCAGCGACGAGCCGAGTGACGTCACGACTGGTATAAAAGTCGAGGCGCCGCTCAGCTCATTAGCTATTCTAGGGTAGATACCAGATAGACTCACAGTCACTTATTGGTCATCTCGAGCATAGAGCTCTGATGTACCGTTAGTATAATTTAATAAATTCGAGAATATTTCAGAAATCCAATCAATTCAAATAAAGTCATAAATTTATAGAAAATCAGAATAAATCACAGCATATAAAAAGTCATAAAGAAAATATCAGAACAAACTGTATTTTGCTAGAAAATTCAAATCTCAACTCACAATAGCTAACTGTCAAAATCGTATCACGATAGCATTGTTAAACGTAGAAATAACGTAAGTAATATTAAGCAACGTGTAAATATAAAATAAGGTTGCAACCGTAGTTTAGGTTAATTAAATAAATAGATTTTTGATCATATAAAAAAGCAAGTTAATCAGATGTCAAACCCCTTCCTCCGCCATTTCCAGGTTATAGTTTAAATCTTAACGGAAAGCTAGATACAGCCTTGGTGGATCTCCGATCTACCCAGGTCTGGCACAGCTATTATTTGGGAATAAATTAACTTCATTAAATTAATATTTAACGGTTAAGAGGGTAGAGTGCAGCCTTAGTGCGTTTATCGTACTCAGGTCTGTGGGGAGGCGGCTTCAGCTACACGGTAGCTCAAGTCCGTAATAGGCACGGCTAACAATTAATAGTAGAAGTCTCAAATAAAAATATAAATCGAGTAAAGGAAACACAATAACCAACCGGTTCGCGTCACCTTCAGTGACGCTCACTATCCGAAAAGTTACATTTGGCGCCCAACGTGGGGCTTCTCTATTCAAATTTTAGCTAGAAAAATTGCTCGAAATATCTAGAGTCATTTATTTATTAACTTAACTTCGTTGCATCAAATTAAAATCAAAAATTATTGCTAGTAGAGTCAATTGTGGATTATGTCAAAGTCCGGTGTCACAACCAGGCAAATGGCGGACAAGGGATCTGGCATCAGTTCGGCTACAGAGCCAGGGTTAGGTGATAGGAGTCAAGGACGTCATAATAAAGACAAAGATACGGCAATTTTAGATAAAACTTTTATTGATATAGAAAAAGAAAAAGAAACAGATCGTCGAAGACCGATGATCGTCGACCAATCCTCAGTGATGGAAGCGCTGGAAAAAATACATAAGAAAGTAGATGAGAAATATGCTAAATTAGAAAGAACAATCGTCGAATCAAAATCAGTAAATACAGATAACATATTATCATGCGAAGATAATTTCAGAAAAAGGCTCGAAGAGCAATCTTTAAAATATAAGAAACAATTAGAGATATTAGATAAAAAATTAGAAGCTACAAGCGAAAAGTTCGAAGAAAAATTAACAGAATGTCAAAAAGAATACCATGAAGAGCATGGAAGCATAAGAGAAGAGTTTGGCGAGAGTCTGAATTGTTTGGATAGTAAGATCGAAAGGAATCAAAAATTAAATTTGGAAAGAATCATAGATATCGAGAAAAAACATGATAATTTCAAGATAAGCGTGAACGCGGAAATTAGAAAAGTGAAATCGACAAATCCAAATCAAAGTTGTGACTACAACAACTTAATTTCCAAACACATCAGACTACCGCAATTCTCTGGAAAAGCTTGGGAAAGACCAGCAAATTATATAAAAGAAATAGAAGAATACTTTACCTTTATAGATGCTGGACACGATGATATTTGCTAAAAACTATTAGGACAAAGTCTCACATTAGATGCAAAGGATTGGTGGATCGCGCGTCGCGACGTAATTCGTTCCTGGGGAGAGTTTAAAAAACGATTTTTGAACAGATATTGGGGCGTAGAAACACAACGGAAATTACGAAGAGATATCGAGTTTGGATATTATATTCCGGACGCGAGGCTAACGTGGTCTGAGTATGCCAATCGAAAATTCGCATCAGCTGTCGGGTTAAATCCAGCCATGTCAGAACAAGAGATCGTTCGAAATCTTACACGGCACTTTGACGAGCCGGTTGTTGAAGCTGCTAAATGCCGCGGTATTTGCGACATCGACGCACTGTTGGAGTTTTTGGACGAGATGCAGTTCGGGGGTAGATCAAACGCGCCTAGACAAAAAACGACGTACACGAACAAACAGTATTCAACCGTCAACCGTACAACCGAAAACCGAGACAAACAGGTGTCATGGCGTAACGACATGACAAGCCAAAGTTTCAAACCTGCAAACGATAATCATGAAACGCGTCAAAAGCATGGATAAGTCGAGCATGTCAACAATAGGTCGAATTGGACAACTAGTCACATAAAGGCGACCGTTGTAAACACAGAAGATAACCCGTCGGTAATAGAATCAGATATCGTAAATACGGAAAACTAGGAGGCGCTGTGCTGGAAGAGGATTTGATACCGACACCAGTACAGCGTATCTTAAATATTTCGGCGGTAAATCCGGATAAAGAAAGTACACAAAATAATTCATTTGAAAATCCGTTTAATTATCTGGTAAAGGAGGATACAGGTGATTGTCAAGCATCCGTACAATGTCTGGAGGTTCTCCTGCGCGTCGAAGATGTCGAAGTCAAGGCTCTGATCGACACGGGTAGCCACATAACGTGCGTATCAGGTGGCTGGTACAATCGGCATAAAGCAATTTTTTTGAGCTGCGCCAAATTACTGGTAGTTAATTTTCAAGTATTGGGAGTGTTAGGGGGCAAACCTACACGGATAAAAGAACAATTTTTAGCCAAAATCGAAATAGGGTCATCATCCGATGAGGTGTGTTTTCTCGTCGTACATGGACTAAAGCAAGACATGATCATTGGAATCGATACTTTACATAGATGGAAGGCTGATTTAGATTTAAAACTAAATAAACTACAAATCCAAATAAAAAACAAAACAGATCAAATCGAGATTCATAAAACGACCGGCGTTAACGACGAAAAAATAGAAAATGAGATTATCGCAAACATTGAGTCGGTTAATAGTCATCAGACTGGACATAATCCTGGATTAACCGATGATGAGATTAACAGCAAATTGTCGGAATGTCAGGTACTTAAAGCTTGTGAGATTAACGATTTTTCAACCTTATTAAAAAAGTATCGAGACATTTTCTCGAAAATACCCGGTAGAGTCACGATCTATGAACACAAAATAAAAATTTATGAGGATCGACCTTTCGTTAGACGGTCGTATCCAGTGCCAATTATGCACAGAGATAAAGTCAGAGCAGAAATTGATAAAATGTTAAATCTTGGTATCATTGAGCGCTCATGCAGCGAGTATATCAACCCCATAGTGGTGGTAGCTAAAAAATCAGGCGACATTAGATTAGTGTTAGACGCACGTTACATCAACAAGCTGATAGTACCTGATCACGACTGTGCGCAGTCTACTGAGGTGCTATTTCAGAAGTGCGGAAACGCTTCATTCACGTCCAGTCTTGATCTAACCGCCAGTTTTTGGCAAGTACCATTGCATAAAGATTCCAGAAAATACACAGCGTTCATGTACGAGGGGGAGACATATCAATTCGCGGTGACACCCTACGGTCTAAATACCAGTTTGGCAAGTCTAATCCGTACTCTCGACTTAGTCTTAAGAGAAACAGAAAATTTCACAATCAACTTCGTTGATGACATATTGTGTCTATCTGATTCGTTCCAGTCTCATTTAGCACACCTGGAGTCACTATTCGCAGTTTTCAGGAAGCATCACATGACTATAAATTTCAACAAGTCGAAATTCTTCCGAGATCAGATTGATTTCTTAGGTCATCGGATTACCAAGAATGGAATCCTACCGCAGCCAGAGAAAATAGAGGCTATAACTAACTTTCCTGAGCCGAAAAACGTTAAACAATTAAAAGGGTTTTTGGGTTTGACGAACTACTATAGTAAATTCACGAGATATTACTCGGATGTAACTGCACCATTACTGAGACTTGTGCGAAAGGATGCTAAGTGGGAGTGGAACGAAGAAATGATAGCACATTTCAATCGAGTAAAACAGATTTTTTGTAAAGAGATGATCATCCATCATCCAGTTCCGGAAAAAAGATATTATCTGCAATGCGATGCTAGTAATTTTGCAATCGGTGCCGTATTGTATCAGCTAAACTACGCGAACGAGGAACTAATTGTAGGCTTCGCGAGTCGCACGCTAAAAGGGGCGGAATTAAATTATTTTACGTCTGAGAAAGAGCTGCTGGCGATCGTCTTTGCGCTGGAGAAGTTCCGGACATTTATAATCGGAGCACAGTTAACTATCAGAACTGATCATCGCGCGCTGACATTCTTGTCGACCTGCAAGTTAGTAAGTTCACGTTTGGCGCGTTGGATATTGTTTATTCAGACGTACGATTTTGAAATCGAATACGTGAAGGGGAAGGATAATCTGGTAGCGGACACTCTAAGCCGATATCCACCTGAAAAAGAAAAATCACAAATTAGTAAATTACAAGTAATTGCACCGTTAGCTAAAGAAATAACGCAAAATTTAAACGAAAACTTGAGAAACTTCGGAATGCTTCAAGCAAACGATCCGAATATAAGGACTCTCGTAGAAAAGGATCTAGAGAGAACTAAAAAAAGATTAAAGTTAGAACAAGGTATTTGGTACCATGTTGAACCAGGGGGCATTAAAAGAGCTTATCTCCCAGAAGAATTATTAAAGGGATTAATTATAGAGACACACGAGGCATACGGACATGTGGGGTCAGGGAAATGCTATAAAATGCTTAAAGAGAATTTTTACTACCCGAAATTTGCGCGTTGCATTCGAAGAACTCTAGCAAGTTGCGATCGATGTCAGCGATGTAAAGTACCGAATTTATACAGCTATGCGCGGATGCAGAACATAACACCCAGCAAAGTTGGAGAACTAGTTTCTATTGACTTCTTAGGCCCGTTACCTTCGAGTAAAGGAAACTATAAATGGTTGTTAGTTACCATAGACGCATTCAGCAAATTCGTACGCTTGTATCCACTCAAAACTGCCGACGCGCGCTCCACAATCCGGTGCATTTTCGATGAGTACATACCTGAGTTGGGTAAGCCGAACAAAATCCAATTCGACCATGGAACACAGTTCACGTCAGCACAATGGTTAAACAAGTTAGAGGAAGAAGGGATCACTCCTATATTTTCATCGATTAGACACCCGCAAGGGAATATGGTCGAAAGAGTAAATCGAGAATTGGGAAGGTTTTTCAGAACATTCCTTACCGACAAACATACCTCATGGATTAAATGGTTAAAAGTTATTGAAAGCTGCGTGAACGAAGTGCACCATGAGTCGACTGGATTTTGTCCGTGCGAAATCCAACTCAGCGAGCCACCCAGTAGATTCTGGAAGCAATGGTTTAAAATAGATCAAAACGACATTACACAAGAATTAAAATTAAATTTAGTTAGGGAAAATATAATAAAAAGTGGAAATAGCAGAGCCAACAGGTTCAATTCGAATCATAAATTAACCGAGTTTAAAGTAAACGATTTGGTATTAGTCCGAGCGCTTAACGTCTCTGATACAAAAAACAAAATAATGGCCAAATTCCTAGCGTTATATGAAGGTCCGTACAGAATTTGTAACCGTGTTGGCGAGGCTACATTCATTTTAGAAAACATAAACACACGAAAAGAGCGTGGTAGATTCCACACAAACATGCTAAAGCGGTACATATTACCCGATATTTGAAAAATAAACGGACATTAGCAACTAGGGGCACTGACTGTCATCGTTTGCAACGGTTGTGTTTGAATTGCTAACATACCAAGGACAGATGATACGAAGAAGATGGTATAAAAGCTCGGGGTCGCTTATGAGTCATCACAGTCGTTCACCATGTCAAGTTATGGATATGTAAGCGTCCAAGACAAAGAAATACAAACCATTGGGGATGACATCCAGATCACTGAAAATGATAAAGTTTTATTAAGTTCGGGAGTTTTCAATTTAATCAGATGTCAAACCCCTTCCTCCGCCATTTCCAGGTTACAGTTTAAATCTTAACGGAAAGCTAGATACAGCCTTGGTGGATCTCCGATCTACCCAGGTCTGGCACAGCTATTATTTGGGAATAAATTAACGTCATTAATTTATTATTTAACGGTTAAGAGGGTAGAGTGCAGCCTTAATGCGTTTATCGTACTCAGGTCTGTGGGGAGGCGGCTTCAGCTACACGGTAGCTCAAGTCCGTAATAGGCAAGGCTAACAATTAATAGTAGAAGTCTCAAATAAAAATATAAATCGAGTAAAGGAAACACAATAACCAACCGGTTCGCGTCACCTTCAGTGACGCTCACTATCCGAAAAGTTACAATATATATATGGGGTATTCCATGACATCTCGATCAAGATCTGGCGGTGACATTTTAGATCTGCTTAATAATTTGTTATTTCAAACTACTTGTCAAAAAATACATACACCATTTTTTACAGATTTTTTCAAGCATCGGTATCTGAGATACGATTATCGAAGTTAAAAAAAAAACACCCATTTTCTAAAATCTGAAAAAATTCAGGAAAATCTAATTGAATATTACAAAATTTTCGCGCGCTATTAGAAGATGGAGGTTTGATTACAGGGAAAGGTGAAGTTGACGAAATACCGAAAATAATATTTAAAAAATTGGAATGTATTTTCGACATATAAACAAACGAAAAAGTCCCCTATCAAATGGGTCCAAAAAGTATATTCTCAGAATCACAGGTTGATCAATCTTTTCAATAATATTAATAGGTATTAGTATTGTAGGGATTATTATATCGCGTTACTAATGCCATAAGGTCGTAAGCGACACTATACGACCTTCTGGTCCTATGAAAACCAAAATTTGGCTATAATCGTTTATATTTTTTTTCTTCGGAATTGCGATGAAACCAATGAAAAACACATAGATCTATCGAAATTCCCAAGAAATTGTTTTTTGGCGGATATACGTCCTTCTGACTTCAATTTTCTCGATTTCTTCCTGAAAATAAAGCCAGAGGGTCGTGTCCGCCAAAAAACAATTTCTCGGGAATTTCGATAGATCTATGTGTTTTTCATTGGTTTCATCGCAATTCCAAAGAAAAAAAAAACCCAGAAAAAATGCGAAAAAAGGTGGTTTCTAGTTTTCGGGCCGCTTTGATTTTGATGAAAAAATTCGAGAAAGACTCTCTCATTGCTCAGAGTTTACTGTGTAAATCTTATTATGGGACCGCCATCCTTCCTAAAGCGTTCCAAGTTGTCATACGAACAAAAACAATCATTGGGCTATCTTCGGATGTTTTCTTCTTAGGAAGCAGTGGCGGTCCCATAATAAAATTTACACAGTAAACTCTGAGCAATGAGAGAGTCTTTCTCGAATTTTTTCATCCAAATCAAAACGGCCCGAAAACTTAAAACCACCTTTTTTCGCATTTTTTCTGGGTTTTTTTGGCATTTTTAGCCCTAACTGTCATTCTATAAAAATTGAAAATATTTTTAGTGGAAAGCTGATGAAAAAACATAACTTTCATGTATTTTGATTTTTCTTTCATTATCAGTAATTTATAAATACGTAAAATAAACAGATTATCCAGATATTTCGTATATCTCAGTGCTAAAAATCTGCAAAAATTCAGCAAGACTCCTAAAAAGTAGGGTAATCATTGGAGGAAATAATCAAATTAATTCGAAACCACGACGAAAATGGGTGGCCCACTTGAGAAAGAATCCTTCATATGTCAAAAATACATTCCGATTTTTTAAATATTATTTTCGGCATTTCGTCAACTTCACCTTTCCCTGTAATCAAACCTCCATCTTCTAATAGCGCGCGAAAATTTTGTAATATTTAATTAGATTTTCCTGAATTTTTTCAGATTTTAGAAAATGGGTGTTTTTTTTTTAACTTCGATAATCGTATCTCAGATACCGATGCTTGAAAAAATCTGTAAAAAATGGTGTATGTATTTTTTGACAAGTAGTTTGAAATAACAAATTATTAAGTAGATCTAAAATGTCACCGCCAGGTCTTGATCGAGATGTCATGGAATGCCCCATATATAAATGAAAATTTATAATTTGTGTATACACGACAGGATATACTTTATTGCAGAATGTAGAGAATATTCAATATATACAATATACATGAACAATTATAAAACTTTGATGTTAGAATAATTACAATTGATAATATTGAACCATTTATTGAACTGTAATTCATAACAAAATCTAACTCTTTGGATCTCTGTCATGTATTAAAGCAAATTTTTTTTTTATGACATTCCATCTCTATTTTTCATAATATTCGTTGAAATTCTACATAAAAAAAAAAAAGTATTCCTTTATTCCATTCGAATAAAATTCACTCTAAAAGTCAGTAATCCTAGTGGATAGTTATTATATAGGTGAGCATTTCAAGTTTATTCGGATGTATACAAGCAATAAATAGCTGTCTATATACATGCGAAAGCGATAAGCCCGGTCAGGAAGAACAAACAAGCAACAAATACAGAATCATGCGGCTATATTAGGGTGGTCGTTAAAAAACAAAAATTCCACGCCGCCCCCTCAAACTGTCCCAGATAACAATCGTGCGTCGCACGTTACCCGCACACCGTGCGACGCACGCTGTGCGTGCGAAAACGCAGCATTTTCGCACGCACGACATGAGGCGCATCTCAATGCGAGCGTAATGCGTTGCACGACATCAGACGCATCTCAGTGCGAGCGTAATGCGTCGCACTGCACCATCAGTAAATATAATATGATATTATATATAATATTATAATATAATATTATAGAGTTAAAATAATCATTACATAATCAAATTGGATGTTAAAATGTTGATGAGCTATAATATTATATAATCCAGAAAATAACCTATAAACGTACCATGAGTTAAATTAAAAATGATTTGCGAGTACTGATTGGATTTTTATGGATCGAAGAAAAATATTACGTCAAACGACATATCAAAGCGATAGTCAAAAATGTGATTTTAATTTTTTTTTTTTTTCTTTTTCAAGTCACATGCGCCTATATATTTGTGTATAACGTGGAATAATATATATAGGGGCGAGCGGGGCAAAGAGGGCACCTCCGCCAAATTTTCAAAATTAAATTTCAAAAAAATTAAATTCCTTCGGGAAACGATTTTTCTTGAAAAAAACAAGTCGAAAATTTTCCAAGAATTTTTTTTTTTTTTTGGCCGAGGTGCCCTCTTTGCCCCGCTCTCCCCTATAGATATATAATATCTATATTAGGGTGCTTTTTTTGAAACGACTATTTTTTTTTTGCAACTCCCCATTGAAAATCTTGTAGACGTCGAAAAGGGAAAAGGGTTGAAATCACAGCCAAACTACCAATGGCACTTTTGAAGAACACTAAATTCTCTGTCGAATGACTCTAGGATAAGAACAATCCATTGAAATGCGGCTGAGTTTTGTGCGGCGAAAGAAAAAGTCGTAATGTTTACATGCTTTTAGCATGGGAAAACTTGAAAAGAAAAGCGCGAGTGCTGGAATTGGAATGAAGAGCTAAAAATTGGACAGGATTCCCTTTTCGACGTCTACAACAATAGATTTTCAATGGGGAGTTGCAAAAAAAAAAATGGTCGTTTCAAAAAAAGCACCTCGAAAGCACCCTAATCTATATACTATCTTACTATTTATATATAAATGTGATATTACTATTTTCAATAAAAATGTTGTGAGAAATTAATTTTATTTTTGATTTTACAATTTCAATGAACGTATTTGCAAGTCCCAATGTACTTGCATTACGTGCCCGCATCATGCCCGCACGGATGCGACAGGCACGTCGTGCGAGGCATATGTACATCAATTGATGACTCAGTTGCGTGGTGATCTGCGCGCACGTCGTGCGGATAGACCCGCACGCGTGGGTGCGTATTGCGTCGCATATGCCACGCATATTGTTATCTGGGGTAGTTAATGACGAAAAAAGAGGTACTGCCAAATCTCAAGTCTCTCGATTGAAGGGAACCCGCGCCTCTTCGCGTTCAAAGTTTCAAAATTCGCTTTGCTTTTACTATTTTTTTCATAAATTATTATTTTGATCTACGATATAGATAGGATAATAGTTATCTGGGAATCTTTCAATGAAAAATACCATTTCCATTCAAATTCATTTTTTTGTGGAACTTTCCGTGTAATTTAAAATCCTAGTTCGAACAAGGCATTTTAAATTACACGGAACGTCAAAAAAAAAAAAAAAAAAAAACGAATTTTAATGAAATTGATATTTTTATAGAATATTTTTCATTGAAAGATACACAAATAAATATTATCCTATCTATATCATAGATCAAATGTAATAATTTATAAAAAAAAAGTAATAAAAGCGAATTGTGAAAATTTGAACGCGAAGAGGCGCGGGTTCCCCTCAATTGAGAGACTTCAGATTTGGCAGTACCTCATTTTTCGTCATTCACTACAGTTTGAGGGGGCGGCGTGGAATTTTTGTTTTTTAATGACCACCCTAGGCTATATACATTATACACACAGACAAACCTAAACTTAAATCACGTTTTACTAGACGTGATTCACGTTTAACACTAATACGATGTCTAGTGTCTTTGAATCCGACATGAAAAACGTAATCTACGTATTAGAACGCCTTATTTTACGATTAAGACAAAAAAAAAAACGTAATTTACGACGGAGCAAAACGTAATCTACGTTGAAAGAATCGGAAATGATGACAATAATAATAACGTTCATCAAGGTCTTTATATCCATAATTCACGACGAGAAACGTCGTCATTTCCGAGTCAATTGAACTTATTTTTTTGTATTTGTTGGATTTTTTTTTTTATAAAAATTTCTCGTGGATCTTTAGACTCACACGCCATCCTATAATATGAAATTTCTCGTAATTTAATGAACAACTAATCGTAATTTAGGAATTGAAAAACATGAAATAAGGAGAAAATTGTCTTACTCTACGAATACGAAATCGTACGTGAAGAACATTTGATCCTATTTTACGACAACGCAAAGCGTGATTCACGTTTGTCCCTAAAAACGTAAATTACGCTTATGAAAACGTAAGTTTATACGCTCATGAAATCGTAAATTACGACGGGTCAATCGTGATTTAGGTTGAGATTTTTCTGTGTGTAAATAAAAAAAAAATATATATATATAAAGGGATGTGGGGTATTCCACGTTAGACCAGCAAGCCTAAAACCCTCACTACTTTAGATTGACTTAAGGGGACCCGTACAGTTTGAAATTTTGCAAAAATCGTTTTTTCGTTTTTTGCGGCATATGCTATCTCAGGGTCATATCTATCTCTAAAAAAATTGGCGTCGACGAATTCGTAAAAGTGACAGAGTTATCGACCGAGATTCATAATTGAGCTTTGGCGAACTGGCGCAATTGGCGCTGTCGCCTTATTTACATGTCGCTCACATGTTTTGTGACCGGCCATTGTTTTCTGAACGCTTTCTGAAATCGTGTCAACGTTCCCGCTTTTTAAATCTGTTCCGATTACAATAAATAAAAAAACAGTACTTTTCAGTACTAAAAAATCCGCGATTCAATCGTGCTAAAATCTACTTCTGCTACTTGTGTGTGTGACATCAAGTTACAGTGTGTGTGAGGTTTATTTGTGGGAAACCACCGACTAACCTCAAAGTAAGTATCGTATAATAATAATAATAATAATAATAATAATAATAATAATGATGATAATAATGATAATAATGATAATAATGATAATAATGATAATAATGATAATAATGATAATAATGATAATAATGATAATAATGATAATAATGATAATAATGATAATAATGATAATAATGATAATAATGATAATAATGATAATAATGATAATAATGATAATAATGATAATAATGATAATAATGATAATAATGATAATAATGATAATAATGATAATAATGATAATAATGATAATAATGATAATAATGATAATAATGATAATAATGATAATAATGATAATAATGATAATAATGATAATAATGATAATAATGATAATAATGATAATAATGATAATAATGATAATAATGATAATAATGATAATAATGATAATAATGATAATAATGATAATAATGATAATAATGATAATAATGATAATAATGATAATAATGATAATAATGATAATAATGATAATAATGATAATAATGATAATAATGATAATAATGATAATAATGATAATAATGATAATAATGATAATAATGATAATAATGATAATAATGATAATAATGATAATAATGATAATAATGATAATAATGATAATAATGATAATAATGATAATAATGATAATAATGATAATAATGATAATAATGATAATAATGATAATAATGATAATAATGATAATAATGATAATAATGATAATAATGATAATAATGATAATAATGATAATAATGATAATAATGATAATAATGATAATAATGATAATAATGATAATAATGATAATAATGATAATAATGATAATAATGATAATAATGATAATAATGATAATAATGATAATAATGATAATAATGATAATAATGATAATAATGATAATAATGATAATAATGATAATAATGATAATAATGATAATAATGATAATAATGATAATAATGATAATAATGATAATAATGATAATAATGATAATAATGATAATAATGATAATAATGATAATAATGATAATAATGATAATAATGATAATAATGATGATAATGATGATAATGATGATGATAATAATAATAATAATAATAATAATAATAATAATAATAATAATAATAATAATAATAATAATAATAATAATAATAATAATAATAATAATAATAATAATAATAATAATAATAATAATAATAATAATAATAATAATAATAATAATAATAATAATAATAATAATAATAATAATAATAATAATAATAATAATAATAATAATAATAATAATAATAATAATAATAATAATAATAATAATAATAATAATAATAATAATAATAATAATAATAATAATAATAATAATAATAATAATAATAATAATAATAATAATAATAATAATAATAATAATAATAATAATAATAATAATAATAATAATAATAATAATAATAATAATAATAATAATAATAATAATAATAATAATAATAATAATAATAATAATAATAATAATAATAATAATAATAATAATAATAATAATAATAATAATAATAATAATAATAATAATAATAATAATAATAATAATAATAATAATAATAATAATAATAATAATAATAATAATAATAATAATAAATAATAATAATAATATCATTAATATTAATAATATCATTAATATTAATATTATTATTATTATTATTATTATTATTATTATTATTAATAATAATAATAATAATTCTCTCCCCCAAGTCGTGATGGACGCGATCAAGCCTGTCTTCGAAAATCTCACAGCTCCAGAACTACTCACCCGCTGCGTTGGTGGTAAGACTCAGAACGCTAATGAGTCACTGAACAACGTGATTTGGAAATTCCGCCCCAAGAGAGTGTACACAGGACGGAAAATAGTGTCTATAGCAGCAAATCTCACAGCAATAACTTTCTCCGAAGGAGCCACTGGGATTCTGAAGGTCATGACTGCACTTGGAGTGACCCCAGGATCTCACGCAAGAGCTCAAATGATTCAGACTAACCAAATACGCTTGGAATAGGCTCGACGACAGGCAGCTGATAGTACTCGAGAAGCCCGAATCGCTATCAGAAGACTGCAGCTAGGTCAAAATGAGGCTGCAGAAGCTAGGGAAGGACCGTCATACGCTGCCGGAGCTTTTTGAAGATGGTTCGTTAGAAATATTACTTTGAAAGTTGGAAAGGAAAAGAACAATTTTTTTCGTCGAAATAAAAAATGGTCACTTGAGTCAAAATTTTTTTCCAAACAACTTTTGTTTGTAACAATTTTTGATATGTTGAACTTTTCTAGTAGTTATTTCCGATTTTTTAGTGAAAACTTAAAACGCGTTTATCTCAAAACTATGTTTTTGGAGTTGTGTCGTAAGGTTTTAGGAGTACCGTTGGACCGATTTGGCTCGGCTAGGGCTTATTTTTTTCAGAAAACCAATCCTCATCGTATGAACGAGGGAAATTTGGAAATAAAATTTTTGGACCAAGTTATCTGCAAAAGAGTGGCCACATTTTGGGTGAATTTTGATAACTCGCTATAACTTTTAACATGATTTTTTTTTTACAGATCCCCGCGTTCACACGATGTAGGATTGCGCTCCGAAGAAAATGAGACGTCAAAATGTGAAATTGGACCAACCGTGTGGCTGAAACCTTACGACAACTGATTTGGGCAACATGATTTTTTTGATATGTAATGAACTTTGGTTAAGTTATAAATGATTTTTGGAGTATGTTGAATTCATTGGTTCAAACTGTACTGGTCCCCTTAACTTTATTGGCGTGTAACTTTTTTTTTCGACAATGTTTTTTGAATTTTTTATCGTAAATAGCTCCAATAATTAGCTACAAAATAAGCCTAGGCTGATCGCAATTGACCGTCTCAAACTCGAGATAAAAAGTTTTTAATTTCTTCGAATTTAACATGTGTTTAAATGCTGATTCACCGGTTTTAATTGTTAAAAAACGAACAACTCGACATTTTTTTGATAAAAAAAATATCTAATGGTAAATTGTCATCTTCTGAATCGTTTGATTCATCATTCAGCATTTTCGACCGTCTCGTTTGAATTTTATAGTTAAAACTGAAACATAAAGCGGCGCGTATCTCTCTTGGTCTCGAGTGGATATCTCCTGGCTCTCACTCTCACAGAGCCATACATTGTCGCTGACTAGTACGAATATATACTATGGGTTTTAAGTATATTTGCCGATGGTACCCGATTTAAAATTACCAAAAAAATCATACGCACTCTGTGATTACCTATAGAAACGCTGTCCGTCAAAGATCAAAGTGGAGACAAAAAATTGATTGTTATCCGAATCGAGACAAAAAATTAATTGTTAAAAATTTTTTAAATCACAAAATCATCCGAATAATTCATTCTAATAATTAATTTTTTGTCTCGGTCGTTGATCGTAGTTCCACTTTGATCTTTGATGGAGAGTGTTTCTAGGTAATCACAGAGTGCGTATGATTTTTTTGGTAATTTTAAGTCGGGTCCCATTGGCAAATTTGTTTTTTCCTTATTGTGCAGGAATTATAAATAATAAAAAATTGAAAAAATTAATTTGATCAATTTGAACCCTGACAAGCATCATATATGATAATTAAGTCAATCTAAAATAGTGAGGGTTTTGGGTTTGCTGGTCTGACGTCGAATTATAATATATAACTATAATAATTACAATATAATAATATATAACATATATTATAATATATATATATATATATATATATATATACTAGGGGGGCTCCGCCCCCCTGCGCGCTACGCGCGCCAACCCCCCATTTTCAATTCGGACTTCTTTGAAAAATGGAATCCAGTGAAGGTTTTGTCACTCCTGATTATATACTATCTATACATTGACTATTTCCTAATTATTAATTTCTTATTATATATCCAAAAATTATTTTGATAACTAAACTTGGTGGCGCGCCAACCCCCATATTATTTTATTACCTACATTGGTTTCAAAACAATGGACTTTTTCAACGGATCTTTTTGACGGATTATACATATTTATTAATATCGATTATTGTACAGCATCTATGAATCACATATATATTATTATGAAATAAAAAAAAAAAAAAAAAAACGGAATGCAATGTAGTTCAAAACATTTTGAAAATGATATAGTGTCAATCAGTCAATAGTGTCACACAGTGTTAATCATTTAATTAGTCAATTAGTTTGTAGTATATCGCAGTGGTTTTCAAAATTCCTCGCAATTATTTCAGAAATAGTTGCATCCATGATCCATTAGATTACGTGTGATAATAGTAGATAGGGAAAAATCTGCAAATAATAATATATGCATAAATAAAGATAATAAGAATTATTGGAACAGTTATCGTTTCCACACCACTGTGCAGTAGATAACTCGGCGCGTTTTTTTTTAAGTGGTTTCCTCAAAAAGCCTAATCCACTATATATTTTTAATACATATATAACAATACACGATTACCGTAGTGAAAAAAAAAAAAAAAAAAAAAATATCCGCAACTATAATAAAACCTTCAAATATATCATTAATCCAAACTTGAATGTCAACTTTTGTTTCTTCGTAAAACTTCGCCAGCGTTCAGCAATCTCCGTTCTCATTTTCGGTTCTCTTCTGCATTTCTTGTAAGATTTTGCCGTTCTTATGTAGAAGTGATGTTGTTAAAATAAAGGATTGGAAACATGTAATTAAGGATAGTGATACCATTTTTTCAAAATTGGTAATAATTGGCAAATTAATGAAATTTAATGAATGGTTTGCGATTCGCGTTTATATATTCAAGTCATATTTGATGTTACTAACAATTCCGATTGTCTTCAGATTCTATTACTTCCGTTTCATAAACGCGTCTCTCTAAACGTGCCAATTGGGCCAATCTTTCTAGTATTTCTGCCCTTTCTGCTTCCCGTTCAACTGCCCACTCGGGATTTTGGTTTGACGCTTCCAGCTCGGCCTCTTTTGCCTGACGTGTTAACGTATCCAATCTGTTTTCCAATTCCGCTTCTAGCTCGGTCGTTAGTACTTCTTGTAATTCCTCCCATAATTCTTCTTCCGTCATTTCGTCAAACAAATCTATTGCGATATTTAATTTTTAGTGAATTCATATTATGTTACGTTTGTTGTTGCTCGGTTCGCTGATTAGATATATATCGATATTTCATACTCCGCCTTACTGGTTCCATCTTCCAAATTAATTGAATCTCCAATAAGTTTTGAATACTAACTTTTTCGAAATTGACAAAAATTTATTAAATATCGATCACATGTTACGAAATCAAATCAAGTTTTGAATACTAATTTTTCTGAAATTTATTCACGTAAATTTACTCATACCACGAAATGAAATGAAGAACGCGAAATTTCATCAACTATATTCATTCACAGACATTTAATCGATCATAAAAATGAAATTTATCGAACAACGATTATATTTCCAACGCCGAAAAACTTTGTTTTTGATATGTTTTGTTATAGTTACAAATTCATGTGACTGACGCATACTTATTTATTAAATCTTGCTTGTTAAATTACCTGTATGATCATACATATTTTCAATCATGTCAAACATTGGGTCTTCACACGATAAACCATCAAAGCACAGCACAAAGGTATAAAGGTATAAATTCATTATTTAGTAAATTTACAACATTACTGATTTTGTCTTAGCGAAAATCTTCAAGGCATAACTCCCGTAGTCAATCACGAAAACGATCCAAAAGTACTGATCCAATTCTCCCTTTTACTACCACGAAGTTTTTAAATGAAAAAATCAGGCCTCATGATAAATTTGTGTATGCATCTCAATATAATAAATATATTTATAGTTTACGTAATTAAACTTTCATAACCGAGAACGACTTATTATTTAAATTTTAGCTCCGTTGTTGGTTATGTAAATACATTGAACAAAATTAAAACCTTCAAAAGCAAAGATTCCAAAATTCTAAAACTTTTTAAATTTATTCTCGACAACAACGATGGAAGAAAATTGTCATGTTATGCTTGGAATGAAGATGCTGAAAAATTTCAAAATGAAATAGAACTATATCAAGTATAAATATGAATATAAATTTATAAGAATTTATTCTCGAACACTTCCCATCGATGGATCGGAAAATTAATAACATACAATCAAATTTTTCAGATATTGTTAATCCAAAATGCTGTTGCAAAACCTGTCTCATCTTTCAATCATGGTAACCTTTCATATGAGCTTCAATTGAAACAATATACCAAAATAAACGCATTGGGAGAATTTAATGCTTTAGGATCCGACGCCAAAATTCAAAAAATTACTCATTTGGAAGACATTTGTGATAAACATGGACATATAGGTAATATTTATGTACCACAACCCAAACAAAATTTCTTTCTCTAACAAACTTCCTGGTTATCATTTATGACTATCGAAACTCTTTAGAAACCGAAGGTTATCTTCGTGATGAATTTTTCGTACCGAATAAATCTGCCCCAGAAGTGTTCTCGGGATCTATCACTGATGGGCAATCTCGAATTGAAATTATTGTAAATAGTGCGGATCCAAATTTTTCCATAAAGCAAGGTCAAAAAATTCGAATTACTGGACAAATTGGAGAACATGGTGAATATGGATATGAATAAATTCGACAATATTTCGTGTGCTATTATCAATGAAGTCAAAATTAATTCATTGAACGTACTGTATTATAGATAATTTGGATCTCTACATTGAAATTCAAAAAATCGAACATATCCAGATTTTAGAGGAACCCAAAATGAGAGTTCAAGAATTGCTCGATGCTGGTGATGTTTTACAGAGAAAGAGAAATTGAAATTTAATTTGAAATTAATAATATATTTTAGTTTTATTATTATTGTAAAGGTATTTTTTTCTTTATATCATGGTAATATTTTGTATTTAAATATATATTAAAAATAGATAGTGGATTAGGCTTTTTGAGGAAACCACTTTAAAAAAAACGCGCCGAGTTATCTACTGCAAAGTGGTGTGGAAACGATAACCGTTGCAATAATCGTTATTATCTTGAGTTACATACATCTCTTATTATTTTCAGACCTTTCCCTACTTACTGCTACCTTACCCTTAGTGATTACATCATCTAAAAACAGGCCCTCAACTTTCATGGACAGAATTATCATCCACCCCTGGGTGGTGTGAAAAGATACAAATACAGAGATCGATTCGATACGAATACAGACATAGGTTTACAAATCTTAGATTCATTAAATCATGTATAGTGTTTGAAATTAATAAAATATTAATTGGTAGTGGAAAATATTAATCGGAAGTGGAATGGTTTCTTTATGTTGACATCAGAAATTAATTAATTCAAAAGATTCGTATGAGTGGAAAATATATTTTCATTCTTCTTTGTTAGGTGATCTATCAATTGTTGGATTTTATTTATGTTATTGTATTACATAATTCATTAGCTTTCAGCGCGTATGATCGTTCTTTAATAAATAAACGTGAGTTTAAAATAGTTAAGAGTTCAATATTGCGACAGTAGTTTTCCAATTCTAAAGGTTCGAGTTAAGAAGTGTAGTGGTAGATTTGTGCAATTCAACTTATTGACTTTTAATCTTCAGCGTGCATAGAATTATAAGTGGAAAATTAACACGAATAATACGAATACATAATGGATTTTGTAAATGATGTACAATGATCAATATTAATAAATTATTAATCCGGTATTTTTCGTGTGGAAGGAATCTTCATTGTTTCGCCAATTCTTGACCTACATGGTGACGAATTGTTCAAAAGGGCTTGATTATTCGATCGAAATTTTTCATATGAATGCTGGGAAAGGAAATCAAATTGAGAAACCAAAAAGTAGGAAGTCATAATAAAAATGAACAAATCCTGTTTGAATTCGAATCTTTTTTTGTTATGCTGACGCGTCTTTTTTTATATAGCGGTATCCTCCTCAGATCCTATGATTCGGTTTTTGAAATTTTCGGTAACCATTCCATAATTTCTGTCCACGCCGAAGATTGAGAGCTTATTTTTGGAATACGTAATCCCGAAGGGTAGGTAGGACAATTGGTAGGGAAAAATCTGTAAATAATAATATATGTATAAATAATGATAATAATAATTATTACAACAGTTATCGTTTCCACACCACTTTGCAGTAGATAACTCGGCGCGTTTTTTTTTAAGTGGTTTCCTCAAAAAGCCTAATCCACTATATATTCTTAATACATATATAAGTACAAACGATTACTTTCAAAATAAAAAAAAAAGCATTTATCATTATAAAAAAATTCTGAAATATATTATTAATTCAAATTGCACAACACTGCAAATTAGTGAAATTTCATCATTGTTTCTTCTAACGGTTCCCTCCAGGACCCCTTTGGTGTATAAGGAGAGCTGTCGTGAACTGCAGTGTTGACGCCCTGTTATCTGCAAAAAAACTTGATTGCTCTTCCGCTCCGTAGTTCTCGTAGTCCGTAGTCATTCACAAAAATTTAATCGATTATTAAAATGCAATTTATTCAATATCGATATATGTGACTACTTCTAGCTATCCGTTTGTAAATTATTTATTCTTTATTTCATCTTTATTTTATGTAATCGTTCTTGATTGTGTATTTCATACTTTATCGCATATGGTATATATACTAAAAAACCCGATTTGTCGAAAAACTCAATTAAAAACCTCATTCCATACTACATTTTCAATTACATCTGGATTTTTTGAAGCATTTTCGATAAATAATTTATCCCTATTTTTGCATCTCGATAAAGCTACGTATAATTGCCCGTGACTGAAAAAATCTCTACAAAAATAAATTCCAATTTTGTCAAAGCTTTGTCCCTGAGATTTGTTAATCGTCATCGCGAAAGCTAATATAATCGGAAATTGCCTACGATATAGTATAAATGGTAAAGAAGAATGTTCCCCTGTATCTATAAGAATTCTTGGAATGAATATTACGTTTCCAGTTTTTGACCCAGTAATTATTTCAACTTCTATATTAAATTTGAATAGTCTTAGAATTTTCAACCTAGTTCCATTACACAACCCATCATTTATACTCAAATTCCTAATTAGCATCACGATGGCACCTATTTTTAGAATCAATTTATGCACCGAAAGTCCCGGAAAGTTTAAAGAATTCAAATATTCATTAGGATAATTTAATTGAACATCTTGGTCGGCATCGTCTATTCCTTTATACTTCGCGTAATCAATACTGTAATACGTTTTTTCTTCTTCATTAATTTTCCTCAATACCCTATCGTTTAATTTGTATATGTCTTCATTGTGACATGCCAAAATGGCACAATTTGACAAATTTTCTGACTTATCATTAATCGAACCATAAACTTCTTCACAAATATCGTTAGACTTCCATTCTGGTGGTATAACGAACGATTTAATTTTTCCCTCTCCTATTTTTAACAGAAATGATGCAAAATCAATGTCATTTGTTCTCATGTTAGTTTTTAGTTTTAATATTTCAAAACTCTCCCATAAGTGAGAACATTTGATTGTTTCCTGAATTGTGTTAAATTTGGAACCGTTTTTTACGACCGGAAGAATTTGACGAAAATCTCCTCCCAAAATAACTAATTTACCAGCAAACGGAAGATTTTCGAGATCACAACAATCTCTTAGGGTTTTGTCAATAATTTCTAAAGCTTTTTTGGGAATCATAGAAGCCTCATCCCATATTATAACATCACATTCCCGTAATTTCTTCTTATCGGAATCTAACTTCAAAAATGATGACTCGATGCTTGATAAATCCAAAGGTAACCGAAAAGTTCTATGGCTCGTCATACCACCGGGTAATAAAATTGATGCTATGCCTGTCCATGCCATAGATATAATTTTCTTTCCTTTGCTTATGAAATAATGTATTAAAGTTTTATATAGATAGGTTTTTCCTGTACCACCCGGACCATCAATAAATATATTTCGTTTCTTATGTTCATCGGTTACGTAGTTGAAAATTACCATTTGTTGAGCATTAAATGTTTTTATCGACGTCTCATACAATTTTCTATTGGTTGATAGTATAATCTTTTCTTCTTCTAAATTTTGATTTATTATTATCTTCTCTGGCTCAGGAAGTCCAAATTCAGAGCAATTTAATCCTTCCAAATTTAAAATATCGTTAAGTTCTGTTAAAGCTTTGTATTCCGCGTTATCCTTGAAACCTTCGCAGAAATATGGTTTAAATTTTTCCCAAATTTGATTGGAAAACGATGGTTTATCCGAAATAATAAACCACGCGAAAAATTTTCGTAATTGCTTTGGCATCATAACGTCACATGCTTCTTCAAAAATATCGAAAATATTCTTGTCTGTCTCAATTAACCCCATTGCTATTGCAGTTTCTTTATAAGTTAGATAGTTGATTCCTTCGTAAGTTTTTAGGTCATTAAAATTTAGTGCTCCTTTTACACGATTTAGTATTAATTTTAGATGGAAACGTTCTGTATCTTTTGAACTTACGGTATTGATGCGTCCGATAATTTTCGAAAAAGTTTTTCGCTTCACCCAAATTTTCCTAACCGAATCGAAGAGGTAATTTTTAGGTATGTTTACATATAAATTTTTTTTTGCATTTTCGTCTTTATTGTTCAATTTGAACCAAGCGGTCAGGGTTGTTTCCTGGTTCCGTAGTGCTTTCTCTTCTTTGTGCTCTTCATAAATAATTTTTTGTTGATTTTCTGTGTGAACTGCCAAACGAATTATACTGTGTGATCTTCCTGAAAGCGGTAGTTCTTCAATCCGCCAAGCAGCTTCCATAGGGCTTAAATAACGACTATCCATGTATTCCGTAATTTCATCATAAATTTCATTTTCTTTAGTTTGGTCATCTTCCTCTGTGAATTTTTTTAATTTTACGTATGCCCGGTCATGTCCTTTATGTAAATATTTATAAATATATTTGATGCTCATAATTGAAGCACAATATTCAACATTCAAGTGACAATTATATTTTTCAAGTAAAACCGGATTGTAAGGCACTACCATAGAATTATCAACCTTGACTGTCTCACCTCCGATTTTTCGATTATACATATGACCTGCATTACAGTTATCAATACGTTTGTATTTTGGAAAACCATTTTTGTCAAATGTAGTTCGACTACAAAAAGTTTTAGGAAAATTTTTGGAACAGAAATTTTTTTTCACGTCATAGCATAGCGAATATTCTGTGTGTGGACCGTGTAACATGTGTTTGATTACCAATTCTTGTAAATGTGTGTTATCCGTAGGAATCTCGGCTCTAATACATTTGTCTATCATATCTGGATTCATTAATTTATTTTTATGGTTTAAGGTGAATAATAAATGAGCATGAGGAAGCCCACGTTTTTGGAATTCTATAGTGTAAACATATGACAATACGTTACCGAAAATTTGGCCACTCATTATATCAGATATTATACAACGTAATTTTGAATGAAAAAGGCGTACAGTTATATTCGGAACATCGTTGCACGTGGTTCCACCAGGAAATTCTTTCAATATTCGTTTCATTTCTGGCCAATTTGGATTAGTCGTTATAGTTAGAAATAAATCTGGTCTACCAACTGCCCTTGAAATAGCCATTGCATCCTGATATAGTTGATGCATGTGGCGAGGACTTCCAATGTATGTTGTTGGTAAAACAAACATATTCCCTAACCTTTCCCTGTTTTCAAAATTATTCGAGTCATTCATTGCACTTCGTGCTACGTGGTCAATCAGTCCCTGATAACATTCAATTCTTAATTGTTTTTGGTTGTATCTAATATAATTTAATCTATTGCTTTCTATGATAATATAAGCTTGTATTACGTATTGTTGAGTTAATCTCCCAGAATACAATATAGGATTGAATTTACCTTTTGGTCTATATGCTATACGGTGTGAGTAATATTGAAGAGCTGATAGTCTTTTTTCACTATTAGGATTTTGTGCAAATGAACAACTCCATCCTAAATCACCTGAAGGAAACATGATAGGAAAAATCATGGGGTCAACGTGAAACGATAATTTATTTAAAAATGTATGAGTATCAACCCCTGGGGGGAGATCTTTCGGATATACACATAAGTCATAAGATGACGGTATCTGACCATCTTTCGAAACGATTAAAGCTGCACACTCAGCAGTGGAAGGAATGTTGTATCTATTTTTATCCAAACTAATATTTCGAACAAAGTATAAATAATATTCTGATAATGAGTGTGTTTTAGTGAGTTCGTATAAATGTTTGTATTTTTTGGCATATGGGTTAGTGGCATTCAATATGTTTTGTATTATTCCAATGTGTGATTCAACTAAATTTTTGTTTTCTTTAATCCTTTTTTGTATTGCCTCACAATCATCGTAAATGTAAATCTGTCCATGATCGGGCATTTCATTTTTTTTAGCAATAAGACTATTAGGAGTACTGTGACGAACCTGACCTTGAATTTTTAAATTATATATTCCTTTTTTAAATTCATTTATGACGTTTGCGTTAAAACTTGCAAAAGAAAAACGGTTATTATAATATCGTATTAATTCCCGAAATTTTCTATCGTTTAACAACATATCTCGCAAGGTTTCGTCATAATCACTTAATGGTGGTAGCTTTATTTTTCCGTAGTGGCAGCAACTCTTTTTCGAAAACTCTATCGACCAAAAGAGAGCTGAACAGTATGGGCATATGTAATTCATATCTCCAAAATCTCTATAGTTATTGGTGATCACTGAATTTTTACGTATGTGATATAATTTAGCGGCTTGAATAGGTCTTCTCTTATTTATGCGACATTCGTTCATATTAGAGATTTTATTTTTTTCTCTTTTATTATGTAATCGTTTTTCATCCATACCCTCAATTTTATCTTTTATTCGTTTTTTACCTAATCGTTTCTTATCCATAGCTTCAACTTTATCTTTCGTTCGCTTTTTTTGTAAACGGTGTTCATCCATAGCTTGTACTTTATCCTGCGTTCGCTTTTTTTGTAAACGGTCTTCATCCATAGCTTGTACTTTATCCTTCGTTCGCTTCTTTTGTAACCGGTCTTCATCCATAGCTTGTACTTTATCCTTCGTTCGCTTTTTTCGTAACCGGTCTTCATCCATAGCTTGTACTTTATCCTTCGTTCGCTTCTTTTGCAACCGTTCTTCATCCATAGCTTGTACTTTATCCTTCGTTCGCTTCTTTTGTAAACGGTCTTCATCCATAGCTTGTATTTTATCCTTCGTCCTTTTTTTCTTCAATCGATCTTCATTCATATTTTGTACGATGTCATGTTTCCTTTTTTTAATTAATCGATTTTGATTCATGTTTATAATTTTATCTGTATTTCTCTTCTTTGTTAATGCGGATTCTGTTAGATTTTTGACTTGTCTCTTTTCATTTATTCTTGTTTTATTGTTTTTGTAATATGACCTATTATTGCTATTTTTTAAAAATTTGTAATTCATACATTCTATAATATCATAATGACCTTTGTCAATTTGTCCGGAAAGGCGAAGAACTAACTTGTTTGTATTACTGATTTGTCCATAAATTGCGGGAACGTCATAACCATCTCTATATATCAAAACATAAATATTATGAATACTAACAAAAGATTGTATTTCGACTTCTCCACCGTATACACTATTAGTAGACATATGTATTTTATACGAATCTTTATCTGAAATTTTCAAACCGTATGATTCATCACCGATTATAAAATCCTCATACAACGACCATTTGTTTGCTATATCCGAAACTATTTCTAATCTGACTTCTCTATGTTTTTCTTGATCGTTATGTATAAAATACGAAAAGCAGCGAAATAAGCAATTACCATCACCCACTATTGGTACTGTAACCGGACGGCTTGACATCATTTTCTTTTTTAATCGTACTTCTTCGATTATTATAAAGAATCACAAAATTGATACCTGTTTCGTACTTCAATCTGATGTTATTGAACGATATCCTTTTTGTTACCTCCAAATGCTATGTCCTGCACCGAGTTGTATATATTCTCATGCAGTTTCCTAAACCTTGCTTACTGTTATTAACAGTTTTGAAGAAATGTATTGATCTGTCACTTTCGTGTTTATATCGCCGACATGTCAATGACAATCTGGAGTGGATCGTTTGTATGTTTAATTAGTTTGTTTCTTTTAAATTTTGTTATTTATTCATTTATTATTTTCGAGTATGACACCGAAGAACATTATAAAAATATGAAACGTAATAGTAATAAGTAAATAAGGACATTATCTATTAATACGCGATATCTTTACAGAATGGTATAATCTACATCCGAATTCAAGAGTTGACTCTCATAAACGGTCCAAACATGACATTAGGTATACAGGGCCGAGGGGGGCCCAAGGGCCGAAGGGCTGAGGAGGCGGGAGGGACCCTATATAGGGAGGACCCTATGCAGAAGGTATAAAGGGCCGGAGAGGGCCTAAAGGGGGCCTAAAGGGCCGAGAGGAGCTGAGAAGGCGGGGGGGAGGGACCCTATATAGGTAGAAGGGATAAGGGGGGGGGAGCTGAGGAGGCGGGGGGGGGGGGGGGGGGGGGGGGGGGGGAGCTGTGGAGGCGGGGGGGAGCTGAGAAGGCGGGGGGGGGGGGGGGGGCAAAGGGCCGAGCGGAGCTGAGGAGGCCATGGAACCCGACACGGCGGCGGCGGCGGCGGCGGCGGCGGCGGCGGCGATTGAATTATATAATATAGAAGGATATATATATATATATTAGACTGTTTCAAAAAAAGCGATTATTTTATTTTTCTCAAAGAACATTGAAAAATCGTTAGAGTATGTCTAAACAAAGACCCCGTTCAAATGTGAGCCCTTAATATTAATATTTAGAGGTGGCGCTTTTCAATTTTCTATTTCCGTTTAAATAACATGGGAAAAATTTTTTCTGAACTTTAGAATTTTACTACTCAGAAACGAACTACCTTACAATAATAACTAAGATAGCTTTTTGTAGGAAATTTGACGCTCTATAAGAAAGGTCTGAATGAAAATTTGCATGAGGCGAGCCGTTTCGGAGTTATCAAGCCTCAACCATTGAACTGTTCAAAATTAAAATCAAAATTAAAATTAAATTGAAATGAATTATTGATGCATTGTAAATAAAATTTATGATGAAATTTCATCATTTATTTGTGATATACCCGTATTTTTGATTATTGATCAAAAAAATCAATCACTTATTGTTGATTAATAAAATTTTTTGATCAACATTGAATTGAAAATTTATGGATATTGGTTTTAAAGTTGATAATAGTGGGTATTTAAGTTATATGAGTCGATTTTTTCGCGTATAAGTAGAAATTATCATTATTTTGAACAGTTCAATGGTTGAGGCTTGATAATTCCGAAACGGCTCGCCTCACGCAAATTTTCATTCAAACCTTTTTTATAGAGCGTCAAATTTGCTACAAAAAGCTATCTTAGTTATTATTGTAAGATAGTTCGTTTCTGAGTAATAGAATTCGGAAGTTCAGAAAAAAAATTTTCCATGTTATTTAAATGGAAATGGAAAAATGAAAAGCGCCACCTCTAAATATCAATATTGAGGGCTCACATTTGAACAGGGTCTTTGTTTAGACATACTCTGACGATTTTTCAATGTTCTTTGAAAATTTTTTTTTTTTGAAACAGTCTAATATATATATATGGGGCATTCCATGACATCTCGATCAAGACCTGGCGGTGACATTTTAGATCTACTTAATAATTTGTTATTTCAAACTACTTGTCAAAAAATACATACACCATTTTTTACAGATTTTTTCAAGCATCGGTATCTGAGATACGATTATCGAAGTTAAAAAAAAACACCCATTTTCTAAAATCTGAAAAAATTCAGGAAAATCTAATTAAATATTACAAAATTTTCGCGCGCTATTAGAAGATGGAGGTTTGATTACAGGGAAAGGTGAAGTTGACGAAATGCCGAAAATAATATTTAAAAAATCGGAATGTATTTTTGACATATAAACAAACGAAAAAGTCCCTTATCAAATGGGTCCAAAAAGTATATTCTCAGAATTACAGGTTGATCAATCTTTTCAATAATATTAATAGGTATTAGTATTGTAGGGATTATTATATCGCGTTAGTAATGCCATAAGGTCGTAAGCGACACTATACGACCTTCTGGTTCTATGAAAACCAAAATTTGGCTATAATCATATATTTTTTTTTTCTTTGGAATTGCGATGAAACCAATGAAAAACACATAGATCTATCCAAATTCCCGAGAAATTGTTTTTTGGCGGACACGACCCTCTGGCTTTATTTTCAGGAAGAAATCGAAAAAATTGAAGTCAGAAGGACGTATATCCGCCAAAAAACAATTTCTTGGGAATTTCGATAGATCTATGTGTTTTTCATTGGTTTCATCGCAATTCCGAAGAAAAAAAATATAAACGATTATAGCCAAATTTTGGTTTTCATAGGACCAGAAGGTCGTATAGTGTCGCTTACGACCTTATGGCATTAGTAACGCGATATAATAATCCCTACAATACTAATACCTATTAATATTATTGAAAAGATTGATCAACCTGTGATTCTGAGAATATACTTTTTGGACCCATTTGATAGGGGACTTTTTCGTTTGTTTATATGTCGAAAATACATTCCAATTTTTTAAATATTATTTTCGGTATTTCGTCAACTTCACCTTTCCCTGTAATCAAACCTCCATCTTCTAATAGCGCGCGAAAATTTTGTAATATTCAATTAGATTTTCCTGAATTTTTTCAGATTTTAGAAAATGGGTGTTTTTTTTTTAACTTCGATAATCGTATCTCAGATACCGATGCTTGAAAAAATCTGTAAAAAATGGTGTATGTATTTTTTGACAAGTAGTTTGAAATAACAAATTATTAAGCAGATCTAAAATGTCACCGCCAGATCTTGATCGAGATGTCATGGAATACCCCATATATTCAATATTCATATCCTCTGATATCTATAATTCATTGTGTTTATAACTATTATATATTTCAGTTTATTTATTTTATAAATTTCTATGATTATATATACTTTTTATAAATTCAATTTACAAATTTCAGTGTAGTATACCCGCACGAAAAAAAACCCTCAAATTTACCCCCAAAATAACCCCCAAGTATACCCTCAATGTTGAGGGTGATTTCGCACCCCCAATTGAGGGTTTACCCCCAACTTCGCGGTTAACCCTGGATTCCGGGGTTTCTTCAAATTGAGGGTTAATAACTGTATAGGTATACTATATCACAGCGCGCGCGCTATTTTATACTTATACTATCATTTTATATTTTCTGACAGAGCAAAATAGTATATTGTGTACCAAGGGCGTAAAGTGGGCTTTTTTAGACCGAGTGTGGAGTTTGCAGTACTAGTCGGAGGCGAGGGAGCACGAGTCGAAGACGAGTGCATCCGCGAGCCGAAGACGAGTACTGCAACCACACGAGGTCAAAAAGCCCACTTAGCCCTTGGTACACACCATATTTTTTGTAACGCATGTATTGATTTCTGCGTTTTTTGTGCTTATAAGCGGCATATATATATTGTTACGTTTCGGTTCTTGAGCGATACCACCGGTATCGCGAACCGAGTGTAATTGTGAGTTCTTTGCTCGAAATTAATGTTCTAGACCTTTATATCAATAATTTAATGTTCCCTATTACGGACTTGAGTCGCCGTGCAACTAAAGCCGCCTCCCCACAGACCTGAACACGTAAACGCGATAAGGCTGCACTTTACCCACCTAACCTTTTGATTTTAATTTTGTTAAAGTTAGTTTATTCCCAATTTTCTAAACAATAGAACCTGCTGTGCCAGACCTGAGTGCGTCAGAGACACACTAAGGCTGTATCTAGCTTTGGTTAGTTTTATCGATGAAGAAAGACCTGGAAATAGCGGATAAGGGATCTGCATAGAGTAACTTACTTTTTTAAATAATCAAGAATTCGATTTATTATATTCTACTATAACTAGCGGTTGCTTCAGATACTTATTCTATATTTACAGAGATCCTTACTTACTAATTTCTAATATGAAGACTATTTTTGATCTTTAAGCGATGATTGACCGTTACGTCGTTTTCAAATGAATATTTCGTTAATTTTCTTTATAATTTAATTTTCTAATATTCTGAATTATATATTTTCTTTTCTGATATTTTCTTTTCTTTTATTTCTTGATTCTATTTTATTTTCGTTGAAATTTGCGATTTTTGATAGAGCGAAATAATATTTGAGTGAAGCTACAAGTTCGCAAGGCGCTATGCCTATTGCGACTGATCTGCAAAAGAGCTGTGAGTCAATCCGGTGCTATACCGTAGAATTGCTGGTGATGAGAGCCGTGTCTCGACTTATATACTTGCTATGACGTCACGCGGCTTGTCGCTCTCGTCGAATGTTCTAGAACGTTCGATGCTAGCAACGGTTGATGTTTGAATTGCTAACGGTCAGGCCTATGTTGTCTGATCCGTTACATTGCCCCCTTCGATCATCGGATGGTCGGATGATCTTTGATGATACGTCTCGGCTGATGATCGACCCTGATGTTTGATGCGGTTTTCTGATGATGTGATGCAATTTTGAATTATCCCCTCTTTAATCCAAGTGGATCTGTGGGATCCATGAGTATGGGAATCTCCACAGTGTCGTTGGTCGATGATCGATGGAGATTTCTGCGGTAAACAGCTGACGATCTGATGGCTGACTTCGCCCGTTGTTCTTGTAGTCGCCTTAGTGTCATTTCCTCTCCCTCGTCATCTGATAAATCTAATGTCCCAAAATTCCGGAGCATATTTATCAGTTCTCCTGTCTTGCGGTTACTTCGCCGATCATAATCCGCAATGCGGTTTCGTTTTGAGCCGGTCGCCGAAGTGCTTTCAGTGACCTTGTGGAAAGCTGTTCGTCCATTTTTTTCTCTGGTCGTTGAAACGTCACAGGACCTGTCAGTTATCCGAGGTATTTTAAACTTTCGGATTTCTGGCTGATTAAACTGCAACTCCTCGATCTTCCTGACGGTAGGTGGAATTTTGTTGCTTTCTTTGGTTTCAGATGTTAATGTTTTTTCTTTCAGTTCTTTTATTTCAGATATCTTCAAGCGCGGAATGCAGATTTTTAACACCCGGTTGTTGTTCTGATCTGACGTAATTTGTGAGTCTACCTGGTTCTCCTGCACAACTGTCTTTGGATCGATGCTGGTTGTCGGCGCATCCGTGATTGCATTCACCTGCTCAACCTTAGCTGGTCGGCTGGGTTGAATTACTTTTCGCCGGCGATTCAAACGTGATGGATCCATGAGGTGGCTTGCTGTTTGATATCCTCTCCCAATTACATATCTTCCAGATCCTGATTTAAACTTTCCTGAACTAATGATGATTTTATCTTTTTCGGATATATGATCGTCATCGTCGAAGGCTTGGGTTTGCGTACCCTTATCCTGCACACTGATGTATCCGTATTCGAACATGATAAACGAATGTGATGACTCATATTCGACCTCGAGCTTTTATATCGTCCTCTTCGTCTCATCGAACCAAGGTACGTTAGCAATTCAAACACAACCGCTGCCAACGATGACAGTCAGCTCCCCTAGGTGCTAGCTTCGTTAAATTTTCAAATTTCAGGTAACACATAGTGCTTCAGCATGTTTGTGTGAAAACGACCTCGCTCTTTTCGCGTGTTTATATTTTCTAGAATAAATGTAGCTTCGCCAATTCGGTTACAAATACGGTAAGGTCCCTCATATAAAGCTAGAAATTTTGCCATTGTTTTATTTTTTGAATCAGAGACATTTAAAGCTCTTACCAAAACCAAATCGTTTACTTTAAATTCTGTCATTTTATGACTTTCATTGAACCTTTTGGCTCTGCTACTTCCATTCTTCCTAATATTATTCTTAACTAAACTTAATTTTAATTCTAATGGTATATCTTCTTTATCTAATTTGAACCATTTCTTCCAGAAACGTGTAGGCGGTTCACCGAGCTGGATCTCGCACGGACAAAATCCAGTCGATTCATGGTACACCTCGTTCACGCAGCTTTCGATAACTTTCAACCAATCAACCCATGAGGTATGTTTTCCTGTCAAGAAAGTTCTAAAAAACCTTCCTAATTCACGATTTACTCTTTCGACCATGTTTCCCTGAGGATGTCTAATTGATGAGAATATAGGTGTTATATTTTCCTCTTTCAGTTTCTTTAACCATAGCGCTGACGTGAACTGTGTTCCATGATCGAACTGGATCTTGCTCGGCTTCCCAAGCTCCGGTATGTATTTCCCAAAGATGCATCGGATTGTGGAGCGCGCGTCTGCAGTTTTCAATGGATACAAACGCACAAACTTGCTGAATGTGTCAATGGTCACTAACAACCATTTGTAATTTCCTTTACTCGCGGGTAACGGGCCTAAAAAGTCAATAGAAACCAATTCCCCGACCTCACTCGGTGTGATGTTTTGCATCCGAGCGTAGCTGTAACGATTAGGTACTTTACATAGCTGACATCGCTCGCAACTAGCTAGAATTCTTCGAATGCATCGCGCGAATTTCGGAAAGTAGAAGTTTTCATTCAACAATTTGTAACATTTTCTAGCCCCAACATGTCCGTATGCCTCATGTGTCTCTGTTACTAATTCTTTTATCAAATCCGACGGAAGATAAGCTCTCTTAAAGCCCCCTGGTTCCCAGTGGTACCAAATCCCTTGTTCCAATTTTAATCGTTTTTTATCCCTTGTTAAATCCTCATCGACGAGGCGTTTAATATGCGGATCATCAGCTTGAAGCTGTCCGAACATTTTCAATTTATTTTCTAAATTTTGGTTTATATTTCTTGCTAACGGCGCAATTATTTGTAGTTTGTTTATTTGTGGTATTTCGTTGATCTTGTCAGGTGGGTATCGGCTAAGCGTGTCTGCAACGATATTGTCCTTGCCTTTAACGTATTCAATCTCGAAATCGTAAGTTTGAACAAACAATATCCAACGCGCCAACCTTGAACTGACTAATTTGCATGTCGTCATGAATGTAAGCGAATGATGGTCGGTCCGAATTGTTAATTGAGCACCGATAATAAATGTCCGGAACTTCTCCAGCGCAAAGACTATCGCCAAAAGCTCTTTTTCCGATGTAAAATAGTTAAGCTCCGCCCCCTTAAGCGTACGACTAGCAAAACCTACAATCAATTCCTCGTTTTTGTCGGATAACTGATACAATACGGCACCGATCGCAAAGTTGCTTGCATCACCCTGCAGATAATACCGTTTTTTAGGGTTTGGATGATGAATGATCATCTCTTTACAAAATAATTGTTTTACTTTATTGAAATGCGCTATCATTTCTTCGTTCCAATCCCACTTGACATCCTTTCGTACTAATTTTAGCAATGGAGCTGTTGCATCTGAGTAATGTCTTGCAAATTTTCCATAATAATTCGTCAGACCTAAAAATCCTTTCAATTGTTTAACGTTCTTTGGATCGGGAAAATTTGTCATTGCCTCTATTTTTTCTGGTTGTGGCAGAATTCCATTCTTGGTAATCCGATGCCCTAAGAAATCGATTTGTTCCCGGAAAAACTTTGATTTACTGAAATTTATGGTCATGTTGTGCTTCCTAAAAACTTTAAATAATAACTCCAGGTGTGCCAAGTGAGATGGGAATGAGTCAGATAGACACAATATGTCATCAACGAAGTTGATGGTAAATTCCTCTGTTTCCTTTAAGACTAAATCAAGAGTGCGGATGAGACTTGCTAAGCTGGTGCTTAAGCCATAGGGTGTCACCGCGAATTGATACGTCTTCCCCTCGTACATGAACGCCGTATATTTTCGTGAATCCTTATGCAATGGTACTTGCCAAAAACTCGCAGTTAGATCAAGGCTGGACATAACGGAATTGTTTCCGCACTTTTGAAACAAAACCTCAGTAGATTGCGCACAATCATGGTCAGGTACTATTAGCTTGTTAATGTAACGCGCATCTAATACCAGACGAATGTCGCCTGATTTTTTAGCTACCACCACTATAGGGTTTATATACTCGCTGTATGATCGTTCAATGATACCAAGATTTAACATTTTATCAATCTCTTCTCTGACTTTATCTCTGTGCATAATCGGCACGGGGTATGATCGTCTTATAAAAGGTCGATCCTCATATATTTTAATCTTATGTTCGTAAATAGTGACTCTACCAGGTACTTTTGAGAAAATGTCGCGATACTTTTTTAACAAGTTTGAAAAAGCGTTAATCTCACAAGCTTCTAGTATCTGACATTCTGATAATTTGCTATTAATCTCATCATCGGTTAATCCCGGATTATGTCCAGACTGATGACTATTAATTGCTTCGATGTTTGAAATTGTCTCTTTATCCTCGTTCGTGTTTTTACTTTCATTCATTGTATTTATCTCAACTTGATCATGTCTTGTATTTATTTGAAATTGTAATTTATTTGAATCCAAATCTAAATCGGCTTTCCATTTATGTAAGGTGTCAATCCCTATTATGGCATCTTGCTTTAATCCGTGTACGATGAGAAAACATATCTCATCGGATGACGACCCGATCTTGATTCTGGCTAATATCTGCTCTTTTACCCGAGTAGGTTTGCCCCCTAGCACTCCCGATATCTGAAAGTTCACTACAGGAAATTTTGCGCAGTCTTTTAAAGATGTCTTATGTCGATCGTACCAGTTATTCGACACGCACGTTACATGACTACCCGTGTCTATCAGCGCTTTTACTTCGACATTCTCAATGCGCAAGAGAACCTCCGGACATTGTACTAATGGCTGACCTTCTCCTGTATCCTCTTTGATAAGATAATTAAACGGATTTTCGAATAAATTATTTTCTGTGTTGTTTTTATTTGATCTTACCGCCGAAACGCTTTGAACACGCTGTACTAGTGTCGGTAAGGATTCTTCTTCTAGCACAGCGCCTTCTAGTTTCCCGCAATAGTTGAATTTACATCGTTTACCGACTGGTCATTATCTGTATTTACAATGGTCGCTTTGACTTGGCGATTTGTCCAGTTCGACCTATTGTTATCATGTTCGCTTTGTCCATGTTGATGTCGCGTCTCATGCTCGTTGTTTGTCGGTTTGAAACTCTGACTAGCAATGTCATTCCGCCATGACACTTGTTTGTCTCGGTTTTCATGTTGACGGTTGACGGTTTGATACTGTTTGTTCGCGTACGTATTTCTCGGTCTTGGTGCGTTAGATCTACCACCGAATTGCATTTCGTCCAAAAATTCTAGTAGCGCGTCGATGTCAACTATGTTTCGGCACCTAGCAGCTTCTATTATCGGCTCGTCGAAGTGTCGTGTAAGGTTACGAACAATTTCCGTTTCTGACATGCACGGATCTAAACCCACGGCTGATGCGAATTTTCTATTTGCATATTCAGACCACGTTACCCTCGCGTCTGGAATATAATACCCGAACTCTATGTCTTTTCTTAATTCCCGCTGTGTTTCGATTCCCCAGTATCTTTTTAGAAATCGTTTTTTAAACTCGTCCCATGAATTGATTACTTCGCGACGCGCGATCCACCAATCCTTCGCATCCAAAGTGAGACTCTGTCCTAACAGTTTTAAACAAATGTCATCGTGCCGAGCGTCAATGACGGTAAAATACTCTTCAATTTCTTTTATGTAGTTAGCCGGTCTTTCCCAGCTTTTTCCGGAGAATTGCGGCAGTCTAATATGTTTGGAAATAAAGCTATTGTAGTCACCTCCTTGATATGAGTTATTCGATTTTACACGTCTGATTTCAGCGTTCACGCTTGTTTGGAACTTTTCCTGATTTTTCTCGATCTCAGTCAATTTTTCTACATTTACCTTTTGGTGTTTCTCTATCTTTGTTTCCAAACAATTTAAACCGTCGCCAAACTCTTCTCTTATCGTATTATGCTCTTTAGTGTATTGTTTCTGACTTTCTTCTATCTTTTCGTTGAATATTTCGCTATTTATATCTAATTTTTTATCTAATGCTTCTAATTGTTTTCTATATTTTAACGCTTGCTCTTCGAGTCTTTTTCTGAAATTATCCTCGCTTGATATTATATTATCGGTATTTACCGCTTTTGATTCGACGATCGCTTTTTCTAACCTAGCATATTTTTCATCTATTCTTTTATTTATTTTTTCTAGTGATTCCATCACCGAAGACTGCTCGACGACCATCGGCCTTCGACGCTCTGTTTCTTTATCTTTTTCTGTATCAATAAATGCTTTATCTAAATTTGCTGCGTCTTTTTCTCTATTATGCCGTCCTTGATTTCTGTCACCTAACCCTAGCTCTGTAACCGAGTTGATGCTAGATCCCTTGTCCGCCATTTGCCTGGTCGTGACACCGGACTTTGACATAATCCGCAAAAAATGACTCTACCAGCAATGAAGTTAAATTTATTAGTGCAACGAAGTTAAGTTAATTTGAATAAATGACTCTAGATATCTTTTAAGTAAGTTTTTTATTAAATATTGATTATAAAAGTCCCTCAGTTGGGCGCCAAATGTTATGATAGCCCCACGTTGGGCACCAAATGTTACGTTTCGGTTCTTGAGCGATACCACCGGTATCGCGAACCGAGTGTAATTGTGAGTTCTTTGCTCGAAATTAATGTTCTAGACCTTTATATCAATAATTTAATGTTCCCTATTACGGACTTGAGTCGCCGTGCAACTAAAGCCGCCTCCCCACAGACCTGAACACGTAAACGCGCTAAGGCTGCACTTTACCCACCTAACCTTTTGATTTTAATTTTGTTAAAGTTAGTTTATTCCCAATTTTCTAAACAATAGAACCTGCTGTGCCAGACCTGAGTGCGTCAGAGACACACTAAGGCTGTATCTAGCTTTGGTTAGTTTTATCGATGAAGAAAGACCTGGAAATAGCGGATAAGGGATCTGCATAGAGTAACTTACTTTTTTAAATAATCAAGAATTCGATTTATTATATTCTACTATAACTAGCGGTTGCTTCAGATACTTATTCTATATTTACAGAGATCCTTACTTACTAATTTCTAATATGAAGACTATTTTTGATCTTTAAGCGATGATTGACCGTTACGTCGTTTTCAAATGAATATTTCGTTAATTTTCTTTATAATTTAATTTTCTAATATTCTGAATTATATATTTTCTTTTCTGATATTTTCTTTTCTTTTATTTCTTGATTCTATTTTATTTTCGTTGAAATTTGCGATTTTTGATAGAGCGAAATAATATTTGAGTGAAGCTACAAGTTCGCAAGGCGCTATGCCTATTGCGACTGATCTGCAAAAGAGCTGTGAGTCAATCCGGTGCTATACCGTAGAATTGCTGGTGATGAGAGCCGTGTCTCGACTTATATACTTGCTATGACGTCACGCGGCTTGTCGCTCTCGTCGAATGTTCTAGAACGTTCGATGCTAGCAACGGTTGATGTTTGAATTGCTAACGGTCAGGCCTATGTTGTCTGATCCGTTACATTATATATATATATATATATATATTGTGACGTTGCAGATTAGCTGCCGTCACTAGAGCCCTTCTGGCATATATTTTGTTAGTAATATCGAGAGAGAGAGAGAATATCGCCGTCTAGACCCTCGGGATACAAGTGACACACCTGTTTATAAGCAATAGAATTAGACTAATTTGAAGAATTTTTCTGTTAATGTACCGCGAGAGAAAGAGAGAGAGAGCAGATACAGAAGATGACGACTTCCGAACTTCCGCTACAAGAACTTCCGCTCCGGAGATGCTACCGACGGTATGTAGTCCAGTACGGCGCCGTGCTCAGGATAGTACCGCAACATCTACGGGGAGGGATGTAGGCCTTGGAGAATTATCGCTAGGGAGTGAACAGGGTCCCCATAAGACCTCCTGCCAGCCGATGCATCTTGTCACCCAGCATCTGACTGTTACGTCGAGTGCAGTCAGCTTATATCGCCCGATCCAGCAATCAGAAGACGACGTCACGCAGAGTCCATACCTGGACGAGTGACGTAACGTATCGCCAGAGGACATCCTACGTAAAGGTGGACGAGTATCGCGTCCCACGTGCTCTGTCAGGTCACGAAGAGGTGGCGACTCAGATGAGACACTTAGACCTGGCAGAAGTCTGCAGTAGGTCATCTATCGCAGGGATTGCCGCTGCAGAGGACATCCCGAGGGATGGATATCGCCTGGATCGGAAAAGCTCAACGAGAACCAAGGTCACACCCTCCCGCCAGCCATCTCGCAGCTGAGATACCGCAGAACGGTGGTTCTGTCGCTGTGAAGCGCGTGAAGTAACGCCTGACGCCCGGCAATAAGATTACGCTTCATTCTGGTCAACTGACGAGTTGACTGTTCGAACGTTGTCACTCGCAGGACCAATAAGGTAATTAGGAGGTCCTGATAGGTCCCCCACCTGGACCTACCTCACTGGGAGCCAGCTCGCCAAATTGTCTGCGGAGAATCATCTCTTCTACGTTCAACTATCGCAGCAATCAGACGTGTCGAACTCTCGCTCTCTCGCATTAGCATAGTTTTCGCTCTTAGAGTTAAGTTAAGTTGAATAAGTTAATAAGTGTGTGCCAAAAGCAGCTCTACGCTAAGGTAAGGTCTTTATGATCACTACTTGCTAGAAACATCCACAAAAGCTACCGCTGAACTCTTATTTGATTTGAATTCAGTAAAAGCACTTCATAGTTGCCTTCAGCCATTTTGATTATCTTTACGCCTGGTTATATTTCGCTAATTAGTCTAATATCGCTGCTTAATTTGCTTATGATCTGCTAACGCTTATTTGATTGCTTATTCTGATCTACATTCTCGCTTGAGACTGTTCTGTATCTTATATTTCGCTATCTTTGATTTATTACAATATATTTGAGTAATACGTAGTATAATATCGCATGGTGTGTCGCTTGTAATCCAACTCCCCGTGGGTTGGCTGACGTAGAAAGTCATAGTATTAAGTTGTTCATTTTTTGTTCTATTTTAAGTTGTTCTAAGTTGTTCCTTTCTAGTTCTATTTTATCCTATTTCTTTATTATCTTAGTATTTTAAGTATCTCTGCTATCTTTGAATATCTGTGTTATCTTCGAATATCTGTGCTATCTTTGAATATCTTTGCTATCTTTGAATATCTTTGCTATCTTTGAATATCTGTGTTATCTTTGAATATCTGTGCTATCTTTGAATATCTTCGCTATCTTTGAATATCTTTGTTATCTCTGATTATCTTTGTTTTATTTGATTAATTTGCTATCTTGAGTCTTGTCTAATATCTAAGTAACTGTTTATCTAATATCGATTAATAGCTCGTTTAATTACCGCCGTAGAGTCGCTATAAAAAGAGAATACATCTCAATTAATTAATGTGAGGCTGATTAAGCGAGGTATTATGGTCACCTGTATCTTCTAGAATTGATAATTTCCCTTGTATTTGCGAATTTAGTCTACAGTATTTGTCAAGTCGTTCATATTAGTTATTGCGTTAATTATCTTTGAATAATTATTATTAATATCGCTAGCTCGCCGCTATTAGAAAATTTGCCGAGAGTATCGTATCGCTCGGTGATACGCAGCCTGAAAAGTAGAGTACCTTGCATTGTATCGCTTCTACGGCGTTAGCTAGCTAACCGGCGTGTTTATGTTTTTTATGTTACCGCTGAGACGCAATAAGACTCCCTAATATTATATTCTTTGTTCCGCATTATCCCAACGCTGTCTATTTCTTGAATACTATTCCGTACTATTACTTTGAAAACTATCTCTGTGTAAATTGAATATCTGTAATTATCTTTGAACTCGGTCATTTGTCGCTGATCAATTTTATATTACAATTATCTAAGGAACAATATACGGAATCGTTAGATTCCATTGAAGGAAACTTTATATCTGGTGTTCTATATTTTATTGGATTAATTATTAAGGTGAATCCACCCACTCTACCCTTATCGCAGAAAATCTGAGTTAGCTGACGCTTTAAGGCCGTCGTTCCGGCAGTTTAGTAGTATCTTTGAATATCGCATTTGTTAGTAGATTTTTGTGAAAAACGACACATCAGTGTCTGGCGCCCAACTCTCTATATCTTAGTCTTTTGTCAAATTATCTTTATCAAGGAACGCCGTAGGGTGCGGAGTTGAGAACTCTGGAAAAACCCCGTTACAATATATATATATATATAGTAATATATATGGGGAATTCCATACGAAACCGACCAACCCGGAACCCCGACCATTTTTGATTTTGTTGAAAATTTTACATTTTTTTGTTCCTACCGAAAGCAGTATTTGGGAATTTTTTCAGATTTTTGTCTTGACCCGTCCAAACACAATGAATTTTTCAAAATTTATAAACTTGGACCATTTTGATTTTATTGAAAAAAATCACAAAATTTCAAGAGACATTTTTACAAGTACTGACCAATTTGTAGCTTGTGATATTCATAACTTCTATTTTAACTTGAATTGACAAACCGTTTCAACAATGCTAGGCCGATTCCAGCAATACGCAAAATTCACTGCGTCATCCCTCAAAATAACGGCAATATACAAGTAAAAAGGTACTTCAGTGCAAACGATTCAACGATTCACAACGTCTATAAAACTTTTTTAAATAAAATCAGTACAAGCTACAATAAAAAAAAAAAAAAATGTGTACAAGCTACTTCAATAAAATAAAAAGAATAATTTGGAATTAAATCACTACTTGCGTTATTAGTTCAAGGAAGCACGATTCCTTGGTTCACACGCGGAAAAAAATAGAAAAAAAATAGAAGTTATGAAAATCACAAGTTACAAATTGGTCAGTACTTGTAAAAATGTCTCTTGAAATTTGTTTTTTTTTTTTAAATATTTTTCAACTAACGTAAGCAACAAACCCAACTAATGTAATATTAGCATAGCAGATGCCGCTGCAGACGGATCAAGTGTGAATCAGCGCCGCAGCGGTCATTTGTCTTACTTTGTTAGTTCTATTTTCTTTTTTTGTTCTATTTTTTTTGTTTAATTACTTCAAAAATAGAAAAAAAAAAATAGAAGTTATGAATATCACACGCTACAAATTGGTCAGTACTTGTGAAAATGTCTCTTGAAATTTTGTGATTTTTTTCAATAAAATCAAAATGGTCCAAGTTTATAAATTTTGAAAAATTCATTGTGTTTGGACGGGTTGAGACAAAAATCTAAAAAAATTCCCAAATACTGCTTTCGGTAGGAACAAAAAAATGTAAAATTTTCAACAAAATTAAAAATGGTCGGGGTTTCGGGTTGGTCGGTTTCGTATGGAATTCCCCATATATATATATATTAGACCGTTTCAAAAAAAATCGATGGTATTTTTTTTTGTTTCAAACAACCTTAAACGATACTTTGACATGAAATAATAACCTGTGTGAAGAATGAGCCCTGTCCTCAAAGATTTAGAGGTGCCGCATCGGACTTTTGTCTTTTTTATTTCATTAGGATAAAATATTTTTTTTTTACAGTCTTTGAGGCTTTCGCGGTGAGATTCTGAATGAGACTTGGCTTCCAGGTTGGAGCCGCGTTGTTTAACGGTTAAGTGCCGACGTTTCGTAAACATTGCAGTTTGCTTCATCAGGGCGAGAAACAACCTGATACTGGTTGCTCCCCAACAGGGTGTCCCTATTTATGCCAGTTGCGAAACCGTCCATGTGTGACGTTTCGCTCGGGTGGAGTTGACCAATCATATGTTTCTAAATGGTTGGCCAAACATTTAAAAAAAATTTGATAATTTTTTTCAAATATTTTTTTTAATTTTTTTTTTTTTTTGTTAGAGGAAGGTCTCAGTCAATCAAGTCGAGTTTTACTTTTCCTTTTTAGTCTTTAGCCAGGCAAAAGACCAGGCAAACTTTTGTCTTTTTTATTTCATAAGGATGAAATAATATTTTTTTTTTTTAATTTTGTATTTTTTTTTTTCCAGAGGCAGGTCTCAGTCAATCAAGTCAAGTTAACTTTTCTTTCTTAGTCTTCAGCCAGGCAAAAGACTAGAAAAGAAAATTTGACTAGACTTGATTCTTCCTTTAAGAAAAAAAAAAAATCAAGAAAAAAAATAATATTTCATCCTGATGAAATAAAAAAAAAAAAAAGTCCGATGCGGCACCTCTAAATCTTTGAGGACAAGGCCCATTCTTCACGGAGGTTATTTTTTCATGTCAAAGTATCGTTTTAGGTTGTTTGAAGCAAAAAAAAAACCATCGATTTTTTTTTGAAACGGTCTAATATATATATATATATATATATATATATATATATATATATATTACTGAAGAAGCGGGCAATAAAGAATTCTTTATTGCCCGCTTATTGAAGAAGCGGGCAATAATGGATTCTTTATTGCCCGCTCTTTTCAAGTGGTCAATAAACGGCTACTTTAGGCCCTATTTTTAGGTCAAAAAAACGCAGAAATCATGCATGTGTTACAAAAAATATATTATTTCTTGCAAAACAACGATTTTTGACATTTTTATACACTGACCGTTTTTTTTTTCTGTAACTATGTATATAATTTACTTTTTGTAACAACCTCAAATCTGAGGGTATTATACGCTGAATGACCGTTGGGTGTAACCCTCAAATTTAGGGGTTACCCTCAAGTCTGAGGGTATACCCCCAAAGACCGTTGGGTGTAACCCTCAAATTTAGGGGTTACCCTCAAGTCTGAAGGTATACCCTCAAAGACCGTTGGGTGTAACCCTCAAATTTAGGATTTACCTTCAAATCTGAGGGTATACTCTGAAAAACCGTTGGGTGTAAACCCTCAAATTTAGGGGTAACCCTCAAATCTGAAGCTCAACCCTGAAATGTGAAGGTTAACCCCGTAAGATTAAGGGTATACCCCCAACGTTAGGTGTTAACCCCAAAATGTTTGAGGGAACACCGCGTAATGTTAGGGGTATACCCCCACCGTTGAGTGTTAACCCTCAAAGTTGAGGGTTTACCTCGGAATTTCGAGGTTCAACACCCAAATTTGGGGGTATACCCCCAAAGTTCGGGGTTTTTTTTCGTGAGGGTATACACCGGGCCAAACTGAATATATATTGCATACACATTTTTTATATATTTGTATATATATATTTTTTGTACATCTTTTATATCCGAATTTATAAATTTTTTGCCTGGGGTTTTTTTTCTTTGATTTTTCTGATGACTGTTCTCCAACGTGTTTATTATACAGGGTATCTTTCAATTAATCATACGAACCTACATAAGGCGATTCCTCTTTGAAATAGAAAACTACTTTTCTTAAAAAAAAACGTTGGAATTTCTTTCTCGAACGATAAAGTCTTACCGCAAAAAGCAGTAGAATCTTTGAGGAGGACGCACTGTGCGGTAATCCCTTTGTAGATTTTCTTCGCGCGCTGGCTCACGGTGTTTTAATGGATACATGTATTGTGACGCTAGATATGTTTGTAGAATTGGAAGTAACTAGCCGATTTCACGTACAGATAGTGGAAACGTCTCCGCTCCCCGTAGAATTCTTTGCGTGTCGAGTTTAGTCATTATTACTGAAGTGTACAATCAGATCATGTATACATATCACGAAGAAAAAGATTTATTTGATTTTGATATGATGAGGTTTATTTGATATGATGGAACAGGCCCCCCTCAACTAAATTTTATATTCAACCCGAATAAATTTGATTTTATACCATATGTGAATTTATCGGACCAGTCGAACCAAATTTTTAAGTCTTCTAACTGAAGCTCACCTCTATATAGAGCGTGCAATCTCCAGATAGACCGAAAAAAAACAGGGTTTCACTTGAAAAAATAATTATGATGCACTTCCGTTTTTTTTCGGTCTATCTGGAGATTGCACGCTCTATATAGAGGTGAGCTTCAGTTAGAAGACTTAAAAATTTGGTTCGATTGGTCCGACAAATTCACATATGGTATGAATTAATAGGTTTCGAACGATAGAGTCACTACACAATGAAATAAACACAGACCTGTGGACTAAGAGGTCAATGACAATAACATGAAATTCAAGTAAAGATTCCTTCAGTCCTTCAGTGGTCTAATTGGACAAGGCGTCGCAGTACAAATGCGGAGGTCCCGGTTCAAACCCGGGCTGAAGGAATTTTTACTTGAAAAAATAATTATGATGCACTTCCGTTTTTTTTCGGTCTATCTGGAGATTGCACGCTCTATATACCGGGATGATTTCTTGATAGTATACAGGTGACAGCGCATGCGCCAAATAATTCATTTTCATTGGTCGGTAAAGTCGTCACGCAGTGGTATTTGAGGCCAGCCTGCCTCAGCATACGACGAAACTCGCGCATGCGCAGTCACCTGTATACTATCAAGAAATCATCCCGGTAGAGGTGAGCTTCAGTTAGAAGACTTAAAAATTTGGTTCGACTGGTCCGATAAATTCACATATGGTATGAATTAATAGGTTTCGAACGATAGAGTCACTACACAATGAAATTTGATTTTACTTCAAAGAAATATCGAATCATGCATTTGATTCAAACAAATTTTAGTTGATCCAAACCAATAAATTAATTATAGCCTTGCAAAGAATCATTTAATACACTGTCTGAAAAAATATTTATTTCAATATTTATTCCAACTGAGTATTTAAAAAGGCCTAGATAGGAAACTTTTGTTGTCGAAATTAATCAATTCTGGTTCGTTCGATGACATCAACCAACACTTGCATGAAGAATATTCCGTGGAAGCCCGCGATTGGTTAAATTTTTTGAAACTTGATTATTACCATTCTCAAAATCATGCAGAAGGACATTACCCGTCGTGGCTACCGCATTCTCATTTTTCTTTCTACGAATTAAGGTTGTTAGCTTGTAAACGCGGTTTTCGACAGATTTGTGTGAAATTTTACTGGTGAATAGCTTGAAACAAGTTCTACAACATGAGACGAAGGCCATTGACTTTTACCGTATGTTAGTGATAAAAAAAATTATTGAAGTTTACATTATTTGCATACGTACATAGGGAAAATGCCAACTTTTATCACTCCCACGTTTTTTATGACTCAACTAGACAACAAATTTCAATGAAAAACTAGTATGTTATGAATTGAGATTTAACGAACATTTTGAGACTAGAAACAAACGTATTTACCGTGTAATAAGAAAGATATTGTTAGTTAAACTCAAGTCTCTTTTAGATATTTGCGTCTAAATCAAATGCTGATGTGATAGACGTGACAACAGTGCTCACGTAGCTCAAACGGACGGCTCGAGCGGATTCTTCCGTTATATACACGCAATGTTGCCACGATCTATTATAACTTCGACTCAATGCGCGTGTGCCTATGCCTAAAAGAAATGTGAACTGTACCTTGACAAAAATTTGACAACTTGGCCGTTTTCAAAAATTCTTGAAAAATATTAGAAAGAATTTATTTAACCATCGAAACATTTTGATACGGTTTGCATAACAATGCATGTAATTGATAGAGTGTATATATTTGATTTTCTGACTTATTTATTACTGTAGTCATTCTAGAACTATCGTCAACTGAAATAAACTTTTGACTGTGATTATAAAAAGCGAACAACCTTAATTATCGCACAAAATCGATTCACAATTTAACAAGACATTGCTTGAGTATTATAAAATAGCGGAACAGTATACATACAGGGTGATTAAATATTTTACAGGGTTAATCTTGGTCAAAATTGGGATCGAAATTTCCTTTACTATTTATATATGAAATTGTTTGTTCTAATTCAGTTGATGCAAAAAAAGATTATTGAATCTTTTACTTCCAAATTCAATACCTATCCCGTTTTCGTTCACATAATAATCAACTTTTCGATTTATTAAATTGACACCATTATACGTTCTATTACGATTCATACGAAGTAAAAAAGGATTCTGTGAAATCGGCAAAGAATACAAAGAAACACTAAAAAAATGAGCTAATTTTTTTTGTATCAAAACTTAATTAAAGATGAATTTTACTTTTCATCACCTTCGGTGATATGAGAAAAGTATTGGTTTATTTAGAATATGACTTTGGTTAATTTCAACAACGTTGAAACGTTTTCGACCCTCTTGTATCCGAAAAACAGGTCTTTAGAGAAATGTCGGTCTGTCCGTCTGTCTGTCTGTCGCTCAGTGGACAAGCTCGCCGAATGATCACTGAAACGGCTTGATGAAAAAATGTGAAATTTACAGGGGCTTGGATGCAAATCATGGACATGGAAAATTGCCATATCCCATTGAATTTGAATGATCGCTTCTACCGAAAAAAAATCGACTTTCAATTTTTTCTTTTTGACGCATAAATTGTGTTCGGATTTTGTTTTATAATTTTTTTATACTTTTTTTACGATTCCAAAAACGACGGATTTTGTTTCATAATTTTTTTACTTTCTTGACGATTCCAAAAACGACTGAACAAAAATCCATTTATTATGAAAATGAAATCAATTCGAACTAAAAATTCGACCATAGTTCAGATAGTATTCCGAGCAATGACAAATTAGTTTGTACCGTGGTGAAGAGTGTCGTGCAAAAAGAAACTGTTTTTTCCGCCCTGGTTCTGATGGCTGAAGAAATTAGAATACTTATTCCATGAAAATTCGATTAAATATAAATAGCGAAAGGGGTTGAAAAAAAGGATACTGAGGAAAATTTCGATCCCGATATTGACGAGAATCGACACTGAAATATTCGTGTATATGTACAAGAAAGGATTTCGCTGTCCTGGAAGTCTCAGGGTGTACGAAGATATGCTTCAATGCGGCTTTCGTGCATTATTTGCGACGGGAAAAACAAGCTACAATATTACGTACAGTTTCTTTTTTTTTGTACTGTTAATTAAGAGGGAACATATGAGTAGACGGCGGAGAAAATCGGGGAATTTTGGAAATTATTATCTCAAAAACTATTTGTTCGATTTCATCCAGGTTTGTTCCATTCTGAAGTATATATATTGACGTATGTTCACGAATTTTTCAATGAATATATCTCGACTGGGAGAGTTCCTATCGTGGTCAACGTAAAACATGTCCCTCGATGCCGTTCCCAGGATTACTGGCAGTGGGTTGATCCGAAACAGAAATTCCGAAGAGATTCTTAGAAGTTGATGTATGATGCCGTTCGCAACGTAGGATTTAAAAAAAAAAAAAAAAAACTGACGAAATGGCGCCTGATTGAACGTTACATCCATCTTTCAACCGCAATTTCTGACCCTTCCGGCTTGATAAAAAAGAAAATAATTGAGTAAAATCAAAAATCCTACGTTGCGAACGGCATCATACATTAACTTCTAAGAATCTCTTTGGAATTTCTGTTTCGGATCAACCCACTGCCAGTAATCCTGGGAACGGAATCGAGGGACATGTTTTACGTCGACCACGATAGGAACTCTCCCAGTCGAGATATATTCATTGAAAAATTCGTGAACGTACGTCAATATATATACTTCAGAATGGAACAAACCTGGATGAAATCGAACAAATAGTTTTTGAGATAATAATTTCCAAAATTCACCGATTTTATCCACCGTCTACTCATATGTTCCCCCTTAAGAGGAAATGGAATACGATTTTCTCACTTTGCATTTTCCAAACCCATTTGCTCATCGGAAACACATCCGATTGACGCGAAATTAATATCAGTACCATGGAAAAGTAAACAAAGGGCACAAAACTTTTCCAAAAATATAATTGACTTCTGTCAGTGTGATTTTGGACGTTTCACCCACGCTTCGGGTGGCTGAAACCCCCATTTTCACACCTCCTAAAGTAAAATTTTGTACAATACTCGACGGAAAAACTTCTTCTGATCTCGTGTGATTGCAAAACTCGCCTTCGGCTCGTGCTGTAACCACACACTCGTCAGAAAAAATTTTACCGGACTCGTATTGTAATGTACTATTGTTCTACAGATTATGTATGAACATTGCACTGTATCAAATAATCGTTGCTGCTGGCATTTTAATTGATAAACACGAAAAAAACATTATTTTTTCCATTTTCTAAAATCAAAGCGTGTCATGCCCTTTGTTCACTTTTTCTTCGTTACTGTTATGGATTTCACGTCAATCGCATGAGTTTTCGCTGGGTAACTGGATTTAAAAAATGGCACGTGACAAAATCGTAATTCATTCGGCATCCGTAAGCGCTAAAGTACGATTCGTGTTTAGTTCGTGCAGCGTCTTTTTCCTTTGGTTTTTCTGATACATAATCGATGTAGTATAACATCGCTCCTCAAGGGTGTTCGCTGTATACTCAGACTTTATTCGAAAAACACAAATGTTCAATGACACAAATTACCCTGTCAAATTATTTTCGAGTTGGTCAAAATCCTTATGAATTGAATAATAAATGAAGAATAATCACAGAAGTAACGAAAAATTCAGTCCAGGGACTGCAGATGTTTCTATTCCCAATCTGCAAAAACATTTTCATTTATCGTTGAATGATTTTCAATACATTTTTAGGTTTTTAATCATACAATTCTACAGTTCAAATATCTAAGGCGGACCCGTTTCACCCGCAATATATACAATCGCATATTCTGTTTTTCTCAGTCAGATCATCGTCATGATTTCATTTCGTTTCAGTTACTTACGCTGCCATAATAGCACCATCTGTTTTGGGACGGCAAAAATCGAAAATGGTCGGATAAATCCTAACCGTCCGCATTCCGTAGAATGTTTACCTAATGAGACAGCTGTTTTAGTCGGCGCTTTCAAAAAAGCATTGAAAGATTCTTTGGCCGTGCACTGGTATAGATTGCGTGATCTCTTCGATCAAACAGCACTGGTGTAAGTAGTTTTATTCCTCATCACCATTCATTTATGTTCATAACACTATAATTCGAATTAGATGTATTGATAAGTTTCGTGTGTCTCTATATTCCATTACTGCGTTACTCTTTATGCTTTCCAAAAATCAGAATTCATTCTCGTAATGATATATCAAAGCAAGTCTACTTTCGACATTTTCCCGTAGAGTTAGCCTGGCTGATTATAATTTTGGCCGATTTCTGACTACTTTTAACTTAGGTATGAAGAAGCTGCGGCTCTCGTAACTTTTCAAAGCATCAAAAGTTATATGATGCGATGTAGACGGCTTTCTTATCCACCACGTCCGGCAGATATCCAACGATTCAGTGAGCAATTAGCGGCTCCAGAGAACCAACGAATGTTAGAGTATGCTAGCGGTCGCTTCACAACGAGGCTCCTTGTGGACGACGACGGAAACAAGCACCTTGTGATATATGATACCCAGCTTGTACAAACAGAAATAATGCGGGACGTTCGAAAGATTTTCATGGACGGAACTTTTCGTTCAACGCCAAATTTAGACGACATGTATCAGCTGTTGACGATAATGGGCGTCAAATTCAATCACGTGAGACATTATACGCTTCTAACGATGACTCTATGGAATTGACAACAGATAGCCGATTCTCGAATGTTCCATTCGAAACCAAGTCAAAGTGAATGCGTACGTTTTGCTGTGATAAGGAAACGTAAATAAAATATATTTTGAAGATAACTTGACCGTCAGTCAATCACTTTTTGGCGTTTCAAAATACTGCTTACGTCATTGTCAGTTTAAATGCATTGAAAACTTTTGATTAGGACTGATACACTCGAAGATGTAGGCTAGTCAATATTGAGTGTACCGTGATTTCTATTGAATTAAAAAAAAAAAAAAAAATGTAATGTTCAATTCACTGAATTACTGCCGTTCATCCGCTGCAAAAATAATTATGACAAAACTTGAACTGTTCGCTCGGATGTTTTGAATATTCATCAGCACTTAGGACGCTCGTTTTGAACATTGGAGAGAAAGACGCGTGAGCAGGTATATAGCGTAGGTAGATGCATGGAACGTAATCTTTGCCATCAACCCTGCAATATAAACAAGATTCAATCACTAGAATTAATATCAGTTTCGTAGATTGTTTGCATCATAATTTCGGCTATGTGTTTTGTCAAGGTCCGCGGTAAACTACACTATTTTAATCATGCTCATTTGCCACTGAATATAGGGCATACCATTCGTCTGGGTTATAATGTCACGAAAGTTACAGTCATCGTATGCATGTGTGCTTCAAGACATCCGCGACAATGTGTTACCAGAGGCACATATCGATTTGATAATGACCGATTTTGAAGCGGCTATGAGAAACGCGTGCAATCTTGTGTTCCCGGGAGCTTCCTGCACTGGGTGTAATACTCATCATGATAGAGTGAGTTTTACTATAAAATAATAAATTATTTTTATCGTGTAAAATGTCTTTCAGCTGGTTACACGGCAAAGATACTTTAGAGCTCTATATATATATATAGATCTATATGAACAATACACACGTGACAATTTGTTGTTTCGCATTTTTGAATGATTTCGCCAGGTCGATGAAGATTTCATCCTCCTCTCCGCAAAAATTGTAATGAAATTGTTATTACGATAATGAAAATTATTTATCGTCCATATAATATTATGTTTTCTGTGGATTGCACTCTCGAATTAGAGAAGTCTTTCCTCAGTTAGAAGACTTAGATAAAAATTTGGTTCGTTTCGTCCGATAAATTCTCATGAATTAATATTATGTTACTTTCACACGAAAGGCGATTCTTCGAAAGCTCAAGTCACTTGGATTGCAAAGGTTAATCCGCGATGACGAGAACGCGAAGCTTCTCACAAAGAAAATCTTAGCACTGGCGTTCTTACCGGCTGAGCTGATTCAACAGCAGTACGCTGAAATAAAAGGAGATTTACCGGCCTATCTGAGAAGACGATTCAACGTCTTCTTCGCTTATTACGAGCGTTATTGGCTCCGAATTATTTCGCCTCCAGGCTACAGCGTTTTCGGTCTGTCGCGGAGGACCAATAACGTCCTGGAATCTTATAACAGTAAACTAGGACACCATCTCCAAGCACACCCATCCCCTTGGGACTTCATAAGTGAGTACCGATGATTTCAAACGAGTCGTAGCCCGTGGTTAAAGAAGTGAATTGAAACGTAGAAAAATAGGGTTCACTGAATTGTACCACATTCCATTGTAATGTTTCGCATCGTATTCTGGGTGTCTGAATCGTTTTTCGCGTATCTGTGGGTTACATTTTTTAGTAAAAACTGTTCGAATATCTTTGGAATTATCTAGATTGTGCTAATAAATTTGATGTTCGCATGCTATCAATACCGACGGAATGTTTGCAATAACAGAAATTTAGTCGGTAAGGATAAAACCGCAAATGAATGTGACATACTCATTATTTTAGTGTAAGTCATTACCTGATTGGAATACTTTTTATACATTTACTAGGCAAACTTCTGGCTTTGCAAAACCACGCGAGGTGTGACGTGGAACGCTTGAAAAGACGCTCGGGAGGAATTACCCGACACGCACGATATCAAACCACCTACAAAAATAAACAACTGCAAAAAGGTTAGCATTCGTAGATGTGTCAGGGTGGCCGGTAATTAGATGGACGGATGTCATTGTAGTCGTAGTAGTGGATTATGTCGGCCGTATAGTGCTGAAAATTCACATTAAAAAAAAATGTTCTTAGTTCGTTTACTGTTATTTCAGGTTCATTGTCTTCATCTTATTTCTCATTCTCCTAAATTTACTTTGCTTCATATTCTTGCATTTGCTCTTTTTATAAGTATATTTTCACGTATTATTGTGTATATTGTTATTTTTTTTTTCATCCGAATCCCGGAGCCATTCGTAGGTCCCCTGAATCCTTTTTCTGCCTCATTCCAGTCTGGGGCATCTCTACATTAGATGCTCCATAGTCCGTTTGCTTCATTTAAATAGTGTGTATGTCTGCTTTCCTCTTTTTTGTATACCTGTGTCTTTCTTTTGCATTTCTGCACGTTGATCTTACGTCTGAGCTCTGGCGGCCTCTCTCAACGCATTCTCTTCGAAATCCTTCAAATTTTGCTGTTAGATACTCTTTACATCAATTATTATAGAAAAGTAGAGTTTCATGTTGAAAGATTAATTCTCTTTCGCGTATTGCCTATACTTTTTTCATGTAACCCGGGTCTCTCCTTGAACTTTTCCAGCGTGGAGGGAACTGCATTTTCGCAACATAACAGTGAATGAATTTATCATTCGAGCGACGCACTTGAAGGGCAATATTGCAGATCAGATTTCGCGAATTACGGACGAACGCGAAGGAGAAGAGTTCGAGCTTACCGCGACCCCAAGGCTACTACCTTTAGGTAAATTACGAAGGATACCCCTTGGAAATTGCCAATTCTTTCTTAGGGTGAATCGGTCATTATGATTAGATGTTTATCGCTCGTGCCAATGTATCGCGGATATTTTTTTAATCCTAGAACGGTACACTGGGGTCCAATAGACCCCAGCCAAAATGTCGGCTGCGTAGAAAGGTTCGATATCGGTCGAATTTCGGATAGCGGCCTAAAAAAAATGGTCCGGTGAATTTAGAAAAAGCCTTCGCCAGTAATTTTGACATTGTTCAAAGTTTTAAATGCTGCAAGCCGCATTGAAAAATGTCGATTACAACGGAAATGGCACGTGCTCAAAGTCGACTGGGGTCCGCTAGACCCCTAGTGTACAGTTAATGATCGGCTAGAGAAGTGTACCGTTCTAGGGTTAAACGTACGTAGTATTGCTCTGAACATCAGAAATGTATCTTCTATATTTGTTTTACAAGAAAATGATCCCGATTATGACGTGGAATTATTTCGTGGTGCTGTTCCGGGCCCTTACATGCGGGACAACGCCGAACAGTTTCCAGTAGAACCGGCAAATGGTAATGAATTGATCAAACTATTTATCCTAAGTAGTTCGGATGTTATATAAATAGGACATAGCGCCACCAGCATCAAGTATAAAATATTGATTCATTTTTTGGGACCATAAAGACCAAGCGGATGCTGTCATTCCGGAGCGCTTCCCTACGCCAGAAAGGGAATTAGAAGAGGCAGAAATGATAGGTAATGGGGTGTCAGAATTTTGTGATAATTCTGTTTTCCGAAATTAGTAACCGAAACTCAGTAAATCAACAGCTTTCGTTCAGTTATTGCTCACAATTCTATATACGGTATACACTATAGGTATTACCAATAAACACTCTTGTACTATTACCAAAAGATTATTTTCAAACCCAATAGTTGATCCGATACTGGAACGTGCTCCCACGCCCGACGGTGCGTCGTCTGAAGAAGAATTTGTACTCAGTAAGTTCATTTCCATTTCACATCGAGGACAGATAGATATACAGTTTAGTTAATGGTTTTTGTTTTTCGTTCAGTTATTGCTCACAATTCTATATACGGTATACACTATAGGTATTACCAATAAACACTCTTGTACTATTACCAAAAGATTATTTTCAAACCCAATAGTTGATCCGATAATGGAACGTGCTCCCACGCCCGACGGTGCGTCGTCTGAAGAAGAATATGTACTCAGTAAGTTCATTTCCATTTCACATCGAGGACAGATAGATATACAGTTTAGTTAATGGTTTTTGTTTTTCGTTCAGTTATTGCTCACAATTCTATATACGGTATACACTATAGGTATTACCAATAAACACTCTTGTACTATTACCAAAAGATTATTTTCAAACCCAATAGTTGATCCGATAATGGAACGTGCTCCCACGCCAGACAGTGCGTCTGAAGAAGAATTTGTACTCAGTAAGTTCATTTCCATTTCACATCGAGGACAGATATAGATATACAGTTTAGTTATTGGTTTTTGTTTTTTGTTTATGTGATTGCGAAGATGATGCTAGGTCAGCTCATTCTGCAACACCCGACAGAGAAGAGCAGGTAGACGTGGTGCAAGGTAATCAAATCTCTTTGGGTTCCGTATCCTTAAATCAGCCTGCGAGCATTGAGAAGTTGCCAATTCTTACTCTCTAGTACTTTTTCCTCACGCACATTCTTATCAATAGTATATTGTGTAACAAGGGATGAAACAAGGTGAATGCAGGCCAGGGTGAAGCTGTCTGCCCGTAGCCGAAGGCGAGGGCAGACATCACCCGTGCCTGCATTCATGTTTCATCCCGTGTCACACACTATGTTTTTCATGACATTTGCTCTGGAACTTCAACTGTCAATTTCGTTAGTCTGAAATCTGCAACAGGGCAGTTATTTCTCTTTGCAATCCCAAGGGATTGTAATAGACCCATTTTGCAATCTCAAGGGATTGAAAAACACCAATTCACACCGCTGATTCATTGAATTTGCGATTTGACAACTTTTCACGGCATCATCCTGAAATCAGCCTCTTTCAACTGACAAAACTGGCAACGAAACTTGCAGTTTCAGAGCAGATGTCATGAAAACATTATATTTGCTACTTGAGCTTAACCACTTGATGGATTGCCGTATTAGGCTTAATTGCATGACATTTTTTATTTGATTCTCGCAGCTCATCTAATGCCTGAACGACCAGACACGCCACAGTCTGTGGAAACATTGAGTGACGAAGGTAATTGAATCACAAATAAGAATTTTTAGTGAGTCCATCGGCGAAAAATTATTTTTTTCTCAGTTTTACATGTTAGGAATTTATATTGCGAAACGTGTTTTTGCAGATATGGAGATAATAGCGGATAGAGGCCCTCTAACGCCAGAACCTATCTTCGTGGAGAATGGTAATTTTTTCAAGCAATATCGCATGATGATGATAGGTATTATTGCAGGATGATGAGGTATTATTGTCATACTTTCATCCGAAGTCATCGTTTTTCGTTTCATCTTGATTTCAAAGTTACTGAATATCAATCGTAACTGTTCTTATAATCAGATACATGCGATACAAAAGGTAACACAGATCTTTCTTGCCCAAATACTGTAGAAGCTATCGGAGCCGATCACGCCGAAAATCGTCCACTATCACCGGCGCTGGCAGCAGAAGAAGTAGTGGCTGGTAAATGCGTTTTTTCTTTCACCCGTTAGACTACTTTAACGATGTTGAGAATCTCATTGTAATCGCAATGTGCAACATACCTCACTATCTAAATTATTATTGCAAATGTATATATTTTATGTTCACTTTGATTCTGCTTTATTATGCACAATAGAGTCACGACAGGCGAGACGTCGCAAAAGGCAGCGGCAAAGGCGACGAAATCGCGTGGCGGTCGTGGATATGCCTGACGCAGCGGTACGCCGTCCCAATAACAGGCGCAAACGTCGTCGTAGGGCAACCGGAGAAGGTAAGAACATTATCTTCCATTGAAAGATTATTTCGATGAGAAAAATTAACGGACGAACCCAGGAATCGAACCCAGGATCTTCGGACGCCTATCCGGGGACTTACACCCGAGACCACCTAGCTCACCCACAGTTCGCCGCAATTTTTCTCATCTGTTATTGTACCAAGTATGTGTTGATATAATAGTCTTGTGTTAGTACGTTGGTGTCCGCAAGGCAAAGTCGTATACTGTTATACCTGTGTGACGGATGTGTCACTAGCAAGCTGAGATTAAAGTATACATCGGCCTATTTGTGATGCGTTTATTTTTAATTATTAACTAATCAATCGAAGGTGTTCAATTGATTAATTAACTTTTTTCTATTTCTGCATTGATGAAAGATTCAAATTTCATTTTTATTGAAAGATTATTTCGATGAGAAAAATTAACGGACGAACCCAGGAATCGAACCCAGGATCTTCGGACGCCTATCCGGGGACTTACACCCGAGACCACCTAGCTCGCCCACAGTTCGCCGCAATTTTTCTCATCTGTTATTGTACCAAGTATGTGTTGATATAATAGTCTTGTGTTAGTACGTTGGTGTCCGCAAGGCAAAGTCGTATACTGTTATACCTGTGTGACGGATGTGTCACTAGCAAGCTGAGATTAAAGTATACATCGGCCTATTTGTGATGCGTTTATTTTTAATTATTAACTAATCAATCGAAGGTGTTCAATTGATTAATTAACTTTTTTCTATTTCTGCATTGATGAAAGATTCAAATTTCATTTTTATTGAAAGATTATTTCGATGAGAAAAATTAACGGACGAACCCAGGAATCGAACCCAGGATCTTCGGACGCCTATCCGGGGACTTACACCCGAGACCACCTAGCTCGCCCACAGTTCGCCGCAATTTTTCTCATCTGTTATTGTACCAAGTATGTGTTAATATAATAGTCTTGTGTTAGTACGTTGGTGTCCGCAAGGCAAAGTCGTATACTGTTATACCTGTGTGACGGATGTGTCACTAGCAAGCTGAGATTAAAGTATACATCGGCCTATTTGTGATGCGTTTATTTATTATCTTCCATTCATTCTATGGCAAAATGATTCACCCCGGCAGAAATTCGGTACGTTGAGAAACATCGGAGCTTTGACTATGAATATTGTACTGTGTAAATTAAATGAATAAATTCGATGCTCTTCCGACGTGGATGAAGTAATACTAATAGACATGCGCGAAACGTATATTCAATACTGATTAGATAAAAATTTTAAATTCCACCATAGCATTGTTTGTATCATTATGTCTTCAAATGGTATGCACTGTGACGTTGCAGATTAGCTGCCGTCACTAGAGCCCTTCTGGCATGTATTTTGTTAGTAATATCGAGAGAGAGAGAGAATATCGCCGTCTAGACCCTCGGGATACAAGTGACACACCTGTTTTATAAGCAATAGAATTAGACTAATTTGAAGAATTTTTCTGTTAATGTACCGCGAGAGAAAGAGAGAGAGAGCAGATACAGACGATGACAACTTCCGAACTTCCGCTACGAGAACTTCCGCTCCGGAGATGCTACCGACGGTATGCAGTCCAGTACGGCGCCGTGCTCAGGATAGTACCGCAACATCTACGGGGAGGGATGTAGGCCTTGGAGAATTATCGCTAGGGAGTGAACAGGGTCCCCATAAGACCTCCTGCCAGCCGATGCATCTTGTCACCCAGCATCTGACTGTTACGTCGAGTGCAGTCAGCTTATATCGCCCGATCCAGCAATCTGAAGCCGACGTCACGCAGAGTCCATACCTGGACGAGTGACGTAAAGTATCGCCAGAGGACATCCTACGTAAGAGTGGACGAGTATCGCGTCCCACGTGCTCTGTCAGGTCACGAAGAGGTGGCGACTCAGATGGGACACCTAGACCTGGCAGAAGCCTGCAGTAGGTCATCTATCGCAGGGATTACCGCTGTAGAGGACATCCCGAGGGATGGCTATCGCCTGGATCGGAGAAGCTCAACGAGAACCAAGGTCACACCCTCCCGCCAGCCATCTCGCCGCTGAAATACCGCAGAACAGTTGTTCTAACGCTGTGAAGCGCGTGAAGTAACGCCTGACACCCGGCAATAAGATTACGCTTCATTCTGGTCAACTGACAAGTTGACTGTTCGAACGTTGTCACTCGCAGGACCAATAAGGTAATTAGGAGGTCCTGATAGGTCCCCCACCTGGACCTACCTCACTGGGAGCCAGCTCGCCAAATTGTCTGCAGAGAATCATCACTTCTACGTACAGCTTGGTCTAAAACAGACGTGCCGAAATAATTCCTCTCTCGCCTAGATTAGTTCCGCTCTATATTAGAATCAGTTAAGTTAAAGTTAATTAAGTTTGTGAGTGTGCTTCCGAAGCTCAACCGCTAAGGTAAGGTCCTTATGATCAATAATTGCTAGAAACATCCACAAAAGCTATCGCTGAACTCTTATTTGATTATTTTATACTCTATTTTTATATATTGCGAGCCTACGGGCTACGCACGTAACGTTCAGTTCGAAGAATTCAGTAAAAGCACTTTATAGTTGTCCGCAGCCATTTTGATTACCTTACGCTTCATTATATTTCGCTTATTAGTCTAATTTCTATCTTGGCTTTGCTTAAGATTCGCTAACGCTTATTTGATTGCTTATTCTGATCTGCATTCTCGCTTGAGAATATTCAGTATCTCCTATTCCGCTATCTTTGATTTATTAGAATATATTTGAACCATAAGTAGTATAATATCGCATGGTGTGTCGCTTGTAATCCAACTCCCCGTGGGTTGGCTGACGTAGAAAGTCATAGTATTAAGTTGTTCATTTCTTGTTCTATTTTAAGTTGTTCTAAGTTGTTCATTTCTAGTTCTATTTTATTCTATTTCTTTATTATCTTAGTATTGTAAATATCTCTGCTATCTTTGAATATCTCTGCTATCTTTGATTATCTGCGCTATCTTTGAATATCTTTGCTATCTCTGAATATCTTTGCTATCTTTGAATATCTTTGCTATCTCTGATTATCTTTGTTTTATTTGATTAATTTGCTATCTTGATTCTTGCGTAATATCTAAGTAACTGTTTATCTAATATCGATTAATAGCTCGTTTAATTACCGCCGTAGAGTCGCTATAAAAAGAGAATACATCTCAATTAATTAATGTGAGGCTGATTAAGCGAGGTATTATGGTCACCTGTATCTCCTAGAATTCATAAGTCCCCTTGTATTTGCGAATTTAGTCTACAGTATTTGTCGAGTCGTTTATATTAGTTATTGCGTTAATTATCTTTGAATAATTATTATAAATATCGCTAGCTCGCCGCTATTAGATCATTTGCCGAGAGTATCGTATCGCTCGGTGATACGCAGTCTGGAAAGTAGAGTACCTTGCATTGTATCGCTTCTACGGCGTTAGCTAGCCAACCGGCGTGTTTATGTTTTTTTTATGTTACCGCTGAGACGCAATAAGACTCACTAATATTATATTCTTGGTTCCGCATTATTCCAACGCTGTCTATTCCTTGAATACTACTCTGTACTATTATTTTGAAAACTATCTCTGTATAAATTAAACCTCTGTAATTATCTTTGAACTCGGTCATGTGTCGCTGATCACTTTTATATTATAATATCTAAGGAACAATATACGAAATCCCCGGATTTCATCGAAGGAATTTTATATCTGGTGTTCTATATTTTATTGGATTAATTATTAAGGTGAATCCACCCACTCTACCCTTATCGCAGAAAATCTGAGTTAGCTGACGCTTTAAGGCCGTCGTTCCGGCAGTTTAGTAGTATCTTTGAATATCGCTATTGTTAGTAGATTTTTGTGAAAAACGACACTTCCGTGTCTGGCGCCCAACTCTCTATCTTAGTCTTTTATTGAATTATCTTTATCAAGGAACGCCGTAGGGTGCGGAGTTGAGAACTCTGGAAAACTCCGTTACAGCACATGCATTAGGGTGTCCGTTATTTCCCAAATTGACTTTTTCTACTTGGGTATGGGCCAAATCATTAGGTTAGAGCCTAAAAACAATGACGCTATTTTTCTTTTTTTTTTTTTAAAGTGCCATTAACCCCTGCCTGTAGGACGATACTTGTCCCATTTGATTAACATGGGATTTTTGCCCTTTCTAGACTTTAATTTTTTTTTCGCTTACTACTTTCATTGCCTCACGAAATATTGTTGATTCTACTACTGTTCTGACCTCTTTGGGTGGACATATTTTTATATTGGTGAAAAAAAAGTTTTCACAAGTTTTGATGTTTTTTTTTTTTAATTTATTTTTACTGTATTTTTCAGTAAATTTCGAATATTTTTGAATTTATTGACTTTTTAATGCTTTTTGTTTATATTGAAAAATATTCGAAAGATATTGGAGAATATGTTAAAAACAAAAAATTTTTACCGCTTCAAAACTCAAAACTTTTTTTTCCATTAATATAAAAACATGTCCATCCAAAGAGGTCACCACAGTAGGAGAATCAACAATATTTGATGAGGTAATGAAAGTAGTAAGCGAAAAAAAAAATTAAAGTCTCAAAAGGGCAAAAATCCCATGTTAATCAAATGGGACAAGTATCGTTCTACAGGCAGGGGTTAATGGAACTTGAAAAAAAAAAAAAATTGCATAATTCTCGACCAATTATATTGCTAAAACGTTATGAATTTTTTTCTTCATAATTGTGGAATTTCATACAGGGTGAATCATTATTTAAAAAAGTAATCTGATGAAAGCCATTTTTGATGAGAATGATAATGTTTTTACCTGTACATGTCACTTGTATTTTACAAAGACGTCGTCGTATATGGGTATTGTATGAACATATTGACCAACCATAGCTCTCTGACATATTTTTACCAACCATTTGGTTGGAGCAATCTAATTCAACGGTTTATTATACGTCGTACCAATAGACAGGTAAATACAAACATACATTGATTTATAGTAGCGTCAAGTAAGCCATCCCAGTAAACCATTTCGGCGGTAATGTAACAAAGATGTAATGACAATGCTGGAATGTCCGCACATTGAGAGATCAGCAACATATCTGGCACTTTGACGTCGCAGGGACGTCACTGAGACGTCAAAGTACCAGATACATAGCTGATCTCTCCATGTGCGGACATTTCAGCATAGCCGTTACATCCTTGTTACATTACCTCCGAAATGATTTACTGGGATGTCCAATGAAATGATGACATGTGGACTACAAGGAATCAACATGTCAAAGTCAATTACGAATAAACCAATAGACCGACGTGTTTTCAATTCACACGTGCAAATTCGAGTAGATCAAGCTTTACGCCTTATGAATGTTACATTTTTTGCCATGTAATTGAAATATTTACGCCTATGAATTGATACCCTATATCCCTGCTGGAAGTGAAAGGATAGAAAGGGATAGGAATGTTAGGATAGAAAGAGATAAAGATTCTTTATCCCTCGCAACTATATGACCCACGAAAAACATATGAAATGTAAAAAAACCGCCAAGTACACAAATTATCTTGCGATGAGAATTTTCGAAAAACTTATCGCCAGTCTCTGTCATGATATTAGGAAAGCCTGCAAAGCACTACAATCTTCCCGCAAGTATACGTCGTGAAGTCGGATCTCGCTGTTTCATGTAGTGATATCGGAACATCATTCCAAGAGCTACGTACTTGGCGGGCACATTTACTTTCTGTATTTTACTTCCATAATACCTGAGTTTATATTTACATTCTTGTAGCTGCAGAATTAACGAAGATACGACTTTCTGTTCTCGCATACGGCAATGGATTTTAGATTCCGAAACTTGATCGGTAATAGTCAGCAATAATAGTGCTACGCTCTCTCGGGGCTAGGAAACTTTTACTGGTAATAATATTTGCACTGTAAAGGTATTGATGTTTTATCCAGGTATATGTCTATAATAAAATGAGATACTAATTGATTGTACAGAAATTTGAACCAGCGTTCGGTCGAACCATTGAAAGCGATTCGACAAAAGAAGTGTACTATGATGGATATCGTAAAGTATCGCTCTGATCTTTGTATTAACGCGTTATGAGTCTTCTTTGAGAATAAATATATTCTACAGAAGTGAATAAGCGGTCTATTACTATGTGTCTTGAATCAGCTTTTCAAACCCAGTTCCCGCCTCTAATATGTGTTTCCAAAATATAGTCGCGCGCGAGTGTACGGACGCGCTTGCGTGCGGGCGCCTAACGGCGCCCACATGCAAGCGCATCCGTACACTCGCGCGCGACTATATTTTGGAAACACATATTATTGGTGAATATAGATATCTATCGTCAATAATAATTGGACGATCGTTGCATGAAATTTAGGAGCACACGATGAGCAGCTAGTTTCAAATAATTGATTGCCTTCTCCTTGTCGGCAAATTTATCGTCGTACATCTTTCATCATTGTACACTGTGATACGACGAATCGTACACGATAGAATATTGCATATGCTTGAAACAGAATTGCGCCTGAGCTGGAAAAGCCAAAGTGAAATAGCATCCAACATACTATTCTTACGTTCAAGCATACAGCTGATACCACACATAAAGGCAGATTATATTAGTATGACGGTCCCGGACGGTCCACCTATACTAAACGTAATTGCAATGAATATTGACGATAATACTGCGTACCTTTGCAATTAACGAATTTATTGACATATGCTTTAATATTCTTCATCGTTGTAGATACGTTGTAACATGGAAAGTGTCGTCTTATTTATATACAGATTATGATTGGTACGATTATTAGTCCGACTATTCAGACCGTTATTGGTGCTTTGCAAATATTTCTCACAGAAAATGGGATTGATGGAAGGGTACATGTGGAAAAAAAAAATGTGCCCGCCAAGTACGTAGCTCTTGGAATGATGTTCCGATATCACTACATGAAACAGCGAGATCCGACTTCACGACGTATACTTGCGGGAAGATTGTAGTGCTTTGCAGGCTTTCCTAATATCATGACAGAGACTGGCGATAAGTTTTTCGAAAATTCTCATCGCAAGATAATTTGTGTACTTGGCGGTTTTTTTACATTTCATATGTTTTTCGTGGGATTTCACTTCTTTTTGCAAGATTGTAACAACAATATTATCGTACATCGTCTTTGACAAAAGTAATACCTCCAAAACTTTTAAGATATTGAGCATTCGCATGTGATGAATATGTTGCACATGCTTACAACTCAGAATGAAGGCAGATAGTGCAGTTCTACATATTTATTTACATCCAACGCTGCTCTTTGACAGACCCAAACTAATGTAACCTAAATGCGTATACTGAATGGTAGTTACCAGTTATACTTTTAGTATTGCCGTACATAGAGCTAGCACTTGATTGTTGTTGTAACGTGAAAACGTGATCCAAATGATTGTCCGAGTGGCGACCTAGTATTATGATTATCATCTGGAACAATTGTACTCATCCACAGAATGACGGAGAAAGACTTGTTTTGGGGCACGCAAACGTATGTTATCAATAATAATATAAGGGAAGTTCGAAGAAGTAAGTGGTAATAGAAATATTTAATCAAAAATCAAATAGTCCTGTTCCTCTGTGAAGTGCGTCGAATATAGACAATTTATTACTTGACCTTAATCCTACTTTATACATTGCGGATACATTTATCTCTGCAGATCAATTACAATGAATGGTTGATGATTATTGCAGTGCACGCAAGCGCGTCCGTACACTCGCGCGCGACTATATTTCGGAAACACATATTAGAGGCGGGAACTGGGTTTGAAAAGCTGATTCAAGACACATAGTAATAGACCGCTTATTCACTTCTGTAGAATATATTTATTGCGAAAGAAGACTCATAACGCGTTAATACAAAGATCAGAACGATACTTTACGATATCCATCATAGTACACTTCTTCTGTCGAATCGCTGTCAATGGTTCGACAGAACGCTGGTTCAAATTTCTTTACAATCAATTAGTATCTCAGTTTATTATAGACATATACCTGGATAAAACACACTGAGAGAAAAAAGTGGTTGAATGAAACAAATATTCTTTGATCCAACTAAACGCGGCGGTTACGGGTGGCGAAATAGTACATTACGTAACGAGTGCGCAAAATAGGTGATTCCCGCACGAGTCGAGTTTGTCGCCCGAGCGAAGCGAGGGCGACAAAAAGACGACTGCGGGAGACACCTATGCGCACGTGTTGCGTATACTATTTTCCCCAACGAGCTGTGCAAAATTCGAGAACATCGATAATTCGTATGTAATATCAAATTATTAAATATATACAAATAATAGTATAAAAGACAGATGAATTGATACATAGGTAGACTGACGGTGAGGGGGGTCCAGGGGCACAGCCCCTGGTGGGGGTGCAGGGGGCAAAGCCCCCGCCGAGGGGGGGGGGGGGGGGGGGGGGGGGCAATTTGCCACATTGATTATAAAAATATAGTGCAGTTTGATCACAAGAGCGATGAAATTTTTTTCTCATGAAGTAATTTAGCAATTATCTTAAGGTAGTACTGTCGTAAAACGATTTACCGTACAGATATTGACGAAATTTAATATGCTCGTAGATGTTGGCTCAAAAATGACTCGGTTAAATTTTTGTAAAGATTAGGAGCCCGAGAGAAAAGTTCTGAGCATTTCCATTTTCACGTGTTTAACACGTAGTCTTATGGAGAATCACGCTTTTGGCAATTTCAAACTAAGATTAGGTAATGACTACCGTTCAGATTCAAATGAAATTGCACAGAATGATAGTTCAATATCTGCTGAACATTTCAGATGCTTGAAAACACAGTTTAGGAGCGTGTGATAAGAAAGATAAGCAGTTGAAATTTGAAAACTGCGAATAGCTGACAATGATGTATCGTATGTGGCAACGCCGTAAGTCGTAAAAGAGGTTAGGACGCGCGCGGTCCAAAATGCTACGGGCTGGGTACATGAGTAACTCTTAACAGATATTTGGTTTTTTTTTTCAATTCAGCAAGTGAGGTTGAATATGAACGAAAATCATGTTACTCTGCTTGAGTGTAGTGAAAACATCATGCGACGTTGCCACATCTAAATACTAACCGACTCAAATGAGAGCCAGAATGAACTTGACCAGCTATGTACCGACAGTACTACCTTAATACATTGATACCGCAGAAAAGAAACGAAAAAAAAAGAGTTCAATGAAAATATTTTATTTTATTTTGACTTAATCATTTTACAAACTGAATTATCATTGCTATTATTGTGCAATTATTGGTACTTTATATGAGAATGAAATACAAATACCTATATATACCTATACATACATACATATACCCATATATACCCATATATACCCATATATACCCATATATACCTATATATACCTATACATACCTACATATACCTATATATACCTATATATACCCATATATACCTATATATACCCATATATACCTATATATACCCATATATACATATATATACCCATATATACCTATATATACCCATATATACCTATATATACCCATATATACCTATATATACCCATATATACCTATATATACTTATATATACCTACATATACCTACACATACCTACATATACCTATACATACCTACAAATACCTATATTTACCCATACATACCTACATATACCTATATATACCTATATGTAAATTTTGTACGCGCAAATTGTATTTTGCGCACGCGAATTGTATTTTGCACCCGCGAACCTATTTTGCGCACGCAAATTCATTTTGCACATGCGAACCGCATTTTGCGCACGCTAACGAAACGGGTTAGGGAATGTGGCATTTTGCGCACGCAAATCAATACACAAAATCGAATTTTGCACACGGCGTTAGGGAAAGTTAATTATTACGTAAGTATAGCGAAGCATATGAATGATGATGAAATATTAGCCTTAGTGCTCATGCCACCAAATTATGTACTACCAATGACGAAGTGCAAACAAACATAACAAGAAAATAATTCGCCGAGATGTATGTATACAATAGCAGTAGTTGACTATTTCATGAAAATTATAGAAGATCTGACATAACTCACATAACTAAAAGTATAACCAGGCACAAACATCTCTACTGCACCTAACTTTGTGCGGTAGCGTAACTCAAAATTCTCTGCAGTCTTACAAACTTAATCGGAATTAAGTAAAAAAATCAGCGCTCTCGGGCGGTCATTTTCCGTACTAAGCGTCTTGTGACTTTGGCAAAATCTACCGACCGAGTGTGAGCACAGATTCGCACCAAAATCAATAGGGAGTTAGATTTCTATGGAGAATAGTTATGTTTTAAATCTCAAGTCGATACATATAGCCGTTCGATTGATATCGTGGTCCCTAGCAAGCGTCTTGCGAAAAAAGGGCGGAGAAGAAGAAGAAGAAGAATGTGTTTTTTCATCAACTTTGACAGTTAATATCTCCGGAACTATAGAACCGAATCTGTTCAAATTTACACAGCGAGCTTATATGGACTGGGATTCGAAATCCTGTAAATTTCATCTAGATTCATTCACCCGTTCCGGAGATATAACGCTTTGTTCACAGGTATAAACGTTGCCTCGGGTAAATAATTCTTGGCTGCGCTCGCCTTATAAAAAATAAATATATAAAAAATTTTGATGATTTTTTTTTTTTTGTACTTGGCGGCGATTCGCTGCCGCGAATCTTGATTTGCATCCCTCAAACGCTATCCTTTTCTTTCCACGACTCTATCCTAGACAAACTCTGAAAAGCTTTCTCTTCCTATCTATTAGTTCAATCTTTACTTGTATGTATCTCTTTGTATCAATAAGTCTATCCCTTACGTTTTGCCGAGTTTATCTTCTTCTATCCTGAGGTAGATCATTGCAGTTAACAAATTCTTATCCTTTTCTATCCACATTTATTTATCCATTGCTATCCGCAAAGTATCTCCGAAGGTCTATCCATCTGAATACCCTCTCGAATCTTTTATTGTCGGCAGCCATTTTTTTTTTTTTTCGTAAAAAAATTTAATTACGAACCACATTTATAGTTGATAGATTCAGACGGCGGAGTGAGTGGGGTGAAGTACATGAAATCTTTTTCAAATTTCCAACGCTCAGTCGGGGATTCGAACCCTCGACGGTCAGATTACCAGTCGCACACCATATGCGCTGTGCCACGCTCTCGTCTTATTTTTACAGTTCACTAATTCTACATAATGACAGTGATAGAATGGGGACTTAGTCGTCGAATGTCTGCGAAATGTTGAAAAGTATGTTTGAAACCTTGATTTTCTATCCATTCTTACTCACGGTCTATCTATGTTAATTCCTTTCGATATCAATTAGAATTCAGAGTCCTGTCTATCCACTTGTATCTATATCTTTGCAAGTATCTATATCTCTTGCTATCTTCTTTTGAATCCAAACTAGGGTCTATCCTTTCCAATCTCTAATTTCCTATCCAAATCTATCCCTCGCCTATTTGGTTGAATCCTTTTCTATCTCGATCTCGATATAAAATCAGGCCTATCCTTTTCTAACCCCGATTTTGTATCCGAATCTATCCCTCGCCTAACTGGTTGAATCCTTTTCAATCTCGATCTCGATATAAAATCAGGCCTATCCTTTTCTAACCCCGATTTTGTATCCAAATCTATCCCTCGCCTATCTGGTTGAATCCTTTTCTATCTCGATCTCGATATAAAATCAGGCCTATCCTTTTCTAACCCCGATTTTGTATCCAAATCTATCCCTCGCCTATCTGGTTGAATCCTTTTCTATCTCGATCTCGATATAAAATCAGGCCTATCCTTTTCTAACCCCGATTTTGTATCCAAATCTATCCCTCGCCTATCTGGTTGAATCCTTTTCTATCTCGATCTCGATATAAAATCAGGCCTATCCTTTTATAACCCCGATTTTGTATCCAAATCTATCCCTCGCCTATCTGGTTGAATCCTTTTCTATCTCGATCTCGATATAAAATCAGGCCTATCCTTTTCTAACCCCGATTTTGTATCCAAATCTATCCCTCGCCTATCTGGTTGAATCCTTTTCTATCTCGATCTCGATATAAAATCAGGCCTATCCTTTTCTAACCCCGATTTTGTATCCAAATCTATCCCTCGCCTATCTGGTTGAATCCCTTTCAATCTCGATCTCGATATAAAATCAGGCCTATCCTTTTCTAACCCCGATTTTGTATCCAAATCTATCCCTCGCCTATCTGATTGAATCCTTTTCTATCTCGATCTCGATATAAAATCAGGCCTATCCTTTTCTAACCCCAATTTCCTATCCAAATCTATCCCTCTATCCCAAAATTTTCCATTCTTATGTAATGTGCATCTGTTGATTATACCGGGATGATTTCTTGATAGTATACAGGTGACTGCGCATGCGCGAGTTTCGTCGTATACTGAGGCAGGCTGGCTTCAAATACCACTGCATGACGACTTTACCGACCAATGAAAATGAATTATTTGGCGCATGCGCTGTCACCTGTATACTATCAAGAAATCATCCCGGTATAATTGATTATCACTAGAAAAAGATTTATAGGTATACCGGGAAGTTATTTGGAAGCCGAACGATGACCACACTATAGCTCGACCAACACACGCTCGCGTTGCGTACGTGAGCTTCTACTCGCTGCCAGTGACTACCAACTCGATTCGCCCGGCGCCTGTCGTCAAGGTCACGCTCATCCATAGTGTGAGCCAGGCGCCGGGCGAGTCGAGATGGCAGTCACTTGCAGCGAGTAGAAGCTCACGAACGCAACGCGAGCGTGTGTTGGTCGAGCTATAATGTAGTCATCGTTCGGCTTCCAAATAACTTCCCGGTATATACAGGCGCTGAATCATATATTTGAATATAATAATAATCGGGGTTAGAAAAGGATAGGCCTCATTTCATATCGAGATCGAGATAGGAAAGGATTCAACCAGATAGGCGAGGGATAGATTTGGATACAAAATCGGGGTTAGAAAAGGATAGGCCTGATTTTATATCGAGATCGAGATAGAAAAGGATTCAATCAGATAGGCGAGGGATAGATTTGGATAGGAAATTGGGGTTAGAAAAGGATAGGCCTGATTTTATATCGAGATCGAGATAGAAAAGGATTCAACTAGATAGGCGAGGGATAGATTTGGATACAAAATCGGGGTTAGAGAAGGATAGGCCTGATTTTATATCGAGATCGAGATAGAAAAGGATTCAATCAGATAGGCGAGGGATAGATTTGGATACAAAATCGGGGTTAGAAAAGGATAGGCCTGATTTTATATCGAGATCGAAATTGAAAAGGATTCAACCAGATAGGCGAGGGATAGATTCGGATACAAAATCGGGGTTAGAAAAGGATAGGCCTGATTTTATATCGAGATCGAGATAGAAAAGGATTCAACCAGATAGGCGAGGGATAGATTTGGATACAAAATCGGGGTTAGAAAAGGATAGGCCTGATTTTATATCGAGATCGAGATAGAAAAGGATTCAACCAGATAGGCGAGGGATAAATTTGGATAGGAAATTGGGGTTAGAAAAGGATAGACCTGGTTTTCGATTGAAATTGGGATAGAAAAGGATTCAACCAGATAGGCAAAGGATAGATTTGGATTCATTTTACTTATCCCTTCGTATCCGAAAGATTCAAAATGATTCAAATGGATAGACCTCCTATCCTTTCACTTCCAGCAGGGATATTAACATCGTTGTGTATCGCTTAATAGAGTTTCAAAATCTTCGAATGTCATTTTCTGTAAGACTGTACGGCGCGAAAGTTCAAATGAAACGAGGCCTACTCACAGACCTGCCGGAGCATACCGCCTGCAGTGGTCGTATTGCGAAAGATAAAAGCTTGATAATCCGTAGATAGGAATAGGCATTTCAATTCCGATCCACACTATTAAATATATGAGATTTTTATCAAACATATTCAAGTCTACTTCAAATCCTAGGAGAATCGGAAAAAAAATGATAATAACTGGGTGGGCGCATAAATTCTCACGTTGTGCACACATGCATGATATTTGGAAAATCCAGCCGTGTGGCCAGTAAGGAGTGACAACCTTGGTGATAGCCTGTACTGCCTTTGCAGGCGATACGCGGAGTCATGCCGTGTGCTCTTTTAAACCTCAGAGCGGTCCCGCGCGTGGCTTTGCCAGCGTTTTCCAAGCGCTGAGGCTGACTGTAGGTCGAAACTTCGGCTGCCGGATGAGGATTTTTTTGAATTATCCGCAATTGTGTGCGCAGGTGACAAAAATCTCGGTGGTAAAACGCGACTCGGCCATCCTTGCACACACGACGTACGCGATCACTTGGGAATCCAGCCGTGTGGCCAGTAAGGAGTGACAACCTTGATGATACCCTGTGCTGCCTTTGCAGGCGGTACGCAAGGTCATGTGGTGTGCTCTTTTGAACCTCGGAGCGATCCCGCATGGCTTCGCCAGCGTTTTCTAAGCGCTGAGGTGGACTGTATAGATCGGAACTTCGGCTGCCGGATGAGGATTTTTTTGAATTATTCGCAATCGTGTGCGCTCGTGGCAAAAATGTCGGTGGTTAAACGCGACTCGGCCATCCCTTCGCACACGAAGTACGCGATCACTTGAAAATCCAGCCGTGTGGCCAGTAAGGAGTGACAACCTTGGTGATACCCTGTGCTGCCTTTGCAGGCGGTACGCGAAGTCATAGCGGTGTGCTCTTTTGAACCTCGGAGCGATCCCGCGGGTGGCTTTGCCAGCGTTTTCCAAGCGCTGAGGCTGACTGTAGGTCGAAACTTCGGCTGCCGGATGAGGATTTTTTTTTTTTGAATTATTCGCAGTCGTGTGCGCTGGTGGCAAAAATCTCGGTGATAAAACGCGACTCGGCCATCCTTGCACACACGACGTGCGCGATCACTTGAAAATTCAGCCGTGTAGCTAGTAAGGAATGACAATACACCTGTTACCGTCGCAGCAAATTTATTTATGCACACCCACTAGCGTACCGAGTCCTTATGTACTAGTCTTTACCATTCGCCTTGCATAATTTTTAGCAACTATTGACTTCAGTCAACCTCTCGCGAATCGGAACGAGCTGCAAAGATGCCTCGGTATTATACTACTCATTACGCGAAAAATGTTTGTCCCCGATTACGAACGCTAGGTAACACACAATAATTATCAACGCTTGGGCATGTTCGTCAAGATTCTTGGTAGGCCGTTGTATCTTTGTCTGTTAGGGACAAGACGTAAATTCAATCGCTCACACACATTCTCAAGAACATGGCAAAAGTGTATTTTGAAATTTGAGTAATCATTACATAATCCTCATTGTCCAGATTGATTTCTGATGTCAAAGTAATTATAATTTTTAAACTCGTAGATGCTCCATATTCGGTCATTGTATTCTTCAGTTCATACTGTTCGTACCCATGACGACGTCATTACTCGTTGAATTTTTAAATCTATCGAGTGACCTGTACTTAATTTTATTTTAAAAACTTTTACAGCATCGACTGGATTGTGCGTTGTTTGCTACGAACGCCCAATGACGCATGCACTCCTTCCCTGCGGACATCGCAACTTGTGTGAGCCGTGCAGCACCCGGATTTATTACGACGACGAGCTCAGGACCTGTCCAACCTGTCGTGTGGAACTTGATAGATCGCCGGTCCGCATTTTTGTATAGAATTATTTGTTTAGTTCGGATAGTCTAGTTGTTTAGTTCAGTTTAGTTTAGTTGTACATAATTAAGCTCTTTAGTCTATAGTCTTGTAGTATAGCTGTATATAGCCAAGTATTTAGAGTGTAATTTAGTTGTACATACTATTTAGCCTAGTCTTGTAGTATAGCTGTATATAGTCAAGAGGTTTAGTTTGTAGTATAGCTGTACATAGTTTAGCTGTATATATAGTTTAGCTGTATAGTTAGTCTAGTCTTGTAGTATCGCTGTACATAGTTTAGCTGTATATAGTTTAGCTGTTAAGTCTAGTCTTGTAGTATAGCTGTATAGTGTATATACTTAGCGCGAGACTCTACCGTGTCTCTTGATAGTCGAGATGTTGAGTATAGTTTTGTGGTATAGCTGTGTATAGTTTAGCTGTGTAGTAATTAAGGGTAGGAGATACTGAAATCTGCAAAGTCTTCAAGTTCAATGGACTTTGAAAACATTTTCATTCATCTATTCAAGTGCGATATTTCATTGCCATGTACTACCTAAGTAATACATTTCATGATTGATGAACCTCAATAGCGTGGTACATGTGATTCATAAAATTGATGTCCGAGTTCATTCGTTATGTATCAGGATATTTTTTTAGACGCACGGTATGCACGAAGCGAAGTATTTTTGATGAAACGTACAGTGAAGTAATTATGAGACAAGAAGAACTCGTTAGATATCGCTTTTTGGAACTGATATGTTTCATGGATTACCTAGTTCCATAAATTAGATGTATATATGTACATGAATCTAGCTATTGGGAACTCACAAATCGAGTCACGACGTCTGGTGGTTAAAATTTTAACTATTAATAGCTTACAAATCTATTGTGTTTGCATAAGTATTTGTAGTCACTAATACTATTTCATATATGTACATACATAAAAGTGTAAACTACTTTCCGCCATTTTTTCCTAAGCCACTCCCACGTGTTAGTTCCCAATGATACTGCCGATTAGGAGTTCGCAAATTGTTATTAGAATATAATTATAGACATAGATATTCAGGATTACCAGGAAAATAAGCTTTAATTAAATTCGTTGCATACCTGGATTATTATACCTATTTTACCAAAGAGAAATAAAAGTGAAAACTCTTGCTTTTAACTAATGTAATGCAATCGTGACATACGACTATTTTTATTCAATATAAAAAAAATATCAAGAGAAATAAGGCGACGATGTATGTTACATTACTGTTAAGTTTCATGACTGTTGTGATATTAATTAAATATATGTCATATGATTCTAAACGCGTTGTTAAGAATTCAAAGGAGATTATTAAATTTCTGAAAAAAAGAATTTGTTTTCTTCATTTTATACCTCTTCCTACTTCACAGAGAAAAAAAATTCCTCGTTTCAAGAAAAAGATTTCAATCAAGGAAAATGTTCTTAATTCGAATTAGACTTTTTTCTCTCTGTGTTTAGATTAATCATCGATAGTTACGTGTTATAATATTCTGGAAAGTCTGAGACATCTACGACCATGCATCAATTTCAGTGATTTTTGATAGAGTATGTTGATATTCTTTGTGCAGAACATTGCACCAAATTTGCACTAATTGGAAATAACCACTAAGAAAGTTCAAAATCATCGATATGTATTAAGTCATAGAGTCTTTACAATATCCCTTGCTGTACCGAAACTCTTTCGATTCAAATTTTTTTCACAAACTTGTGTACGTGGCTTGAAGATATTTGCCTAACTTTTTTGCAAGAAATATCTATAAAAATATTACGAATCAATTTTCGGCATTTTCGGGATTTTGATTTTTCGGGATTTTGAGATTCGGTATTTTGACACGTCTGATCTTTTAGTATCGGGGTATTAATTTTCGGATTTTTGCTCCACCGGGGTAGCGGCTTTTAGGAAATCTGATTTTCGGGTTTTTGAACTTTTTGTTTTAATACAATCTGCATTTCGCTACGTTCGCGATTTTGAAATTCGGAAGGAGTTTTTTTGGTATTACCATGCCTCGCATATTTTCAGGAATTGTGAAAACACACTTCGGAATTATGGTCTTTCTGAATATTTAAATTCGGATTAATTGACTTTCGGTGAAAATGGTATTCGGTATTCCGATTTTCGGAATTTCGGTCGTTATGACTTTTGGTCATTCGGTTTTTCGACCCCCCACCAGCGTACAAGAGCGATGGAAACAACTGGAAAAGTTAACGAGGACGGTCCGCTTCGCCAAGCGATCAGCACAGACACTGAAAGCGAATTGGAACATACGAGATCCGACCGAGTTCGAAAAGTTTCACCTTTAAGGCTCAGTAGAACTGACTCGAGTGATCCAGAGTCTTGGATCGTGACTGCGACGGAGGGGGAATCCAATGTTTCCGAAGAGGAACCCAGAGTGATGCCTACGGTAATAGGTAAACGTACTTTCAGAAGAGGAGTTTTATATTTCGTAGCATCCTCAGATGAAGAAATCCGTCGACCCAAGAAAAGATCACGAGTTCCGCCGATAACAATAAGGAACCGTAGTTCTGATCATGGGCATGATTTCGTTGTATTACCCCAGGTCGGGCAACACTCGACGCATTCGGACCAACAGTCACGGGGGATTGTGGCCGTCGCGCCCGCTGAAGCTGCGAGGGAATGCCAGCACGATGGGATCGCATGGGTCGTCGCGACATCAGCCGAGGATGTCACTGAGAGTCCTACCCAAGCGGAAATTGACGTTCTGGAATCGGTGAATAAAAACGTAGACATTGACAAGATCAGAAAAGATGTGTTGTCACAAAATTCACTGCTGAATGATACGTCGATTGATCAGTTTTTATCAGTAGTCAAAGAAACGTCCCAGTTTAATGCGGCAACCTCGCTTTGGCTATCACATCCGCGATTCATCCAACCTTCGTGCAGTGCATCGCAAGATATCCACATTATCGGTGGCAATGCATTTAGGCATTGGCGGTGTCTTCATTTTGATGGAACTCACCTCTTTGTGTACGACAGCCTAGGCTGTGCCGGCTATCAGTCATTGAAAGCGGAGGAATAAAAGTTCATTTCATCACGATACCCGGACTTAAACACTGAAAATGTCGTGTTTCCATCAGTCCAGAACCAGCCAGACAGTTCCAGCTGTGGAGTATTTGCAGCAGCTTTCGCTACTACAGTAGCGCTGGGTGGAAACCCTGTGCATGCTATATACTCGAAGGACGTGATGAAACTAAGGAAACATCTTTTGGGAATAATAGAGAGCAAAGTATTGTCCACCTTTCCAAGTCCGTAGTTCTGGTCCACGAAAACTGTCTTCAGTCCTTTCTGTCTCCATCTACTGTTTTTAATCTCTTCATTGAAATCAGGGTCACGCGAGGGGGATGACCCGCAAATTAATAACTACCCCCGGATCTCTCCGTTTCTAAATAAAACATTCTAGTCTATTACTATCTTTTTCTCTTCTCTTGATTGCAATGGAACCAGACTACCTACCGTTTCCTGTGAGATTATTTTGTTCTTTTTTATTTGGTTCGTTTGCAGCTTTTCGGATCGGATCGAACGACTCGTCGCAGTCTCACATCTCCTTCACGAGGTGACTGAGCAGGTCGACTCGTCGCAGTCTCACATCTCTTTCACGAGGTGACTGAGCAGGTTGACTCGTCGCAGTCTCACATCTCTTTCACGAGGTGACTGAGCAGGTCGACTCGTCGCAGTCTCACATCTCTTTCACGAGGTGACTGAGCAGGTCGATGCAAGGGAAACCTTGTGGGAGACATTGTCAGTTAGCCTCCTCGTGGCGTCTCCTGGAAATACTCGTCATTACCTGAGTAGCAAATAATTGATGTTCAAGCATTGTGAAGATGATCACCGTAGTACAGTCTTCATCTAATATACCTATACGGATTGACCTATACGGATACTCAATCTCCAGATTTAAAGCGGCCTGTAGGTAGCCTTGTAGATAGAGTCAAAAATATTGCTTGATGAACAAGCAACCGTTTCATATTCCCAAGTTGACAAAAAACTGCGCATTTGTTTCTATTACTAACAACAAATAACAGCCTATTGGTATAACGGCTGACCTGAGGATAAGAAATGTGCAGACTTTTTCGTAAATAATTAGACCCTGTATGTTACAAGTGATTTTTGTTTGCAGGTTAACGAAAAATGAGTAATAGACTGCTGGCGTTATTTTCTGCGATACTTTTTCATCATAACTGCTTGAAAAGAATAGTCTCTTGATTTTCCGGGTAAAGGAGTATGAGAACAAGAGTAAATGGAACTACAAGCGTCATCTCTCCCTTGAAACCGACGGCTCCGCGAAAGAAGCATATATCTCAGAATTCGCGCGAAGAAGAGTATATCTCAGAATTTGCTCGAAAACCCATATATCTCAGAAATTGCTCGAAGAACCATATATCTCAGAATTTGCTCGAAAACCCATATATCTCAGAATTTGCTCGAAGACCCATATATCTCAAGGTTGAAAACTTTTCACCGCGATTTAAGTTGGTATCACTAGCGTCGTACAAAATTTCAAACTCGACGCTGATTACTAATCTAATATTAATATTGATATTAATAATATCAACAAAAAAAATAATAATATAATAATAAAAAAAAAAAAAATATATAAATAAATATAAATAAAAAATATGAATATATTATAATATATATATATATATTAGACCGGTTCAAAAAAATCGACTATTCTTTTTCTTTCAATTTTCGCATTGAAATACTTTCGGGGGGCTGAGAAAAGATGCCTGTTAAAAGCGGAGCTCTTAATATTAAGATTTAGAGGTCGCTCATCGCGGATTTCTATTTTCCATTTGAATAGCATAGGAAATTTTTTTTTTTTTTTAAATAATTTTGTAGCTCACAAACCAATGAACAAATCCAAATGACTCAAACATATTTTCATAGGAAATTGAACACTCTACAAAAAGCTTCTCCTATCATTTTTTGATAAATTGACTCCTTCCAAAGTTATTCAAGGTCAAATTTCGATTTATAGTTGAGATAATTATTTTTTTTTGTGATTTTTTTTCCACAATGATAGATACATTTTTTAGAGTGTTCAATCCCCTATCGAAATATGTAAGAGTCATTTGGATTCGTTCATTGGTTTGTGAGCTACGAAATTCTGAAGAAAAAAAAATAAAATTCCTATGCTATTTAAATGGAAAATAGAAATCCGCGATGAGCGACCTCTAAATCTTAATATTAAGAGCTCCGCTTTTAACAGGCATCTTTTTTCACCCCCCCGAAAGTATTTCAATGCGAAAATTGAAAAAAAAAGAATAGTCGATTTTTTTGAACCGGTCTAATATATATATATATATTGTAACTTACTGCACCGATATCTCAGCTGATGGCTGGAGATATGGTGCTAGTCCGCGTGAGTGTCTTTATCACGGGAGTGATTTGGAGCTCCTCTCGTGGAAAAAGTGAAAAACCACAAAATACCCTATTACAGACTCAAATCAGATATCAACCGATTTGACCTATTTATCTACTGAGCGAGGATCTGCTTCGCTAACCGAGCTCGTGCGACAGACGCGGGTTGTGTTAGCTGTGTGTGAGAATCACAGACATGGGTATTCCCCAGTGTTGTAACCCAGCAAAAACTCAACCGTAGCTGCCTTAGCACAGAGCTGGGTGTCGCTAGGCGTACCAAGCTGTACAACTAGACTCGGGATTGGGTTTTACACCTGCACCGTAGCTGTCGTTTGTTAATTGAGAATAAAGAAAGAAACCTGAAATATTTAGAGATTGTTAATTTAAGGAAATAGGAAATTGAAAGAAATAGATGTAGTTTTAACAATAGATAGTGTTTAATGAAATCAAATCGTTAATAGGTCAGTCGTAGAAAACGATACAAAAGAATAAACATGAAATAATATATCGTGCGTAGAATTAGAATATTAATAAAGCATAAAGAATAAACAAGAATAGAATAGAATATAAAATATTATATTAAAGAAATAATTCAGTAGGATAAGAGTAGATTTATTTAGAGTTCATAAGTGTCTTTAATCAATGTTTCCATTTAATGGATTTAGAGTTTTGTTTAAACCGGTATCCCGTAGTATTTGTTACTCTAGGATTTCCAATCCTAGAACGGTGTTAATTTGCGCCGTTAAACCCCGTATTAAGGCGACTTCTAAATTCTGTGTCTAATTTATTATATTATAAAATTAGCAAAACATATTGAGCAAGGAATGTGAATTTAATTTATTTTCATGTTATAAATCGTGATTCTAATATACTTCAATTTTAGCAAGTATTGAATTCGAATTTATAAGCAAGTAAAGACCACGCACTATTTTGGCTACGTGCCTAATGAATTTTAATAGATGTGACTCGACGGGCGCTTTGCCACACAATCGGTATCTGATGCCTCCACGTACCCCCTTTTATACCGATATTTCGCGGGCACCGCGAAACTGTGGGATGCACGGAACCGCGGCTCGCGGAATCGCGGGATGCACGGAATTCTGCGGTGTGCTTCTCGAGATGCGTACCCCGGGATGCGCGATGGACACTTGTCCGGCTGCTCCGGCAGGAGCCAGAACAGCCGGAATGTTACATCTGCCCCCTTCTACCGACGGATGTTCGGTCACTTGTCGGGTCAGGAGTCGGTAGATGTTGGTTCCTTCTTCCCTAGGTGGTTGTTGGTACCTTTTTCTTCCTTCAGAATTCAATTTCTGGCAGGTCGGACTCCGATAGGTCCAGTACCGGCAGTTCGAGCTAGAATTAGAAGGGAAGACACTGTATTTTGCTGCGGTTCATTACAATGTTATTACGGCTAGATGCAAATTAGAACTGCTTTGAAGATCGTGCCTGGACCTTTACCGCAATGCCAGTGATTCACACTATGGGTCAGGTATCGGAACAGTACAGTCTCGATTCGGTCAAATATTGTTTCGACTTGATTTTGCCTTACCGAAACTGGAACGAGACGGGAACGCTACCCATAGTGTGTATACCACCATTGAAAACAACGAAACAATATTTTACTGGACCGAGGCTGAAGCTAGAGCGGACCGTGAGCGGACCTATAGTGTGAATCGGCCCCTAGTGTCCCGAATAACTGCTGGATCGCCCGCTGCCTCCTTAGCTCTTCCTTTTCCCCTTCCGGCACCTCTGGTATTTCTACCGGTACCAGGCGCCATGGCATATAGATGTTCGGGTGTCCCGGTCTGGGTATCCGTTTTGCCTTTCCTTGGTCTTTGTCTTCAGCCGGGCGTTTTGGAGGTCTTGGGCCCTTCTGCCCTCCCGAGCTGGTTGATGGCGTCGGGTCTGGGCTCCTGATGGACGGAGGAGCTACTGGTACCTCTGACCGGATGTTCGGGCGGTACCTAAGTTTGGTCTGGGTCGACCTTCCTTTTCGATGTCTCCCATGCCCTCGCTCGTATCTCTCCTCAATTCCTTGGATCCAGTGATCGCCTGGTTCTAGTTCGCCTTTATCGTCCGTCTGCGTGGACACGTTTTGAACGATCCTGTTATTCACCAGGTAGCGCGGTTTACTCATCTTCTTAGGTTCTTGTTTTACTTGCTCAAAAATTCACAATACAATAGACCGTATGGTAATGAGCTGCCCCTTATATAATCTATTTTTATCCCTTCTTTATGGATTTAATACCATATAAGGAGTTGTCGTACGATTTTGTGGGGTTAATCCTTTAATCCTGCTATTGTATGTGTTTTTTGGCTATAGGATCGTCGTTCCGCTTCTTTACAGGTGTTACTGTTTCACGTCGCTTCCCCCTCAGCACTTTGGATGTATTGCTTGAACATATTCACATGGAACTTGCCCCGTTCCATCCCTGTATGGGTGTTCTCCAAGACATAGGTGGCTTCACCAACTTGCCTGCTGATTCTATAGGGTCCTTCGTACAAATCGAAGAATTTGGCCATCTTCTTCTCTTTGGAATCGGAAACATTGAGTGCCCTAATCAACACTAGGTCTCCCACTTTGAATTTAGCCATTTTATGCGTTGAGTTAAACCGGTCTGCTCGGCGTTTGCCGTGTCTTATGATGTTCTTTTTAACTAGCGTTAATTTCGCGTCACGCGGTAGGTCAGTTTTATTCGTAACTAGCCAAGATTCCCAGAATCTTGAAGGGCGTTGGCCAAGGTGGATCTCGCAAGGTGCGAATCCAGTGGTGTCATGGCACACTTCGTTCATACAGCTCTCAATTATTTTTAACCAATTTATCCACGACGTGTGCTTGTCGGTTAGGAAGGTTCTAAAAAATCGCCCTAATTCGCGGTTTACACGCTCAACGATATTTCCTTGTGGATGTCTAATTGAGGAATAAATTAATTTGATGTTTTCTTCGTCTAATTTATTTTGCCATGCAGTAGAAGTGAACTGTGTGCCATGATCGCACTGGATTCGTTTAGGCTTGCCATACTCTGGGATATACTGTTCAAATATGCATTTTATTGTCTGCGGAGCGTTCGCTGCTTTTAGTGGATATAATTTTACGAGCTTGCTGAAGGCATCTATGGTGACTAATAGCCACTTATAGTTTCCCTTGCTCGCTGGCAATGGACCTAGGTAGTCGATTGATAATAATGCTCCAACTCCGTCTGGCACAATGTTTTGCATATTTGCATAGCTATATCTGTTGGGTACCTTGCACCTCTGGCATCTTTCGCAGCTAGCTAATGTTTGTTTAATTCTTTTAGCAAATTTAGGATAATAGAATCCTTCTTTAAGTATGAGATAACATTTGTTGGCGCCTATGTGTCCGTACATTTCGTGACACTCTATGATGAGCTGTTTTACTAGCGCTTCAGGGACGTAGGCTCGTAACCTGCCCCCTGGCTCTCGGTGGTATAATATTTCATCGATGACTTCTAAGTTGTGATCTAGCTTTAAATTTGTTGAATCGAGTAATTCACTGATTCTTTTATCTGTTTTTTGTAAGATTGGATAGTTTCCTAAATCCCTACTTAGTTGGTCGTCAATTGCTTTTGCCAGAGGTGCAAGGACCCCTAACTCCGCTACTGAATCTACTATACTCTTTTTACGTTCTGGTGGGTAACGGCTCAACACATCCGCGACTATATTCTCCGTGCCTTTGATGTATTCGGGTGGGGGTCAAAATTTTGAAAGACCAATATTTCAAATGACCAATATTTCGAATTTTAAAATAGCGATGGTACGAAATTCAAAAAGGCCAGTTTAGAGAAGGCCTATCAAGTAGTAACTAAAAAGTTACGTATATCGAAATGTAGAAAGATATTTGTACTAAAATAAAAAATTGGAACGGTCAGAATTGCGAAAGACGAAATATCTAATTGAAAAAATAACGAAACGTCTGATAATTCGAATAGTTCAATATTTCGAATTGTCGAGACTTCGAATCTTCACGTATTCGAATATATTTTAGCGACAGACCGAAAATTCGAAAGGTCAGAATATCCAATCTTTCATACGGTTTTTTGGATGATGTTTCAATAAACAATAAAAATTTTGATCCAAATTCATCTACGCAGAGAAAATACGTTCGAAATATTATTTTTCGAAGTTTAAATCTTTCGAGATTTTGGTCTTTCGAACTTCTGGTCTCTAAAGATTAAAAATTTAGAAATATTGACTTTATACATTTATATTTTCTACATTATACTTATTCAGAGTAAAAATTATCAGAAAATACATTTTCGAATAAGCCAGCGTTCTGACTGGTGACCGCCTGCTGAATAAGTCATTCGAAGAAATGATCTTTCGAAAATAAGAATTTCGAATTAGTTTGTCTCTCGTTATTTTTGAATTCAAATTTTTAATATTCGAATTTTTGGCCGTTCTGAATTCTGATCTTTCAAAATATCGACCCCCACCCGAAAAAATGTGGGATGCTGTTCTTCGATGAGAACTTTCAGCTCGAAAAATTGCGAGAAGATCTGAGGGGATGAGGCCGGATCCGATGTCTACACGGTGATTCAAAATTTGTGACGAATCTCTTGAGGGGTTGATACTTGTCAAAATTGGGATCGAAAGTTCCTTGGCTATTTTTCTGAAAAATGTTTTTTTCCTTGGAACCATGACATATTTTTTTAACATCTTCCACCAAATAAGAAACTTTCAATGAGAAATCTCTCTAATATTAAAAAAAAAAAAAAAAAACAACTCATTGGCATCATATGGGATTGTTGAAAACTGACAAATGATTTAGAAGAAAAAAGAAAAAAAAATTGTTTGTCGGAAAATAAAATTTCCAAGGAAAAAAATTAATTTTTCAGAAAAATGGCTAAGGAACTTTCGATCCCAATTTCGACGAGGAATAACCACTCAAGAGATTCGTAACTAATTCTGAATCACCCTGTATAGAATTGTCAGACTTGCTCATATGGACTGTGGACATTTTACACATGTTTTTATCTGTACTATGTCTATGCTTCATGTAAATGCTTGTATGCCCTGCCTTGGGCTCGCCTGTTGGGTTTTACTTATAAATAAATAAATAAATAAATAAATATACAAAGTATAGCCGATCCTGCGACGGCGAGAGACGAGGAATGGGGATAGTACAATAATGAGCAATTACTCCTATAGGACTGTGCTCATATTCGTACTTCACTGAGCTCTTCGTACTTCCAATACCGATTATGAAGTATGTATTACAGTAACGATAAAAAAATTTGTGAAAAATGATAAACATCTGACATCTGACTTACTTTACCTTACGTTACGTTACTTTATATTTTCTAGTGTAACTGTCTGTTTTTTCTATCGCCCTAACTAGGTTCGCCTGTTGGGCTTGTAATAAATGAATAAATGAATAAATGAATAAACGAAAGGTCTGGGAGCGATATAATATTTTTTTTGGTATCAGAGCCATACAATTTGTGTTTACGGTTCATTTGATTTATCTCTTTTACGGTCTTGTGACGAAAAATAATAATGGAGTTTATTTGGGTTCTACGAGTTGTTTTGCTTCACTTTCGCACATTTTTTGGAGTACGAATGGGATTGAAAATTGAAGATAAAAAACGGTCCACCTTGAGGTACAATTTGACAATTTATTAAACTCACGAATTTATTGTACTTACTGCAGCCACAGTTTCTTCCTCCTCTTCTTCTTATTTATTTTTCTTCTTTTTTTTCTTCTTTTCCTTCTTCTTCTGTCAAGCGGTTTCGAACAGCAATGAACAATCTACGGATACACGCCAGCAGTCCCGTCTTTATGCACAGGCCTGAAAGGCCCGGGCCTAGGGCCCCAGGCATCCCCAAGGGCCCCCTGCCAAGGAGTACTTGCTAAAATTTTGAGAAAGATATAAAAATTTCGAAAAAAAATTCCGAAAACTGTATTATATACAAAAATAATTTTCAATATATCTACAGAAATATCGAATATCGGAAATGTTCTCTTTGATTCAAACTAACTAAAAAACTAGAGTTAAAATTAAGCCATCGTTTCGTAAAAATTTACATTACATATTCATTTTATGAGATTTTCGCCGCCTTAAGAGGGCCCCGCCCCGGCCCATCAGGCCTAGAGCCCCGAGGTCGATAAAGACGGCACTGCACGCCAGCCAGAAAACAAATTTCGCGGCCGATAGCGGAACCTAGAGCCTGCGCGCGCATGGAAACACGGACCCGGCGTCTCAGTTTACCATTGACGTCGCGTGTCGGGGAGAGTGGCTCTCGCTTACCGTAGAACCGCGCTGTGACGATAATCCGATTGCGACGACCCTGTCTGCGAGATTAGGCTGAGCCCGGGACTGTCGCAGGTATGAATCTCGATCCCGATCCCGAACCGTTGACATTCGCGAGCTCCCGGTACACCAAAGTGTATAACGATGAAATTACCGCATCTCGGTCGTGCCAGAGATAAGCGTAACTTCATAATAAGAATACTTTTCGTCGTCTTTGACTTATCAAATTATATTATAATATATTATAGCACCTGGTATTGGTGTCAATAAAGTATCGGACCGCAACCGAACACCAATGGGGTAAACTGCTTTTTCCTGAGAAACTCAGCTCGAAGTAAGGCCGATTTTACCCCGAGGTAAGTGAATCACAATTATCGCATATGATAATTTGTTCTTGAAAATGTAAATATTCGCGAGAACAACGAAGAAATCAGTAACATAACGATAAAATGCCAGAATAGATCAATATAATCATAGAGTCATATCGAATAGATGTGATTGAAAAGTATGCGGAAATATTAGTGACGAATAAATAATCACCCGATTTTGGTGCCATGCTGTGGGTTCTATCTAAATTGACATTTTAGAGTTGGCGTTGCAATCAGAAAATATTACTCACCCACAGAAACTGGGCATCACTATGCCAAGAGTGATCCTGGCCAAAGTTTCATAGATGACGAAGTTTGCAGCGACGCCTGGCTGAGCTGTTCAGAAGCTGACAGAGAATCTCCTACTCGGCACCGAAATGCTGCCACCGGCGGACTGACTTCAGGTATCCGTACGCCTCGAAACCTCCTCTCCTTTCATCACTGTAGTGCTGGTCCACTTGGAAAGCTTTTCTTCTAACATGACAGCTAGTCATTGCCAAAGTCAGTATCGAAGAATATGCTGGGTGCAACAACAAACAACTTCCTTCGGCCCATGTAACATTGGAATTTGTCAACTTACATAGCACCTAAGTCACACTATTTGATTGTATTTTCATTTTTGCCAATGTGAAATCTAAATCGTGTTCGCGAGCTTCATAGAAACAGTTTTATCAAATTTGCATTCCACACAGCGGTGCTTCAAACAGATTGGATCTTTCAGCTTCGTTGGATCAGGAATACCGAACGTCAAGAAATTGGAATGCTGAGCGAGGTAGATGTCATCGATTATACTGAGATGGCACTGTCCTCTTTAAAAAAAAGCGTTGTAACGTTTTTTGTCAGGTTTTTTAGGCCGCATAGCTAGGCTTATATACAGGGTGTAAATCTTAACTCTGTACATACTTATAGGGTGTGTAGGGGGTGCCAATACAAGCATTTTGAGGTATGACACCCTAGGTCGGAAACTCATCTTAACGGCTGTGGAGGGTTTCGAAGGTTCTAGTACCGCGCGCTTTTCGTAGTGTAATGAATAAGATGTAATTATTTTTGACCCAACATTTTATTCAGCCGTAGACAACAGTACAAATGATCTTGTGTGGAACCAACAAAACGATAAACTTGGCAATAAAAAAATAGCAAAACAATTTCCGGTGCTTACAAACAGATTTTGAAAAAGTTATGGAAAACTATTGGGGTTTGGCACACTTGGGCTTTTCGTTTTCCATAACTTTTTCAAATTCTGTTTCAAAGCACCGGAAATTGTTTCGTTATTTTTTCATTTCTAAGTTTATCGTTTTGTTCATTTCACGCAAGAACATTTGTACTGTTGTCTACGGCTGAATAAAATTTTGGGTCGAAAGTGAACACATCTGATTCATTAAACTACGATCAAGCGTGCACGGTACCATATCCTTCAAAGCCCTCCACAGTGGTTAGGATGAGTTTCCGACCACGGGTGTCATACCTCAAAATGCTTGTATTGGTACCCCCTACACACCCTATAAGTATGTACAGAGTTAAGATTTACACCCTGTATATGCTATATATATATATATATATAGTGTAGTACATATATATATATATACCCATATATATATATATATATATATATATATATATATATATATATGTATATATATATATATATATATGTATATATATATATATACATATGGGGAATTCCACGCCAACTTGACCAATGAATTTCCCTCACCATTTTCGATTTGCTTCAAAAAAATTTCTACAATTGTTCAAGTACTAAAACGGTCCCCTGAATTTTTTCAGATTTTTCGATCGACCCGTTTTTTTTTAATGATTTTTCAATCTACCAAATAGATCGATACTTTTTAAAAATCTCAAAAAATTCTCAAAAATCTCTTTTTCCACTACGAACATCACGCTACTAAGGCCATGATGGTGCAAATTTTCCTTCTATTTTTTTTTCAACGTTTCTCATACAAACATGACTAACACGACCAATGATTTCCCCACACCATTTTCGATCGACTTCAAAATGTTTTCTACAATTTTCCCAACTCCAAAACGGACTGCTGAATTTTTCCCAATTTTTGGATTGACCCGTTATTTTTTTATGAATTTTCGAACTACCAAATATTTCCACCTTTTTTAAAAATCTCAAAAAATTTTCAAAAATTATAGGATTCACTACAAACATTACGTCACTAATCCCATGATGGTGCGATTTTTTCCTTCTTTTTTCAACGTTTCTAACATTTTTATCAACGGGACTGTGTTCGAACGTTCTGAAACTATCCACAAATATCTTAGTCGGTTTATTTTTCATCCCCATCAATTCGCAACCGACCCGATTATGAAACGTTTATCTCCTACCTCTTCTATTACCTTTTTCGACATTGCGGATGAACGAAAAACCGTGTTGATACAAATCTTCAACTACCACCCGACCGTCAAATTACAACGCCGCAAGAACTTTTTGAATGGGCTTCACAATTATATAACTTGCCGAATATTGCAGTTAGATTTTTGTCACAACATGACTATGAAATAGCGAAAGAATTTTTGACACCCCGTTACGAAACGGCGAAAAGAATACCTGCAACGCAAAAGTTGCATTGTATAATCCCTCACACCGACGGCGTAGTTTTTGTAAAAACGGTATCTTCTTCTCATGAGAAAAGATAATTTAAAATTCTAAAAAAAACATAAGTTTTTTTTATCCCCATATTGTGTTAAAACATGTTTCAGAATCCACGCGATTTTTAATAAAAGAAAAAATGAACATTCGGTTGACTGCATGGAAATTTTCGTGATGTAATACATTTATTCAATCAATAAAAATATATTCTAATTGCCATGAAGAGTGGCGAGAAAATTCATTTCACCTTTTACATCATTCTAACATGTTTGTTATAGATTTAAAATCGATTGCGATATGTACGAGGATTCGGAATGTTGAACACATTCCCGTTGATAAAAATGTTAGAAACGTTGAAAAAAGAAGGAAAAAATCGCACCATCATGGGATTAGTGACGTAATGTTTGTAGTGAATCCTATAATTTTTGAGAATTTTTTGAGATTTTTAAAAAAGGTGGAAATATTTGGTTCGAAAATTCATAAAAAAATAACGGGTCAATCCAAAAATTGGGAAAAATTCAGCAGACCGTTTTGGAGTTGGGAAAATTGTAGAAAACATTTTGAAGTCAATCGGAAATGGTGTGGGGAAATCATTGGTCGTGTTAGTCATGTTTGTATGAGAAACGTTGAAAAAAAAATAGAAGGAAAATTTGCACCATCATGGCCTTGGTAGCGTGATGTTCGTAGTGGAAAAAGAGATTTTTGAGAATTTTTTGAGATTTTTAAAAAGTATCGATCTATTTGGTAGATTGAAAAATCATTAAAAAAAAACGGGTCGATCGAAAAATCTGAAAAAATTCAGGGGACCGTTTTAGTACTTGAACAATTGTAGAAATTTTTTTGAAGCAAATCGAAAATGGTGAGGGAAATTCATTGGTCAAGTTGGCGTGGAATTCCCCATATATATATATATATATATACTAGGGGGGCTCCGCCCCCCTGCGCGCTACGCGCGCCAACCCCCCATATTCTAATTTGTATCAGTTGTTTCTAAAATTCAAATAATCCGTGGATTTTATGTTCTTCGTATTCCTCGTTGTCCAGGTCGTTTGCCAAGTATTTCTAGTAGTCCAGGTCCTCGGCTTCGTAGTTCTCGTTGCCCTGGTCCTTCGTTTCGTATTCCTCGTTGTCTGAGTCGTTCGCTAAGTATTTCCAGTGTCCAGGTCTTCGGCTTCGTAGCTCTCGTTGTCCAGGTCATTCACTGAGTATTTCTCGTAGTCCAGGTCCTCGGATTCGTATCTCTTGAAGTCGTGTGTAGAGATTATTAAGATATATCGCCTCCACCGTGTCAGACATTTTGTGCTCTCCTCGGCTATCCTCGGCTATCCACGGCTATCTTCGGTTATCCTCGGCTATCTTCGGCTATCCTCGGCTATCTTCGGCTATCCTGGGCCATTCTCGGCTATCCTCGGCCATTCTCGGCTATCCCCGGCTATTTTCGGCCATCCTCGGCTATCTTCGGCTATCCTCGGCTCTCTCCGGTTCTCTTCGGCTCTCCTCGGCTGCCTTGGCTCTGCTTCCCCCTTTCCCTTTCCTGGGCCCTTGGACCGAGGGAAGGACCGGGTTCGGCTCTTCTTGGCTCTCCTCGGCTATCCTCGGCTATCTTCGGCTATCTTCGGCTATCTTCGGCTATCCTCGGCCATCTTCGGCTATCTTCGGCTATCCTCGGCCATTCTCGGCTATCCTCGGCTATCTTCGGCAATCCTCGGCTATCCTCGGCTATCTTCGGCTATCTTCGGCTATCTTCGGCTATCCTCGGCTATCTTCGGCTATCTTCGGCTATCCTCGGCTATCCTCGGCTATCTTCGGCTATCTTCGGCTCTCTTCGGTTCTCTCTGAGGGGCGTAGGGGAGCCGAGCGGGGTCGAGGAGACCCAAAGCGAGAGGCAGCGAGGGGGGGATAAACAAAAGCCGAGCGGAGCCGAGATGGCTGGGATACTGACAAAGGTTAGGTTAGGTTACCTAACCTAAGCTAACCTAACCTGACCCAACCCAACGCACTCTATCCTGACCATGGCAACCTAACCCAACCTGACCTAACCTAACCTCACCTCAAAGGTCAGGTCAGGTAAGGTTAGGTCAGGTATGGTTGAGTAAGGTCAGGTCAGGTAAGGTTAGGTCAGGTACGGTTGAGTGAGGTTAGGTTAGGTTACCAACCTTACCTACTCTATCCTGACCAAGGCAACCTAACCCAACCTGACCTAACCTAACCTCACCTCAAAGGTCAAGTCAGGTAAAGTTAGGTCAGGTTGGGTTAGGTAAGGTGAGGTTAGGTAAGGTTAGGTTAGGTTACCAAGCTAACCTACTCTATCCTGACCAAGGCAACCTAACCTAACCTGACACAATCTGACTCATCCTAACCTAACCTAACCCACTCTATCCTGACCATGGTAACCTAACCTGACCTAACCTAACCTCACCTCAAAGGTCAAGTCAGGTAAAGTTAGGTCAGGTTGGGTTAGGTAAGGTTAGGTTAGGTAAGGTTAGGTTAGGTTACCAAGCTAACCTACTCTATCCTGACCAAGGCAACCTAACCTAACCTGACACAATCTGACTCATCCTAACCTAACCTAACCCACTCTATCCTGACCATGGTAACCTAACCCAACCTGACCTGACCTAACCTAGCCTAACCTCAAAGGTCAGGTTAGGTAATGTTAGGTCAGGTAAGGTTAGGTCAGGTAAGGTTAGGTCATGTAAGGTTGGGTCAAGTAAGGTTAGGTCAGGTAAGGTTAGGTCAGGTAAGGTTAGGTCAGGTAAGGTTAGGTCAGGTAAGGTTAGGTTGGGTTAGGTTGCCATGGTAACCAAAGTCTGACACGGCGGCGGCGGCGGCGGCGGCGGCGGCGGCGGCGGCGGCGGCGGCGGCGGCGGCGGCGATATATCTTTATAATATAGAGAGAAGATATATGTATATATATATATATATATATATATATATATATATATATATTAGGCTGGTCCTTATTTAGGGCTCGGACGAATTTTTTATCAGACGCCCCCCAAATCGACTCCAAATAATTCAAAAACAATACCCTAATTTTTTCAGATTTTTATCTAGACTCTAACCCCTCCCACCGAGAGGGTGGATTTCCCCATTTGAAATACACGTGTTTTGGCCATATTCTCAGGATATATTTTATTCTCAAATGAAAAACTTTTAGAAAAATCTGTAACTGCGAGATTTTAGTGTTCATTGGTGCTACTATTTGAGAAAAAAATCACATTATCATACGGGTCAATCTAGACGAATTGCACACCCTTAATTTGAGAAAAAAGAGCAGATTAAAGGGTGCGCAATTCGTCTAGATTGACCCGTATGATAATGTGATTTTTTTCTCAAATAGTAGCACCAATGAACACTAAAATCTCGCAGTTACAGATTTTTCTAAAAGTTTTTAATTTTAGAATAAAATATATCCTGAGAATATGGCCAAAACACGTGTATTTCAAATGGGGAAATCCACCCTCTCGGTGGGAGGGTTTAGAGTCTAGATAAAAATCTGAAAAAATTAGGGTATTGTTTTTGAATTATTTGGAGTCGATTTGGGGGGCGTCTGATAAAAAATTCGTCCGAGCCCTAAATAAGGACCACCCTAATATATATATATATATATATATATATACCATATATATGTATATATCTGGGAAATCTATGGGGAATCCCCAGGTATTACGAGAAATCTATAGGGAATCCCCAGGAATTCTGGGAAATCTATGGGAAATCCCCAGGAATTCTGGGAAATCTATGGGAAATCCCCAGGAATTCTGGGAAATCTATGGGAAATCCGCAGGAATTCTGGAAAATCTATGGGGAATACCCAGGTATTTCGGGAAATCTATGGGGAATCCCCAGGTATTGCGAGAAATCTATGGGGAATCCCCCGGAATTCTGGGAATTTTATGGAGAATGCCTAAAAATTCTGGGAATTCTATGGGGAATGCCTAGAAATTCTGGGAGATCTATGGGAAATCCCCAGGAATTCTGGGAAACCTATAGGAATCCCCAGGAATTCCGAGAAATCTATGGGCAATCCCCAGGAATTCACATGACTCGATCGATGGGCCCAAGGCGGGGCTGGGGGGAGGGGGGAGGAAAGCCGAGCGGAGCCGAGGTGGTGGGGATATTACCCATAATTCCCTGCGAAAGAACAGAACTGATTTCCCGGCAATGCCAATTCCTCCGGAAATTAATATGAGTTAAATAATAGATGAAAAAAAATACGATAAGATTATGGATATAGGATTAGGCAACTATGAAAAACTTAATGTTCAACAAAAAATTATAATTGATAGGGTAAACAGTCCAGTCCGTGACCACCTACCAGTGAATGACCGGCACGAGAAATAATATTTATAACAATTCAGAAAATTGATAGATATTCATGACACATCTATTTCTGCAATCTTATATGTCTCTTTTCTTATTAAAATGCAACAAATAATAGTATATTATGTGGCATGCCCGTAAACCAAGTGTTTTTCGGCGAGAATGATGATTTCAGGACGAGCTAAAGGCGAGCCGAAGGCGAGCCGGAAGCGAGTTCTGAAATCATTATTCGAGTCAAAAACGGTTTACGGGTGCGCCCCATACTGTATTTTTTTCGAAATAGGCATGAAAAGTCACTTTGACGCCTGTTGAGATTCACTAGACGAAGTGTGGGGTTATGGTGCGATCTGTCGCGCACTTCGAACCGCGCATCGAAACTGCCGTATAAAGACTTTATACGGCAGCTTTGGAATGCGCACTTCGAACTGCGCATCCAGACTGCCGTATAAAGACTTTATAGGGCAGTTCTGAAACCAACCGTATAAAGTGACACTTTGTGGATCGAAAACAGGCGTCAAAAAGTGACTTTTCAATGCCTATGCCGAAAAAACGAATTAAAAAACGTGTATATCGAAAATAATTAAATTTATATTGACAGTTTGCTTGTTACACGATTTTTGCTGAATTTTAACTAAAATCATGAAATATTAACATTTTATAAACTATGTATTTTGACGATCGTATTGTATTTTTTCATCAATCACTTGATTTATAATGATTCAATTGAGTAAATGATTATTTACATTGACTTTAAATAGTTGTAACGTTATTAAATAATTAGTTTTGATTAATTTTATGTCGGTCATTTACTGGTATGCCTAATTATAATACTCAGCCAGTAAATGACCGACTAAAATAAGAACATGTCAGGTCTCATCTGACAGCTGTCATGAATCGCTGTTAACCTCCAACAGTCCATGAAGGTTGAAATTTTCAAGTTTAAAGTTTTTTCTTATACATATATTATTATTTAATTGTGTTGAAAATAAACTAGAATGAATTTATCAACATTTTATTGAATATTTATCTTTAATAGGTGGATAGATGAATCGGTCATTTATTGGACCATACCCGGTCATTCATTAGATGCGAGTGGTCATTCACTGGACCTCTGGTTTTTTTACTCTTTATAGTTAATTTTGAAAAGCTTATGATCAAATTCCGATAATATTATATTGAATATTTGAAAGAAAATATATTCTTAACCCAATAGTAACGGTTGTTTTGGATTTATTGATTCGTTAATTATTTTTTCAAATCAATATATCTATCGATGAAACAAATCGGTCATTCACTGGACGTTTTACCCTACCATACTTCAAAGTATTAACGATTCGACATTACATAAAACATTCTATATTGACGGACCGGGTGGATCAGGCAAAACATTTCTGTTTATTACATTATGGCATTTATTTACTGGGCGAAAGGAAAAAATCAGTACTATGGCTTACACAGGTATAGCTGCTACATCACTACCAAATGGAAAAACAGTCCACAAAACATTAGGATTACCTGTTCCGTTATACGTTGATTCTACTTCAACAATTAAAGTGGGTTCAAAAGAAGCAAATATTTTGAAAGAAACAAAGGTTTTCATTTGGGATGAAGCACCAATGGCACCGCGCTACGCATTAGAAATAATGAACACAATTTTACAGGATATAATGAATAACACGTTACCATTTGGAGGAAAAATAGTCATATTGGGAGGGGATTTCAGACAATTACTTCCGGTAAATATTCGGGGTACTCGCAGTGAAACGGTAAACTTATCAATCAAATTCAGTCCATTGTGGCAACTATTTGAAATATTCGAATTGACTATCAATATGCGTGCACTACAAGAAGAGAAGAATTTTTCTGACTTCTTGCTGCAAGTTGGAACTGGAGATTTGAATGATGAGGTTGATAATTTAAATTTACCCTCCAATTGTACATACAATGATGACATCGATATAGCGAAGGATATTTATGAAGATATACTCAGCAGAAAACAATACAAAGAAGCTTCAAAATATGCAGTATTAGCAGCAAGAAATTTAGATGTGAATAAAATCAATAGACAAGTCGTCGACTTATTAGACTTAACTACTGAACGTATTTATACGAGCGTCGATAGCGCAGAAAATTGCAACGACAATAATAGAATCAATCAAGATTTAGTACCGGAATATTTAAATTCGTTGTCTCCGAATAGTCTTCTACCGTACGATTACGACAATTTTCAATAATCATGTTAATCGGAAATTTGAGTATCAATGAAGGTTTAGTCAATGGCACGAGATTATTACTACTAGAAGCTGGAACAAATCTATTATTGTGTGAATTTCTAACTGGAGATAAAGCAGGAGATATAATATTCTTAAATAGAATTACTTTGATGTGTGAAAATGTATATCGATTTTCTTTCACTCGAAGACAATTCCCCATCAAATTAGCCTTTGCGATTACGATTAACAAATCACAGGGCCAAACCTTTGATAAAATTGGAATTGATTTACGAAAAGATGTTTTCAATCACGGACAACTATATGTAGCTCTATCACGAGTGCGGACGTGGCAATCATTGAAAATTTACCTTGGAAGTCAACGAAACAATACAACCGAGAAGAATTATGTTTATAAAGAATTATTTAATTCATAATCAACTGAATAAATACATATCCCAAAACTAGATAAACCAAAAATATGAAAGGCCTTTGCTAATTTCATTTTTTAAATGAATAAATAAATAAATAATTGATTTCTAGAGGAGGGTCTCAATCAATCAAGTCGAGTCACTTTTTCGTTTTGTTAAAAATGCCTGACGTTTCGGCAGTCATGTTCTGCCCTCATCAGAGGCTGTTTATTAAAGAAATAATTACAGAAAATTATTAGATGTCTAACAATGTGTACAAACTATTAATTAAGAAGTTCGAGTGTTACCTTCATGATGAATAATAATTGATTTCATTGAAAAATAGTTAAATGGTTGTATCAATTATTATATATATTGTTATATATACATATATATCCTTCTAATTTAATATCCATATATATATATATTTATAAATATAGGTATATGTATGATAGTATGGGACGTATGTCCATGATTCTTGTAATAAACATTTAATTTTTATTGTAAAATTTATGGAAATACGTCACATACGGTAATGGCTGAGGCGCGCGCAGCGCGCCAAATACGCTAGTTTTATAAAAAATTAGGAGAGTCAACCGTCAGAGTATCGTCCGAAGCAAAGAACCAAATCGATTGACTCGGTAAACCAATACTCTTATAATCCTACGCAAAGAGAAAAATAGATTTTCAAGTTTTATGCAGTAAAATTTCTCGATTTAACTGTCACAATTCTGACATTCCTACGACCACTTTCTTTACAGTTGTGATCGTTATACGCGTTAGAGGTGGCTCGATGGACTATCGAACCTCCGATCATGCTGCAGACTCTACGATGAAGTCCTCCGGAGCCTATAATCGCGACTTCGAAAGGTTTGCTGTGGTCTAAAGGTTAACCGAAGAGCTTCAAACTTGGAAAACTCTAAACTGGTATTACGAAATAAGTAACGCAGCAAAATTCTAATAGTATTCCCTAGATTGTTTGTAATATTGTAATCAATCGAATGGCGGAATGATGACAAAAGAAATTTTTTCGTCGAGTTTCACTTTGTTGCTTCTTTTGTGACACTATTTTCAATAAGTTCTGTAAGTCTGAATAGTTTCTTGCTTATCTTTTCAGAGTCGAATGCATGAATTCCGCAAGATTGTTTCGTCGCGGAGTGATGAGCATCATCAGGGGCTCGGGGAGCTCGTCGAACTAACTTGAATGAGTGTAGTGATTCGAGAAATTTTTCATTCGGGGTTATTGTGCTAGGAGTTCATTAATGAGTTTTATTCCCGGCTCAACTGTAATGGCCACTTTATTGACCTGAAAAGCGGGACAAAAGTGGCATTTGATTCCCCATTGTACTTTTTGTCCCGCAAATTCATTTTTGCGGGAAAAAAGTAAAATTTGCGGGAATAAAGTAAATTTGCGGGAATAAAGTAAATTTTGCGGGAATAAAGTAAATTTTGCGGGAATAAAGTAAATTTTGCGGGAATAAAGTAAATTTGCGGGAATAAAGTAAATTTTGCGGGAATAAAGTAAAATTTGCGGGAATAAAGTAAATTTGCGGGAATAAAGTAAATTTTGCGGGAATAAAGTAAAATTTGCGGGAATAAAGTACATTTTGCGGGAATAAAGTACTTTTGAAAAATGATTTTTTTCAAATTTTTTTTCCATTTCCTGACTTAACTTTTTTCCATATTTATATAGATTTTTGATCAATTTTAGCGTTTTTTCGTGGGTCCCACGCTTCAGGTCAATAAAGTGGCCACAGTTGAGCCGGGAATAAAGTACTATATGTAACACTGGAATAAAGTCCATCATTCCCTCAGGCTTACTGCCCTCGCGGAAATTCCCTTGGGTGATTACTGCCCTCGCTTCGCTCAGGCAGTAAACCCACCCGCGGGAATTCCGTTCGGGCAGTAAACTCACCTTCGGGAATAATATTCGACTTTATTCCCTTGTTGCATAATGTACTATTATACAATTCGAAGCTATCTTTCCCTGAGCTATGATATTGCAGGTCTTTGCGCTTTATCAATAATTATTGTGTGAAAGGTATTCTACGCCAACTCAGCAGCATTTCACCCTGACCCTCTACGATCTGTTCTATTATTCTTTTTATCTTATTCAGCCTACCGATAAACGTAATCTAAATTTTTTCCAGATTTTTCGAACCAGCCGGTCTCTGAAAAGAACCTGATGAACTTTGCTTCTCGAGAAAAAAGAAAACGCCCTTTGGAAATTTTTCAAAAAATTCATCAATGTTCTGTGCCACAAAACAAAAATTTGGAGCCATAAAACATGGGGAAAATATCTCTTTCTACTGTTTAATTTTATAAGTTGTAAGTTTTATAAGTTATCAGTCTTATAAAACTTTTTTTCCCTCATTTTCACAAAATGCTTCTAAGTAATGAGTGTGGCAGAGTATCAAGACCTGCTGTGCCGTGCGTTTCAAGCAATTTTTTTTTTACATATTTACGAAAAAAATACTTCCACTATGTTTGATGGCTCAAAGTTTTTGTTTTGTGACACTGAATTTTCGGGATTTTTTTTAAATATTTCAAGAATGGCGTTTTTCTTTTCCAAAAATGCGGAGTTCGTGAAGTTTTTATCAGAGACCGGCCGGTGTGCAGGAACAGCAGTGCTGACCCTAACTCACGTGGCCAGTGTAACCGACTGTCCGCGGCAACGCCGGATCGCCAGTTCAAGTCCGTGTGCTGGTGATATTTGCTTTTTGATTTTTTTTTTTTGCCCGCGAGAGCTAATTGTAATTTATACGAATGAATACAAATCATATATGCTAGGATATACTCAAATTTGCCCAAAGATATATCCTAGCATATATGTCAAGATCATATATTCTGGCATATATTCTAGCATATATTCCGGCATATATACTCTAACATATATTTTTATCATATATTCCGGCATATATACTCTAGCATTTATTTTTATCATATATTCTAGCATATATTCTGGCATATATTCTGGTATATATTTCGGCATATATACCCTAGCATATATACGAAGAAAATGTTTTCACGCAATAGTAATTAAAGTGTCCGGTGAGAGCCCATTGTATTATCAAAATTATCAATTCATTCAAATTATACATTTTTGCATAATGAATTCGGTAGTTAGTTATACATAATTGTTTTAGGTTCAATTAAAATGTTTATAATACTGACGATCAAGAAATTGAAGAAATTGAATTGACTTGAGTGTAAATGACGGTAATATTATTGCCAACGCACGTTATAACATGTTGGCTACATTACCAAAAAACCTCAAAATGTTAGGAGGTTTCAAACAAACCGGAAAAGTCAGATATTTAATGTGGATATTTTTTACTTGAAAAATTCGCATCGTTATGTTTTATATATGAAATGAATATTTTAAAAAGACATTTGCCGCTAATGTTTTCACGTAATCATATCAAGAACTTTTTTTTTTTTTTATCCTAGCAATATGTACTAGAATATAATGCCAGAATCTATGCTGGAATATATGCTAGAGTATGTATGTCGGAATATATGCTAGAGTATGTATGTCGGAATATATGCTAGAGTATATATGCCGGAATATATGCTAGAATATACGCTAGAATATATGCTAGATATGATAAAAATATATGCTAGAATATATGATACAAATATATGCTGGAGTATTTATGCCGGAATATATGCTAGGATATATCTTTGGGCAAATTTGAGCATATATCCTAGCATATATGTTTTTTTCGTGGGGGTCATTCTTTCCTTACGGCAGAGCTTGAAATATTGGGTGGCTTTATTATTACGTAGATATATGTGTTGATAAATGAATGAGTATATGAATAATCGTATAGTATAGATATAGGTGTGTCAATGAATAAATAAATATAGTATATGAATTATTGATCATTCCTTTTTTTCATTCCAATTTATTATACCTATGTATACATTTGTTTTCAGATTTACATATACCCCCCCGTCTACATATAAATCCGCTTTTCAGTTTGATACATCGATAATCATAGATTGAGTCTTGGTTCTATCATTTCTACCAAGTCGAGAACTTTCACAAAGGAATTCATCAGGATTCTGTGAAATGGACAGATAAATACACTAGATTGAAAAGCACAGAAGCTTTGAGATGATAAATAATCAATTCGTTTCAGGAAAAAGCGAAGAACATTTTCAATCAGTGATACTGCAAATCATTTGACACGTGCTTCTGAGCACCCCCTATAAATTAACCGAATGATCCGAAATTTGATTTCATATTAATCCATCTGATGTAAATTTATATAGATCCGACTAATTATTTATTACATTTATATAGACTGATTACATAAATTAGTGGGACTAAAGACATTCTCTTCCTCGAACGAGAATGATTTGTTCTTTGCGCACTGTTGCCTTCTGCTGCAAGTCTACAATCTCGCTTCTCGATAACAAAAGTTTGTCATGCTCCAACTTCCGTCCAAGAACGCGGTGCGATTTAACTTCCGGCGTCGACGCGAAAGTATCTAGCTATGGGTAATTCCAGAGATGAACCGCGCACCCTGTTCTGTGTCACCGAAAGCATTTCCATAGTAGCCCGAAGGATGAAAACAGGTAACGGGTAACCTGGAAACCATCGTTACCCAGCTGACTGTTCTCGCTGGGCTCGTAATCCCTTTTTCCCCTACCGACGAACATATCTGAAAGCGAGCGTGGTGTACAGATTAATGTTCGTATCGTCCCCAGCGTTGATAACCGAAATGCTCGACAAAGTGTGTAAGTACCTGTTTGCCGCGGCGAGGAGAAGCGGGATCTACAAAGATTTACTTTCACGTTCCTCCGACCATTTTACCACGGTCAACTGTTTGTAGTCAGCATTCTCGTTGAACTTGATCGGGGTACAACCTCGTGATTTTCAGAAGCTGGAAATATTCAGCCTAGACGTCTGTTCTTCGACCGAGATTGGGGTAGCTCAGGCTGATTCGAAAACCAGTATAGAGACAAAAAATATTTGCTGTCGCAAATACTCTTCGCGTATACTCCTCAGCTGTGCATGCCTCTCCAACGAATTTCTAGCGAAATGATTTATTGTCAACGAACGATTCAAACCTAACCTCACGAAGGTGAATATAAATGAGGTAATTTATACGTATTATAAATGACGTAATGTATTTCGTTCGTGCACTTACCAATTAAACGTTACGGCTCAGTTAGTCTTCTGTGTATCCGACCACAATAACAACATTTTTCTATGACAACTTCAGAATACACGCGTATTTATCACTGACAGCCGATTTTGTCCAGTTTATCGAACACTGATCCGACTCGTAGATTCGTGCGCCACGCCATCTCTGAACCGTCACCGATACCTCAAAAACTCTCGAACTCGCCATCATTCCGATCGATATATATCGCCAAGTGTCAAAAATACGCGTTTTTCATACATATCTTTTCTATTTCAGCATAAAACGGACATGTTTCGGGCCGTGCGTGTTCGTAATTGTCCACAGAATTGCGCGACGTATTTTGTTTCATTGATTTCGGTGCCCAGGCAGAGATATTCCGTTTAATAGCACTTTTTTTCACGATGTTTTCAGGACTGGTGGAATTTTTCACGATGTTTACAGGACTGGTGGAATTGCCTAGGAAAGGACCTTAACGTACGCATGCACGCAAGAAAAAGAAAAGAAAGGCTACGTAATACTCAAATTCCAATTAACGCACGCAAAAGACAGCATTAAGGGGGGGGGGGTAAGGTATTTAAACTTTTTTTTCTGCATTTTTTTCATATTTTTTTATATGAATGTATAACGTCTCAAGAATATTGTGTCAAAATTTTAAATCGATCGGAGCAAAATTAACGGAGTTATGAGCGGGAATACCTAAAGCGCTTTTTTTGCTCTATTATAACCCCTACATTCATTTCTTCGTGGAAGGGTCTTCATAGGTATGTAAAAGGACCTTGTATATGTTCGAGACATAGTATAGAGCTCTATACTTCATGGACCTGGCATAGACGACTCTGTGTAAGTATAAAAGAAATTATCGAGTTCCATTTTGGATTGTTCAGTGTGCAAAGCTGAGCGTTTTTCTAAAACTTGTCATATTCGAAGTCCGTGTTCACCATAACTCAAAATCTACTGGACCAATCGTTTTGAAATTTTGCACAGTACTTCTTCACATAATTCACCAGGTATTGTCGAGAGCTTTTTTTTTTTTTTAATAATTTTTAATTTTACAACAGAAAATTGGCCGATTTTTTCAGCGAAAATCGGTTTTTTGGCTTTCAAGTGCTACGAAAAATTGAAAAATCGAAAAAAAAAAAAAAATACTCTCGTGATTACCTCGAGAAACATCTCCTTTGAAAAATGCATTTTGATTTTTTTGTTTCGGATGATTCTGTTGCGAGTTATGCTGAACACCGCAAAACCATTTTTTTTCGAGGCGCCTCCGGAGATTCACTGTCACTCGCTCAATTTTCAATATTTTGCAATGAAAATTTAGGGAAATATTGTTCAAATGTTGCATTATTATATGGAAATTGACCGAATAAACTAACACTATCTGTATCGCCAAAAAAAAAATCTTCAATACATGTCTTTTTTTCACCGAATTAACCTTACCCCCCCCCCCTTAAAGATAACGTATGCGAGACGGCACGGGATTCTTCCCGCGCAGCGCAAGTCCAGAAAAGATATAACGTAGACGTAATTATTCTAGTTAGCCTAAAGAAGATATCAGACCACGACAGCCCGTCAGTCGCGAATTCGAACCAGAAAAGCCGTTAGGCAACGCAGAGGCACAAGGCTTGCGGACGGACGGTCGAGGTCGTGGATAGGGAAGCCTACCTTTCAACGGGTCGTAGCCCAGGTGGCTCTAAAGAAAATGCACAGCGCACACACAAAAGATAAAGAAAAGCACAACAAAACTATGAAAAACCCCCGAAAGGAAAATAAGCTAAAGAAAAACTAAAGAAACCCCCAGAAAGAAAAAGACACGATAGAGAAAAGCCCAAAAGAAAGATAAAGATAAGATAAACTAAAGATAGACGTAAGGTACGGTAATAGATAATACTCGACGTCTTCGGTACGCTGGTCGGCAACGGAGTGATCGTCGATCGGCGATCCAAAAAGTGGAGGGGGAAGCCTTTCCACACTCGACATGTTCTCCGCACCTAGAGCGCTGAACATGTTCAAAATCAGGCCGGGAGGTAACGGCTGGCGGCGATAACAGGCTGGGAGGTGCAGCCCTCTCCCGGCCGGCAGGTGACGAAGCTGCAGAGACGGAGGTTGATGACTTAGGTGCGGTTACTAGTGCCGAGGTTTCCAGGACATCCCCCAGATGATCATGCGACGATCGACGGATCCCACGATGTCCTAGGCGATGGTTTACCTGCTTTTCACAAAAAAACTTAAGGCAGACACACTATTCATAGAAACTAAAGGTTGGACTTGCGCTTCGGTGAAGAATTTCAGTACGGCAGCGGCATGGTCGCTCACGTTTGCGGGTGGAGGCGCGGTCAGTGGCAGATAATGAATAAAATATTAAATATCAAATCCGCCACGTTACAACCTACAATAAACAACGCTCTGAATCAATGATGATAGAGAATGATTTTTTAAATTATTTTTTAGCTTATACAAGTTTCACCACTATTTCCTTTGATTGATTAATAATTCCGCGCAAGGTAGAAAGAAGAAAAATCACGGGGGACCTTCTATTCTGTCTTGTTCTGTGTCACCATAAAATTCCCTGACTTTTCCCAGACCTCCCTGACCATTTTCCGAATTCCCTGACTTTTCCCTGACTTCCAGATTTTCCCTGACTAGTGGCCACCATAAATGTTTTTCGTTGACGTATGTTTTATATGATGTTAGATATGTGTACATTTATACATGTTCTATTGTATCGCGCATAACCACACGCATATACCAATACGTATTAGGCTTTAGAGTTGCGCAGAAGAAGTAAACTAGTATAGAGACAAGTCATTAGAAGAACATGTGAAAAACAAGCAACTGCCTCGCAGAGATGTACAAGTATTATGAGTTAATATAAGTATATTGCTGTATAATAAATAAAGTATAATAAAGTATAATAAAGATACAGAAGATCTCATTCATTTATTTAACATATGAAAATGAAAGTTTAGCTATTTTTGGTTAGGGCCACATTATAGTACATAGTTTAAAGAATCGTCACTGATAAATACGTTTGTTAATATCTATTTATGTAAAAGTTATGAATTTTCTTAAAAAAAGTGCGGCATCTCTCCCGACTTTACCTTATTTATTACATTCATAGTTCGGTAACATTTGCATGCTTCTGTTTCCATTGCATACCTCGGCCGCGGACGTCTGATCGTCGTTTCTTTGCCAATTCGCGGTGGCGGGCCACAATAACGGCGTAGCGGCGGCTGAGCCATTTTCGTATCTGCCCTCGTATTGGCTTAAGGTGAAGTGAAACGTTTCAAGGCCACGGCCGGCTGCCTTTCACCGCGGTAAAACAGAGATACCGAACGTTTAGTACCTCTGCCCACCGCTAGATGGCGCAGTTACCGTGCCTTTGGTACCTCTGCCTACCGCTAGATGGCGCAGCGCGCATCTTCCGATGCTTGCTACGCCGGTATATATACGTACAATAATGCTCGCGATTATTTCGCGGCAGTGTTTGTAAACACTGCAAGACATGCAAATAATTGCACTAAATGATAACCCGAACAAATCGAGAATTATATATGTACATCATGAGTACTAACACTGTGTTGGACAAACGTCGCAGTGTAAAGCAACAAAAGCGGCTTATTCTCGCTCTGGTGCAGAACGATTGATAAAAGTTGAAACTAATCAACTATGATATTTCTAACGTAGAGTTAGACATGATAAGTTCAGAGAAAATCCCTGGTCAGAATTCTTATCGGTATGACGAGCAACCGTAGTTGTCCCTCGCTCTGGTGCAGAGCGATAGATATGCGTGAAAACTAATTCACTATAATGTATTTAATCCGTTAGGATTCCTGCGACAATCAGTCGAGTCACTCTCTATTGGAGAGACTGAGAAAAAACATTTCTCTATGCAGTTTCTATGACTAGATATATAATCTATAAATCAGTATTCTAAATCCGTTTGGATTCTATCGACAATCAGTCGAGGGGCTCTCCACTGGAGAGATTGAAAGAAAATCATTTCTTTACGCAGTTCTTATGACTAGATATATATTCTGTAAATCATTATTCTAAATCCGTTTGGATTCTATCGACAATTAGTCGAGTGGCCCTCCGCTGGAGAGACTGGAAGAAAAACATTTCTTTACGCAGTTCTTATGACTAGATATATATTCTATAAATCATTATTCTAAATCCGTTTGGATTCTATCGACAATTAGTCGAGTGGCCCTCCGCTGGAGAGACTGGAAGAAGAACATTTCTTTAAGCAATTTCTATGACTAGATATATATTCTATAAATCCTTATTCTAAATCCGTTTGGATTTTATCGACAATCAGCCGAGGGGCTCTCCACTGGAGAGTGGAAGAAGAACATTTCTTTACGCAGTTCTTATGACTAGATATATATTCTATAAATCATTATTCTAAATCCGTTTGGATTCTATCGACAATTAGTCGAGTGACCCTCCGCTGGAGAGACTGGAAGAAAAACATTTCTTCACGCAGTTCTTATGACTAGATATATATTCTATAAATCATTATTCTAAATCCGTTTGGATTCTATCGACAATTAGTCGAGGGGCTCTCCGCTGGAGAGACTGAAAGAAAATCATTTCTTTATGCAGTTCTTATGACTAGATACAGTCGGACCCCGGGCACTGACGGAGCTCAAGACAATTCGTGTCAGGCACTGACGAAAAGATCTAACCTTGTTACCGACCAACGAATTGAAAGTCTCAGGGCCGTGGTTGCCCCACACCTATACTTTATTGCAGTACATAGATGCTTGCTGACTTTCATCAATTATTATGTTTATATTATACCGTCGTCACACGGAAATAAACCTATTTTCACTTTTTTAACCTTCCTAAATTCGGGTGCGGCTTATACAAGGATGCCGCTTATACGAGAACACAAATGCGGAAAATTGAACAAAAAAATTTGGAACGGCAAGGAATGACTTAGGACAGGCGTGAGGAAAGCGATTATAATCAGTGAAAATGCCAGAAATATCTGTAAAATTGGAAAAAAAAAGTGAAAAATTGTTTATATATGAATATACATTAGGGTGGTTCAAAAAAAAACCAAGTTTTCAGATCTTGCTGCTCATCCGTGAATATGTTGTTTGTGATTTTTGGAAAATATTTCATTTTTTTTAGCTCTACAGGACAATATTTGCTACTGCCTCATTGAAGTTGAAATTTCGAAATTTTGCAATTCTTGGCAATTTCAAATTACTCAGATCAAACTGCTCATCCGGCTACCTCTAGACTGTCGTTCATCGAGCATTTTGGTTTAAGATGAGACTCGTACGATAATATTTAGTACTGCCTCGGAGAAATTGGAGTTTTTTCAATATTTAGTGTTTTTTCAAAGATTCGATTGCCAGGTGTTGCTCATGAGACAGTTATTTCTTACCATTATAAGGAAGAAATACAAGCAGTTTGCAGTCTGCGGGACCATTTTTACTATTGCCTCATTGAGGGCGACTCCCCTTCAAGTGAAATCAGCAAAATGAGGCAATAGTAAAAATGGTCCCACAGACTGCAAACTGCTTGTATTTCTTTCTCATAATGGTAAGAAAAAACCGTCTCATAAGCAACCCCTGGCGATCGAATCTCTGAAAAAACACTAAATATCGAAAAAAAATACAATATCTCCCCAGCAGTACCAATTACTATCGTACGAGTCTCATCTTGAACCAAAATGCTCATTGAATGAGAGTCTAGAGGTAGCCGGATGAGCACTTTGATCTGAGTAATTTGAAATGGCCAAAAACGGGAAAATTTCGAAAGTTCAACTCCAATGAGGCAGTAGTAAATATTGTCCTATTACTGCCGTGCTAAGCACACAAGTGGTAACCTACTTTTTTGTCAAAAACGAGTTATGAATCTAAGATGGTACAATAACGATCGATGAATATTTTCATCATATTATTGGACAATCTAGTTCATTTTTTGATAATTAAATGACTCTATTAAAGTTGCTGTATCTTCGTTAAAGTTGTCAATTACTAGAACAATTACAGGGTGTCTAGTATATTTTATCTTCAGAATTCCAGGATATTTCCAGGACTTTTTCAGGACCGGAGAATTGTTTTCCAGGATAATTTTCACTGCCGAATATCAATGAAAAAAGGAGTTTTCGACTGAAAGCAACGTTTGTACTATTGCCGAACATTACTGAACGCCGGCTAAAATTCTAGAAAGTTACGAAATGTGCCAGCGAGCACAGAGCTGTGGCATTACCGAAATTGCGAACACAAAAATAGTACCCATCAAGAATGAATAGGCAGTTTCAGGACATAATGGGAAATTCCAGGATATTTCCAGGACTTTTCCAGGAAGTCATTGATTTCAGGATATTTCCAGGACTTCCAGGATTTCGAGGACCGCTAGACACCCTGAATTAGCCGTATTTATCATTAATATTAATACAACAGTAACGAATAATATAACCTTTTCTCTTTTTGATTCGAATCAAACTTTAAAATCGCTCGACTATGAATATAATTCTTAATGACTGTGAAGATTGAAAATTGAAAACTGTCAATATCTCAAGATGGCCAAAATACGAGTTACCACTAGTGTGCTTAGCAATAGAGATCAAAGAAAATGAATATTTAAAAAAAATTACAAACAACATATTCACGGATGAGCAGCAACATCTGAGAACTTATGTTTTTTTTTAACCACCTTAATATACATAGGCATTTCCATTATATCTTTCATTGATATTCATTGATTTTTGTAATTTCTTTCATGACTTTCATCTTCCTTTGACAGAATTTGCGGAATTCTAGTCAGGTGAAATATCAATAATTCTGGTGTGCAAATTTTGTAACGTTCGCAAGTCTTCGCTCTCGCACTCCCATCTGTTCTCAAACCAACGACGAAAAGTGTTTAGAGACTGAAAAGCCTCTTGTATAGATGGTTCTTTTGGGCTGAGTTCGGCAGAGGCCTCTTGGCTGTTGTCATCATCTGTATCATCAACTGTCTCCTCTGATGCATCAACCAACATCGAACCATTTTCAATTCTGTGGAAATATAAAGCATTTCCTGAATTTAAACATAGAAAATAATAACGTTTTAAATTTTGATTCACCTGATCAGCCAAGAAAATGTGTGTAATAAATATTTATGACCTATAGTTGCAATTCGGATTTGAACCTAGAACCGATGAAACGATACCTTCTCAAAATTCTTTCGATGTCAACAATTTCCCACCCAGCTTTCTTATAATCTTCTTCGAGCCAAAGTTTTGCATCAGCATATGTACAATCAGCGTATTCGGGTATTTTCTTCAATATGTTCCATAAGTAAGCAATATCTTCACGATGTGTAGTTCCATCATCGACTGGCTCTAGATCTTTTAACACCTTGTTCCAAGCATTTTTAGCGTTTTGCTGTGTAACAAGATCCCATGCGTTAGAAATTCGATAACAACAATCCCTGAATGTTTGTTTCTTCATCTGTACTGCCATACTGTTATTGTTATTCAGCAATAGTTCTTTTAGCAAGTTTTTTCTGTACATCTTTTTCGATTTTTCAATAACACCCTGATCCATCGATTGTATTAAAGCTGTGACATTGGGAAGAAGATACATTATCTGGAACAGAAATTCAAAATATATATATGTACATAAATATGCATCAATTTAAGCAAGATCAATTTAGAAAAGAAAAAAACAGGGACCTTACTGTCTACAAATGCATATCATCCGAGAACTCATCAGTTAAACTTCCCCTAATCCATGATAAATCTTTTAATTTTAATTGAATAATACTCTCGTTATATCCATTACCTGGCACGACTCATCAATGGCATTCAAGTCTGCAATAGGTGGATGTGAAGGAGCGTTGTCCAACAGCAGAAGCACTTTACTTCGATGTTCCGGCGATCCTGGATGTTTTTTCCGACTTCTCGTAAAATTTGGTCTTCATACCGTTGCCTAAAAGATATTCGGTCAATCCAAGCACTTTTCTGGCCCATGTACTTCACTGGTAATCTTTCTATTTCGTTCTTCTTGAAACATATAGGTTTCTTTGCTTTTCCAATCAGAAGTGAAGGAATTTTGTGCGTTCCACCCGCATTAGCACAGAACATGACAGTTACTTCATCGTTGATTTATTTTTTACCCGATGCAGTTTTCTCGTGTCCCGCTAGAAGAGTTTTTGAGGGTAAAGATTTCCAGTACATGCCGGTCTCATCCGCATTATACACTTGGTCTAGTTCAAAATTGTTTTCTTGCAGGAAAGTGGAAAAATACTCAGTAAATTCATCTGCTGCTACATCATCAGCTGATAACTTCTCTCCTTGCATAGATAATTGGTGTATACCATGCCTCACTTTAAATCAATGGAGCCATCCCATTACTTGCCTTACAATCGGTGGGACCTTCTGGTTCTCGGTTCAAGATAATCGCTTTTTCTTGAAGAATTGTTCCGGATACTCGTTCACCCATGCTCCTACGCTATACAAACCATGCATATACTGCTTCATCTAGAACACTTTCATCAACACTCTACACAATTTTTTTATCCAAACGACAATTATTACTGAGTAGTGACTCTATCGTTTGTATACCTATTAATTCATACTATATGAGAATTTATCAGACGAGACGAACCAAATTTTTAATTTAAGTCTTCTAACTGAGGAAAGACAATTATTATTCTTCAAGAACTCAATTTTCTTCAGTATTTCCTGTTTATTACTTCGAATTCTACAAATGGTGCAGTCAGATATAAAGTATTCGACAGCAAGATCCGCAATAGAATGTCCCGCTTCCAGCTTTTCAATAATTTCTTGTCGAGCCTGAAACATAAATTATTTTGTGGCTTTCTAGTCGATTGCAATTATCAGCAGCAGATGATTTCAGAGGATCATTTTCTTCTTCAGTTTTAATTCGTCGGATCGTTTTACGTGATACTCCGTACACCCTGGTGAAAGTGGAAATTGGCTCATTGGAATTCAGTCGCTTCATGATGGAGTTTATTTCACTACCAGATAATGCTTTTGAACTCGTTTTCTTCACCATTTGCTGTAAAAAAATTGAAAATATTTCAAGTGAATTAATTTTATAGCATCACTTTTTATAACAGTAACAAAATGCTAGGGACAAGCCTTAGCATATAATATACATATTATAGTAAACACTATTAATAAAACCTATTTTCTTCCGCTTGAATTCATTGCTTTCGAACTATTAAAAAACCATTTCTGTTCCGATAAGTTTATTTTGAGTCTAGCTGTAGAACTGGTTACACATTGGAGGTTAAAATTTTTGATGCTTTATGTTTTACTTAATCAAGATAAAATAAGGCCTAACGGCAATTATAGACTTACCTTTAGGGTGATTTTACAAAAAATGTGAAATTGTTGCACTTAGAAACACTTGTAAAACAAAATTATTGTCGAGGTCCCGGATCGTAGGTATAGTCGGCACTGGCAATAGAATGGGGATTCGGCGGTGCCTGAAGTACAGCTGACATCAGTGCCAGGGGTTCGTCAGTGCCCGAAACGTCAGTGCCCGAAACGTCAGTGCCTGGGGTCCGACTGTGTATATTCTATAAATCATTATTCTAAATCCGTTTGGATTCTATCGACAATCAGTCGAGTGGCTCTCCGCTGGAGAGACTGAGAAAAAACATTTCCCTATGCAGTTTGCATAAAATGACAACTCGAACCAATCGAGAATTATAAACTCACATCATGCATACCAACACTGTGTTCGTCAAACGTCGCAGTATCTAGCAGCCGAATCAGCTTATTCTCGCTCTTGTAAGGAGCAGTTGATGAGAGTGAAACTAGTTCACAATGCTATTTCTAACATAAAGTCAGACATGATTAATAAACACAGAGAAAATCCCTGTTTGGAAACCCTATCGGTACGACAAGCGAACCTTGGTTGTTTCCCTCGCTCTTGTGCAGAGCGGTTGATATAAGTAAGACTAGTTCACTATAATATTTGTAACTTATAATTAGGCATGATTAATAAACACAGAGAAAATCCCTGTTTGGAAACCCCATCGGTTAGACAAGCAAACCTTGGTTGTTTCCCTCGCTCTCGTGCAGAGCGGTTGATATAAGTAAGACTAGTTCACTATAATATTTGTAACTTATAATTAGGCATGATTAATAAACACAGAGAAAATCCCTGTTTGGAAACCCCATCGGTATGACAAGCAAACCTTGGTTGTTTCCCTCGCTCTTGTGCAGAGCGGTTGATAAGAGTGAAACTAGTTCACAATGATATTTCTAACATAAAGTCAGACATGATTAATAAACACAGAGAAAATCCCTGTTTGGAAACTCCATCGGTACGACAAGCGAACCTTGGTTGTTTCCCTCGCCCTTGTGCAGAGCGGTTGATAAGAGTGAAACTAGTTCACAATGATATTTCTAACTTATAATTAGACATGATTAATAAACTCAAAGAAAATCCTTGTTTGGAAACCCCATCGGTATGACAAGCAAACCTTGGTTGTTTCCCTCGCTCTTGTGCAGAGCGGTTGATATAAGTAAGACTAGTTCACTATAATATTTGTAACTTATAATTAGACATAATTAATAAACACAGAGAAAATCCCTGTTTGGAAACCCCATTGGTTAGACAAGCAAACCTTGGTTGTTTCCCTCGCTCTTGTGCAGAGCGGTTGATAAGAGTGAAACTAGTTCACAATGATATTTCTAACATAAAGTCAGACATGATTAATAAACACAGAGAAAATCCCTGTTTGGAAACCCCATTGGTTAGACAAGCAAACCTTGGTTGTTTCCCTCGCTCTTGTGCAGAGCGGTTGATAAGAGTGAAACTAGTTCACAATGATATTTCTAACATAAAGTCAGACATGATTAATAAACACAGAGAAAATCCCTGTTTGGAAACTCCATCGGTACGACAAGCGAACCTTGGTTGTTTCCCTCGCCCTTGTGCAGAGCGGTTGTTGAGTGAAACTAGTTCACAATGATATTTCTAACTTATAATTAGACATGATTAATAAACACAAAGAAAATCCTTGTTTGGAAACCCCATCGGTATGACAAGCAAACCTTGGTTGTTTCCCTCGCTCTTGTGCAGAGCGGTTGATAAGAGTGAAACTAGTTCACAATGATATTTCTAACATAAAGTCAGACATGATTAATAAACACAGAGAAAATCCCTGTTTGGAAACTCCATCGGTACGACAAGCGAACCTTGGTTGTTTCCCTCGCCCTTGTGCAGAGCGGTTGATAAGAGTGAAACTAGTTCACAATGATATTTCTAACTTATAATTAGACATGATTAATAAACTCAAAGAAAATCCTTGTTTGGAAACCCCATCGGTATGACAAGCAAACCTTGGTTGTTTCCCTCGCTCTTGTGCAGAGCGGTTGATATAAGTAAGACTAGTTCACTATAATATTTGTAACTTATAATTAGACATGATTAATAAACACAGAGAAAATCCCTGTTTGGAAACCCCATTGGTTAGACAAGCAAACCTTGGTTGTTTCCCTCGCTCTTGTGCAGAGCGGTTGATAAGAGTGAAACTAGTTCACAATGATATTTCTAACATAAAGTCAGACATGATTAATAAACACAGAGAAAATCCTTCTTCAGAATCCTCATCGATTTGATAAGCAACCTCAGTTGTTTCCCTCGCTCTTGTGCAGAGCGGTTGATATGAGCAAAAACTGAGTTTCCTGAATTATTACTGGAAGCAGATTAAGATCATAAAAATTAACGAGTAAGTATAGCTAGTGATACGCTGTGTCTAGTTCTACAGACATCTAGTCGAGCCGACTAGCAACAAGAGTTTGAATCAAAGTTGAGGAACCAATTTGTAAATCCGAGTTACTTACAGGTTGGGATCTTGCGGAATCATAGAAGGAAAACATTTACTTCTGTCTTTCGTTGCAGCACAGTGTTTTCCAACATACTCGCAATGAATAAGTAACACATGCTCGCGAACATTTTTTGAGGTTAGGTTGAGATCTGGCGGAATAAGTATTATCGCACGCGTAGATACTGGAAATGAATTCAATAGAAATAGTAATGAGATCAACTAACACTTTATACACACGCTGTGTTCGGAAACTTATTATTCAATCATTTTTTACTCATCATCTTTCACTAACAAGCTCTGACAGATCTTCAAAGCGTCAGTGTGACTGTCACGTGTTTCTATATCCCTTACCATCGGTCGGCGCAACACGAAGGCGGGACGAGATACGAATGCGTTTATCTTCTTCTTCTTCCTAGGGCACGAATGCGTTTATGGCAACTCAAAATCTATAGCTGGTCAAGAACTATTCGACCAACGACGAACACTCTCATTTGACCTCACACACGCTTTTTAATTATCAATTTTCTAATTATCGTATTGTAATAGGAAGATTTCACGTAACAGCGAGCATTTCCAAGGCGGTAATGAAAATGAAATTTCAACAAAGAATTTTGAGCTTACACATTCGGATAGTGATAGTAATGACTGTAATGAGTTGTGATCGTTGTGGAATTGAGTTTCATTCGCCGCTGCGTAATATAATATACATTTGTCGTTGAATATTTTAACAACATTGACAATTTTCAAGAAACATCTAAAGAACGTAGCCTAGCGAAAGACAAAGAACTGAGGCTTACAGGATGATCATGTCACAAGCGACGCGTAAAAGAAATCCAGTCAAAGGCTATCGATTTTTAAGTCGATAATACCTAGCTTTTACATATACGTGACAATCTTCCATCACGTGATTATGATTTCTAATTATGAAATAAATTAACACTTATAAATATGACAACGAAATTGGAGAACGAACACATTTTGTAAATTGTTTGCGTTCGGATGATGGTCACTTTGATTTTTGAAATGTACAACCAATCAACGCTTCAGAAATAGTGGGTCATAGTGGGGAGTCTAAGGCCCACCCTATTTGGGTATTATCCCTCAACGCATTCATCAGTGTTCATCGAGCCAGACATGACCGGCAAAAGACAATTAGGTAAGTGTATCAATATATATATAATATACATATGAAGACGTGTAGTCCGACAAAATATTCACATTTTCATTTCCGAATACGTAGAAACATTATATTCTTTTTCCTCTTTTTCCCGTGTATTTCGCACTATGAAAACATTATATTCTTTCTCCCGTGTATTTCTCATTCGCATGGAAACTTTTCATTCTTTTACCGAACTATACATATATATATATATATATATATGGGGCATTCCATGGTAAATCACACAGAATAAAACCCGACCGATTCCGATTTGCTTCATATTTTTTCGTGTTGTTGTTATCACTGAAAAAGACGTCTGTGATTTTTTTCAGATTTTTATTGCCAGTCGTTTGGATTTTTTTTTTTTTTTTTCAGTAATCGTAAATCCAATCAAACAAATGATTTGAAAAAATGATTCGGGCCAACTTTTTCGTAATTTCACGCAGTTTAACATTAGAATAATAGACAAATTTTTAAGCATCATGTCGAGCATTTTTATCTGGTTTAACGTAAAAAATATCGACTTTCGCTAAGTATGCCCCCTGCGATCCTGTTCAAAAAAATCACGAAAATTCCGCATTGAAAATCAAAAATTTTAAGCCCAAGGCCATGATGGAGAAATGATTCCTTCAGTTTTGTTAAATTTTTTTTGTAAATATTTTCCGTTGTTTTTCACTGCTTACTCCAATACGATAAAAAAAAAAGGTGATGCCCATCTACCAACTCAATTTTTCTTACCAATAGCCATCATAAATAATCAATAGTTATCTTTTAAGCAGAAAATCATGATTTCAAATAATTCACATCCTATTTATATTATTCGATATTATTATTTATCATTTTCGCGATGTAATTTGTAAGGAATTTACTTATTTTACTACGATGAATTATAATTTTTGAGACGTGCCTCTACTTCAGGGGGCTTAGAAAACTCAACGGGCCTACTATAAAGCTGTATATAAATTAAGGAGGAGTTTGAAATTTAGTTTGACCATATGAATGTCGTTTAATATTTTATTTAACCCTTTCTGCCATGGTGGCACTCTGAGAGTGCCACCTGTTTTATAACCATTTTCTGAGCAATTTCGATCGAATTTTCAAACTTTTTTTTTTGTGTTTAAAAAAAAAAAAAAAAAAAAAAATGTGTGACACAAAGGGTTAACGTAAATAAATTTAATGAATGAATTGATGCGTGAATTTAAACCAATCCTCAATGAATTCGCAATGATTCGCAATACGAAGCTGGCTTATGCTATGTAGCAGAGGGGCCGAAGCAAAATAATAAATAATAATATCGAATAATATAAATAGGATGTGAATTATTTGAAATCATGATTTTCTGCTTAAAAGATAACTATTGATTATTTATGATGGCTATTGGTAAGAAAAATTGAGTTGGTAGATGGGCATCACCTTTTTTTTTATCGTATTGGAGTAAGCAGTGAAAAACAACGGAAAATATTTACAAAAAAAATTTAACAAAACTGAAGGAATCATTTCTCCATCATGGCCTTGGGCTTAAAATTTTTGATTTTCAATGCGGAATTTTCGTGATTTTTTTGAACAGGATCGCAGGGGGCATACTTAGCGAAAGTCGATATTTTTTACGTTAAACCAGATAAAAATGCTCGACATGATGCTTAAAAATTTGTCTATTATTCTAATGTTAAACTGCGTGAAATTACGAAAAAGTTGGCCCGAATCATTTTTTCAAATCATTTGTTTGATTGGATTTACGATTACTGAAAAAAAAAAAAAAAAATCCAAACGACTGGCAATAAAAATCTGAAAAAAATCACAGACGTCTTTTTCAGTGATAACAACAACACGAAAAAATATGAAGCAAATCGGAATCGGTCGGGTTTTATTCTGTGTGATTTACCATGGAATGCCCCATATATATATATATATATATATATGTATATATATTTATATATATATATATATATATATATATAAATATATATAACTAACTAACTAACTATATATATATATATATACAGGGTGATTCAGAATGCGGTACTTTCCTTACACCGGTGTATTCCTTGTAAGATTCTAAGACCAAAATGATTCATCCTAAAATGTCGAAAGCCTAGCCGTGTTCAGGTAGGAGCCGTTTAAAGTAAGCCGAATTAAGCCAATACGAGGGCAGATACGAGAATGGCTCAGCCGCCGCTACGCCGTTATTGTTGGCTTGCCACCGCGAACTGGCAAAGAAACGACGATCAGACGTCCGCGGCCGAGGGATGCAATGGAAACAGAAGCATGCGAATGTTACCGAACTATGAATGTAATAAATAAGGTAAGTCGGGAGAGATGCCGCACTTTTTTTTAGAAAATTCATAACTTCTACATAAATAGATATTAACAAACGTATTTATAAGTGACGATTCTTTAAACTATGTACTATAATGTGGCCCTAACCAAAAATAGCTAAACTTTCATTTTCATATAAAACATACGTCAACAAAAAACATTTATGGCGGCCACTAGTCAGGGAAAACCGGGAAGTCAGGGAAAAGTCAGGGAATTTTATGGTGACACAGAACAAGACAGAATAGAAGGTCCCCCGTGATTTTTCTTCTTTCTACCTTGCGCGGAATTATTAATCAATAAAAGGAAATAGTGGTGAAACTTGTATAAGCTAAAAAATAATTTAAAAAATCATTCTCTATCATCATTGATTCAGAGCGTTGTTTATTATAGGTATACTTGAATAACCAGTAATCCAAATGAATGGATGCAAGTAATATGGGCGAAAAATTTATTATTTCGAGGTTCTTCAGCTATAAAAATACTGCAGAAAATATTTTCAATCGAAAACTAAGTTTTGAGGACCATCTACTGAATCAATTAAAAACTACCGGATCAATGAGTTATAAAATTTTATCACATTTGAGTCATATAAAATCCTGGATTGAAACATTTTTTTTTTTCAAATCCCTTGACCATTCTACAGATACCATCCATTAATCCAGAAGATTAATAGATGACCGATCGAATCCAGAATAATATTATCAGTTCTAAGATACAGAAAACCGTATCGTTTGCTCCAACGAAGATTAATATCCGTCCATTCCTTTTCGAAACATCGTCGGTCAGTAAATTGACGACATCCGTACATACAGGCACCAATACGTACGTTCCGCTGAAAATGGTGAGATGTGATTTTCTAACGCGAGATGCTGAACGTTATTTTGATCTCTGATATTTGGTCTTGATCGGGTCTTGATTTTCGAATGATTGATTCAAACTAAACGATGGCCATAGGAATCAGTAACCTGGTCATCCACGGTGGTTTCATATCCAATGATCCTGTATGTAGATCAACTTCGTGAAATCATTTCTGTATACCTTCGTACGAAGGATTACTTTTTTTAAAATGATTTCTCGATAAGAATTCTCGTCTTGACGCTACGATATAAAATCCTTATTCTTCTAGTTTGTAAATTATTGAACGTCGTTAATCCAATTTCATTCAATCAGCTGTTCTCATTAATAAAAATTCGAATTGTGTGAATACCAAGTCATTATTTAATGTTGGCAATAATAAAAAATAAAAAAAAACAACAATAAATAATGATAATAATAATAATAATAATAATAGTAATAATAAAATAAGGAAAGGTCTCAATTAATCCAGTTGAGTCAGTGTGTGACACTAATCGTAGTCAGAACTTTAAGTCTTTAACCCAAAAATAATCTACAGTGCAAGTTTCTATGGAATTGAAAAGGAATGAATTGTTTTTCAAATGAATCCCCATAGAGAAAAGTCTAGGGGGGTCAGGTCCGGCGATCTTGGCGGTCAATTCACGGTGCCACCACGGCCAATTCACCGGTTTTCAGAATAAATGTTCAAAAAGGCTTGGACAGCTCGAGCGGTGTGGGGTGGAGCACCATCGTGTTGGTACCACATATTCCGTCTGTCTGCGAGCGGAAACTCTTAGAGCAGTTCTGGTAGAAGCTCGTTTGTAGGAAAATTTCTATAAGAACTGTTGGAAATTTCTATGCTAATTCCACAAAGAATGTATTGAAAGCTAATAGGCAAAACATCTTGCCAAAATTCAAATCGGGTATAGTAATTATACAAAACTTTTGCATCGGTATTTAAAGCAATTTTGTGAATTCAAATACAATTTTTTTTTTTCGTATAAAAGTTTATTAAAATCAAGAATTTATTTGGAAATTTATAGAACAAGCTTAGCAATTCAATTTGCTACGCAACATTTGTAATTTTGCAAAACTTTTGTGTACTAAATGTGTTGTAAATTCACAATTATTTTTTACAGTAGGCTTCGCCATTGAGCCGAGCTGGCTGAACACACGGACCGACCTGCGTATGCAAAATAAAACTGACACTAAAATTTTCGGGATGATACGATACTAATACCCAAATACGCAGAAAAAAAAATTCAATGTCAAGGGTTTGCGGCGCGGGCGGGTATTGAGAATTATGACATTACTGATAAATTTATATCAAATTGATTATTTTTTATTTCAAATCTACATTTGAGAACCCCACATCACTCACGTGCCACCCCGATCTCCGCATCTCCTCTTACCCTACACTTGACCATACGAAATTCTGTAGCTTGGTTTGTCTTTATATGAACAGTAATTTTAATATTACAATGCCAATTTTTTCAGGTATACCACGCAATTACACCCATCTAATAAAATAACGATAATAATTCTCGCCGTTTGTATAAAAGATGCTTTTTGACGATCAACCGTTGTAAGAAAAATCCGGGTATTTTTCAAGCTACGGATGACCCTTTATTTCGAGCCCGAAGCCCATTCGTTTAACATAGGATTTCTCGGGATTTCTCATCGAAAAAATGCCTTTTTTTTCACGTGCCTGTAGTGCGCCGGAAAAATCCACTATTCCGTCACTTTAGAGTGTCATAGTTAGTGAGTATGTACACATTTTTTCAGTCATCTAAAACCATATTTCACAGAGTAGTCGCTGCCGACAGATTCTAGTTTTGGAAAAAAATCAAATTTCTTATAACAATGAAAAGATAATATCGTATAAGGTAAACGGCCCGGTTTCCGATCCCGGACCAGTTTCCGACCCCCTATGGTCGTTTTTCGCTTTATTCTATAATATCTCGCTTTGCTGACGGAGGAGAGGTGTCACCGAAGAAAGTTTGGCTAAATTTGCCGTTTGGCTAAGCCTTTTGGGATAGAAAGAAGTGTAGTTTTTCAAAAACTAGAATCTGTCGGCAGCGGCTACTCTGTGAAATATGATTGTAGATGACTGAAAAAATGTGTACATACTCACTAACTATGACACTCGAAAGTGGCGGAATAGTGGATTTTTTCAGCGCACTACAGGCACGTAAAAAAAAAGAATTTTTTCAATGAGAAATCCTATGTTAATTAAACGGGCGAAAATACGGACTTACCTACAGGCACCCTTTCCCGTTGAGCTACAGAGCTCAAATTTCACCCAGATTATTATTTATTTATTTTGAACTAATCTAGTGGTATCATGGTCAAAGTTCCACCGCCCCCCAAATAAGGGGTGTTTTTGAAATCTTCTACGGACAAGGCGGCAAAAGTTTGCAAATAAATTTAAAAAAAAGTACGCAAAAGTTGAAGGGAAAATTCACTGCCTTATAGGCAGTACTTTGAGTTGACCTACAGACTTCAACTTTTGCGTACTTTTTTCAAATTTATTTGCAAACTTTTTCCGCCTTGTCCGTAGAAAATTTCAAAAACACCCCAAATAAGGACCACCCTATTAATACATATGTACCAAAAGTAGCTTTTTAATCAGTCCGACCGGTTTCGCACTAAAAATTCATGAAAGTTCATCTAAAAAATCCATTAAAAATGGATCTCTCCACTTAATATTATTTATAAAGTGTCTCCGTGAATACCAGCCCACAAATTCGTACCAGCGGATTTGACAAACTATGTACTCTTCTGCGATGAGAATTTTTATTTTCATCAGCCCATTCGTGGTAATGACGGGAATGGAAAACGATTTTGCGTGTGATATGGCACTCATCAGTGAATAGAATTTTCTTCGAGAAATACCAGTTCACTCCGTGCTATTGTAAAAGCCATTGGCAAAAGCTGCAAGCCGACAAAGAGGATCGCCTTCCTGTAGACCTTGCACGGATGTTACCGCTCGGCGTTTATGATTCTCTGTGCCGTGCCAAAGGACAAATCAAACATTCGAGCGACACTTCGGATTAGTGCTGGACACAAGACCAAGACCGGACTTGGTCTTGTCTTGGTCTCGTCGCGATTTTAATAAAATCCGACATTCCGTTTTTATGACATTTTAATTAAATGGGAACTAGATGTTACGTATGGTAAAATTCAAACTTGAACGTTCTTCAAAAATTCATTTTTTTTTTTTTTTTTTTTGCCATTAAGGGACAACTGTCAAGACCAAGACAAGACTCTGCAAAGTCTCGTCTTGTCTCGTCTTGTGTCCAGCACTACTCCGGATGCTCCTCTCCGGATCTAATCTGAATGCACGCAATAATGTTTAATGAATAATCATTAATCTTGCTCCAAGCTGTGCGCTGCGCTTCAACCAGCTTTTAATTCCACCACTAGAGTAAAAACCCAATCTGAATGCGCGTAATAATATTCATTCATTAAGGAGGGTCCTCAGTTGCATTCAAGAGTAAGGAGTAGGGTAAAATTCAAAGGGGCCTACAGTTAGCTGCAACTTGCGGGAAAAAATAATGAACTTTGAAAAATGCAATGATTTTTACAAAAAACCGTCTGAAATGCTTTATTTTGATTATTATTGAGTTTGGCACCTTTCATTTTACAGTAAATTCCAGGTTACCTCGTAGTTCTTTAATTGTTTTTCAAAAGTTAGAACGGTTAGTGGATATTTGCATTGTGGAAATATAAAGTTTAACTGCCTAAGAATATGTATCTGAATCGAGTTTTTTCGTGAATCATTGCCATTTTCTTCGAAAAAAATGTGGAATTCAACTTTTCAATATTCTTTTTCTCAACAATTTGTACGGTAAATGCATTTCAAATGTTGAGGATTCATTTAGGACTAATTAATGAATATATCCTTAAAATTTCAAAGCTGTACATCATTGCGTTCCTTTTTCCGTAAAATTACCGAAGCTGCTGCGCTCCAATTCCACCACCTTCTCTGGTCGGTGAAAAAAACAAAAAAAAAAAAAAATGCAACCAAACAATTAGAATAATAACAACGTTCATATTTCACAAAAAATTGATATCTATCGCGGCGTGTCGCTTGCTTTAATGAGAATTAGCGTCATTAGTCTTGTGGTTGTGACTTCTTGATAATAGAATTCAGATAATACAGATTAACAAAAATATTATAAAGTATACGGATTAAATAATTATGGATTATACCGCGGCTGAATATGCTGAAATGCTCATGCTGTACGGTTTCTGTGATAGAAATGCGAATGCAACTGTTCGCGAGTACGGGATACGATTTCCAAACCGTAGACAACCCACGTCTGAAGTGATACTCAAATTAGTCAATAGAGCAACAGTTCAAGGTAGTCTATTACCTATCAGACGTGGGGCAGGTAATGGAGGGCCACGCATTGCTCGAGACAGGATACACGAAGAAGCGGTGTTACGAGCGTTTAGATTAGATCCGGAGAGGAGCATCCGAACTGTCGCTCGAATGTTTGACATGTCATTTAGCGCAGTACAACGAATCGTACACGAGGATCAACAACACCTGTTTCATTATACCCCAGTGCAAAGTCTACAGGAAGGCGACCCTCCGCGTCGGCTTGCTTTTTGCCAATGGCTTTTACACCACGACGAGCTCGATCCGGATTTTACAAAGAAAATCCTGTTCACCGACGAATGTCATTTTACACGTGAAGGTATGTTTAATGCGCACAATTTCCACGAATGGGCCAACCGAAATGAAAATCCGCATCTCCGAAGGATACACAGCTTCCAGGTCCGATGGAGTATAAATTTGTGGGCTGGTATTTACGGAGGCACTCTCGTAAGTAAATCATATTAATCATTATTCAACTTACATATATCAAACCGATTAAAATAATTATGACCCATATATTCGCAGCAGTAAACGCGCCTCAGTTGATCAATTTTTCAATGCAAAAAGATTGAAAAATCTTAAAAATTAGTTGCACCAGCCGCAAACACTTGACATTGAATAATATTTTTTTCTTTACGTCTTTGGGTATTAGTATCACATAATCCCGAACATTTCACCGTCAATTATATTTTGCATACGCAGATCGGTCCATACGTTCTGCCAGCTCGGCTCAATGGCGAGGCTTACCGGCAGTTTCTTACCAACGAGCTGCCGGAACTGCTCGAAGACATTCCGCTAGCGGAGAGACAAGAGATGTGGTTCCAGCACGATGGTGCTCCACCCCACACGGCTCGAATTGTCCAAGCCCGATTAAACTTACGTTTCGCGAACCGGTGGATTGGCCGTGGTGGCACTGTACATTGGCCGCCAAGATCTCCAGACCTGACCCCCCTGGACTTTTCTTTATGGGGATTCATTAAAGAGCACGTGTATCGCCATCCAATTCAATCGCAAGATGAATTGGAACTTAAGCTGCACGTGGCGTTTGCACTTATAACCCCTGAAATGTTGGTAAAAACCCAAGATAATTTGGTGCGACGCGCGCGCGCGTGTGTTCGAGAGGGAGGGGGGCACTTCGAACACTCAAAATACTGGAGAAGAGCACAACAAGCCGAGGCGCAAGCGGATTGATAATAAAGAAACGCCTCGTGCAGTTTACCTTCCGATTCAGCTTGCGATTGAATCGCATGGCGATACACTTTTTTTATCATTTTTTTCTACATTTTCAACCCCTAATACCGAGTTAAAAAATGACTTTGATTTTTAATTACTTTTTCTTCAATTAAAAATTGAATTTAACGTTTCTATAAAAAATAAAAATAAAAAATAAAAAATATATAAAAAATGAAAAAAAATAAAAAAAATATTAAAAAAAAAAATGAAAAAAAAAACTTAATTCTCTGATATTGAATTGCAAGTTTTCAATTTGTAATCTCGAGTAGTTGATTTCGAGATTTTTGCCTTTCAATCGAATTTTTTGTTTTTTTAATTATGGATTAAAAATTCAATTTTTAATTGTAAATATTTTCATCGAAGAATTCGCAACCCTGTTTAATTCCGACTACTATAATTAGTGTTATTATTTGTTTTTCTGTAACTATTGACTTCGGACCAAGTCTTATCATTTAAACGTAATTTTTGGACTAGTTCTTGTCTATGAAAAATTACAGTTTCACTGTCAGACAGTTGATTGATTTTCGTTGTAAATTTTGTTGGTATAACTTCAGCCTCAGATGAGGGCAGCATATAAAACTACCTAAACGTCAGGCAACCGACATCACACACTGACTCGACTGGATTGATTGAGATCTTTCCTCATATCACTATTATCGTTATTATTATTATTAATAATATGAATATTATTATCATTATTATTATTATTCTTGTTATTGTTATAACTATGTGAGAATTCATCCTGCGGACATTAGATAGTGACTAGGTATCCACAAAATTCGAATTTTCATCAATGAGAACAGCTGATTGAATGAAATTGGACTAGGGACGGTCAATAATTTACAAACTAGAAGAATAAGAATTTTATATCGTAGCTTCAAGATGCCAATTATTATCGAAAAATCATTAAAAAAAAGTAATCATTCATAATACGAAGGTATACAGGAATGATTTCACGAAGTTGGTCTAGATCCAGAATCATTAGATATGAAACCACCGTGGATGACCTGGTTACCGATTTATATGGTCATCATTTAGCTTTAATCAATCAATCGAAGATCAATACCAAATATTAGAGATTAAAATATTGTTCAGGGTCTCGCGTTAGAAAATCACATCCCACCATAGTAAATTTACTGACCGACGATGTCTTGGAAAAGAATGGACGGATATTAATCTTCGTTGGAGAAAACGATACGGTTTCTAACTTGAGCTAAGAATTAATTTGCTAATTTTCAATTCTAATTATCTGAATTGGGAACTAAATTTTTATTTTTTAATCTCTAGCTTCTGAATCAAGAGCTGATTTTCTCATTTTCAATCCCAAGTGTCTGACTTAAAAATTTAATTTCTAATTTTCAATCCTGATTTTTCCAACGATGGATTAAAGATTCGATTTTTGATTGTAAATATTTTGATTGAAGAATTCGCAACCCTGCTCAGTTCTGACTATGATTAGTGTTATTATTTGTTCTTTTGTAACTGTTGACTTCCGACCAAGTCTTATCAGTTTAACGTTGTTTTTGGACAAGTTCTTGTTTATAAAATATTTCAGTTTATCTGTCAGACAGTTGATTGATTTTCTTCTTAAATTTTGTTGATAAATTCAACCTCTCACGAGGGCAGCATATAACTGCCGAAACGTCAGGCAACAAATATCACACACTGACTCGACAGGATTGATTAAGACTGTTACTATTGGAGGTAGGAGAGGGGATGGAGGGAGGGGGGGCCACCCGCCCACCCACTTCCCCCCCTTCCTCCAGGGGGTTACTTGGACTAATTCCACTGCTTGAAAGATTATTCATCTCCGACGTTTCGGGCGCTAAATATCTGCTCCCGTCCCCCCTCCCTCCATCCCCTCTCC